>JAJOZX010001745.1:512500-630000 GCA_023014485.1 Bathynomus jamesi | reverse complement strand
AAAGGTTAGGTTAATGTGGTCAGAAAGAAATAGCTGATGGAAACGCGAGCAGCAAGGAAAAGAAAGGTTAGGTTAGGTTAATGTGGTCAGAAAGAAATAGCTGATGGAAACGCGAGCAAGAAAAAGAAAGGTTAGGTTAGGTTAATGTGGTCAGAAAGAAATAGCTGATGGAAACGCGAGCAAGAAAAAAAAGGTTAGGTTAGGTTAATGTGGTCAGAAAGAAATAGCTGATGGAAACGCGAGCAAGAAAAAGAAAGGTTAGGTTAATGTGGTCAGAAAGAAATAGCTGATGGAAACGCGAGCAGCAAGGAAAAGAAAGGTTAGGTTAGGTAATGTGGTCAGAAAGAAATAGCTGATGGAAACGCGAGCAAGAAAAAGAAAGGTTAGGTTAGGTTAATGTGGTCAGAAAGAAATAGCTGATGGAAACGCGAGCAAGAAAAAGAAAGGTTAGGTTAGGTTAATGTGGTCAGAAAGAAATAGCTGATGGAAACGCGAGCAAGAAAAAGAAAGGTTAGGTTAATGTGGTCAGAAAGAAATAGCTGATGGAAACGCGAGCAAGAAAAAGAAAGGTTAGGTTAGGTTAATGTGGTCAGAAAGAAATAGCTGATGGAAACGCGAGCAGCAAGGAAAAGAAAGGTTAGGTTAGGTTAATGTGGTCAGAAAGAAATAGCTGATGGAAACGCGAGCAAGAAAAAGAAAGGTTAGGTTAGGTTAATGTGGTCAGAAAGAAATAGCTGATGGAAACGCGAGCAAGAAAAAGAAAGGTTAGGTTAGGTTAATGTGGTCAGAAAGAAATAGCTGATTGAAACGCGAGCAAGAAAAAGAAAGGTTAGGTTAATGTGGTCAGAAAGAAATAGCTGATGGAAACGCGAGCAAGAAAAAGAAAGGTTAGGTTAGGTTAATGTGGTCAGAAAGAAATAGCTGATGGAAACGCGAGCAGCAAGGAAAAGAAAGGTTAGGTTAGGTTAATCTAGTCGGTTAACTATTAATACAGAGTGTGTATAAAGTAACGCGAGTGAAGAGGCAAATCCGATTTTAATTATATTAACGCGAGTGGACGTGGACGAGTAATATTTATTACATATGCTTTTTATAACAACTGTATATTCCATAATAAGGGTTATGAGAGGTGTTGAAAATGTTTTTGCGAGTTAAAAAAAAACAAGTTGAAACATTTAAAACGGTTCAAATCGGATTTGGATACACACCCTGTACATATGTTTTACTTATTTTCATTAAACGTTTTGATAAATTGCAAAAGAAAATGTTTCATTTACGAGTCCCTTCAACTTTATTTCTAACACATAATAGGTACGAGGCAAAATCTATTTTTGTTATTCAGGGTGGGAGATTGAGAAGAAATAACAAAAAAAACAAAAACCTTTTGACATTCTTTTGATCAAGAATAAATAAATAAATAATAAATAAATAATTTATATATATTTATTTATATTTATATATATATATCAGAGGCGTTTTTATAGGGTTGGCAGGGTAGGCTTTGCCTGACCATTAATTTTGTCAAACTTTAGAAGCACAAATATATCAATATAAATTAGCGCAATTAGACAAAATCTGTCGATCGCCCTCTTAATCCAATATCATAAGATTTCTTTTTTTCATATTAGCTCTTACAACCTAAAACGCCCTGCCTACCTTTAATGTATAATATAAATTCAACTAGTGTGGCGGATTTGATATATGCCATTTTTAACACGGAGTCAGCGCGCGGACTTTCCTACTAAACGATACATTTTGCACGCTTACGCTCATTATCAAGCCATCCCGTATGAAGAAATATGAGAAACTACGATTTATGGGGTGGAGTTAAAGGAAAAAGATTGATAGGCGAATGGTGTATGACGTCACAAGGGGATTTTCGGGGGGGGGGGGTCGAACATTTTGCTAAAAAAGATAGAAAAATAAAGCTACACTATAAATAATGCAAAATTGCAATGCATTGGAATCTTAACTGCGGTAAGTACCCATTGATGTAGTGCCCAACCCGTATATTTATTTATGGTACTGGACACCCATTCTATTACGTTAATTCACTTCACGGGCACCCTTTAAGTTGGGCGTACCCGGTGATTTTATCTCTTATTTTCGTCCAGGATGATTCGGCCTACCCAAAACGGATGGCCCTTTAAATTGATAGGCTAGGTTCCTTCGGCTTTCCACAAGCCTACTTTGAACGTTAATTTTCCCCAGCTAACAAGAGGGGTCTATCACAAGGTTTTTATAACAACACACGCCCTCTTATAAATTTTATTAAATGTTACTCGACACAGTACATGCATTTAATAGTTTATTCTGAATTACATCTATAAATTTTCAGACAATACAATCCAATCTTAACGTCAAAGACAAAGGTCACAGTTATGTGAATTTAATAGTTTATATATCGAGGGGCTTTATATTTTAGTGCAACAAAAATAAATAACAAGAAATGAAGTGGTCGGAATTCGACCCAGATATTCAAAGAATTAATTGACTTACTACTGGCAGGAGAAAATTACTCCCACTTGTGCTGCGTACGGACCGTAGATTTACGGCCCGCTCACAATTTTCAACGCTACAGTATATCAACTAACGGAACTTTCTTCTGAACCCAAATTGACGGATTCAGGAACTAGGGGCCCAGACGTACCCCGTTTAGCATTTACTTGGAACCAAATTAAATTAATGGAAAGTTCACAAAACTCTTGGTCCGTTGGTTAACATTAATTAAGATACAATCAAATTATCGGTTTAGGTCGTTAACAATAACCTTTTTTTTCTTTTACGCACTGATTTCCGCGTAAGCTAATGACATGGTATACTTTCCGTTTTAAAGTTTATTACGCCACAAGTCTACAGGGGGTTTGTTTAACCACAGTTAACTTCAAGGAGGAACGACTACAACTAACTTAACAATTTTCGAATTTACTTTACAATTTTGAAGGACCCCGCCTTCCAATGTTCTGAAAGCCTATCAAACCCTTTTTTTTTCTAAGACCGTCCCCCAGAAGGCTATTACCCATACAAGAGGGAAAGAAGGCGTCTTTACTACGTTTCCCAGGATCCTGGGCCCCTGATTGGAGCGGGACCTGATTTCCGAGTATAAACCCTCCTTCTTCCCAACAAATACATTTAAATACCGTTAACAGATTCGAAGCCCTAAGTTTATGACCCCCTCGTGGTTCAACTTTAGCAGCGTCTTCGAATCTGCCTTATAAAAGTCACACTATCATGCGAAAGAGAAACTAAAATTTTCGACCCAGCGGAAGAGGAACCCACCCATTTGCACGTACATCCAAATCCGTTGGATTACCCTTCTCGCTGGGGTCGGGTCTCGGTGATAAACCTCTGTCCCCACGTGGTTGGCTTTATTACTTCTCTGAGAATCCGAACTAAGATAGAACAACTTTAACATCTGAAACACTTCGGATTTATTCGTTCATGAATGTTAAAACCAAACCACACTGCGTTCAGAGATGTACACCACGAAATCTTAAAAATAACATTCCTTCACTTATTTTATAAAAGATCTCTGCCTGCAAACTTCATGGTTACGACATCCCTCCCCTCCTTTAATTTTGCACTCCGATGCAAACTTTCTTAACTAGGGTCGGGTATTATCACTTTACTCAAAAATTTTCCATTTACTTGTCCCCTTTATTGGGACGCTATCACTGATAGATTTTATTTGTCCCCTTTATTGGGACACCAACACTGACACATTTAGTTTTAGTCATCCTCGGGTTCCTCGTAGTGTACTCGAGGTCGGGGCCTAAGAGCATACAGACGCTCAAACGGGTGGCCCTGGGAAAGCAGCCTGTCTGCTTTCTCCGGGGACCCTATTCCCATAAGGTCCCCGCGAGGAGGTAGTTCGGAAGCACCTGGCGGCTCCTGCTCGCCACTCGGTCCTGCCAGGGGGCAGAGGTGCACTCCGGTTCACCTCCACGGGTCGATGTTCCTCCGTTCCCTGGGCGAAGCTCTCGGGGAGGAAGTAGCTCGGAGGCGCCCGGCGGATCCCCTTTCCGCCACTCGGTCCTGCCAGTGGGCAAGAAGCGCACTCCGGTTCACTTCCCCTTGTGGATGTTTCTCCGGTGTCGAGGGCGGAACTCCAGAGAGGAGGGGCGGTGGCCCTTCCCCCATCGCATCCCCTGCGCGTCAGCCCCGCCTTGTCGCTCAACGTCCCATGGGGCATCGATGCTGCGGCGGATGCGGTCTCGATGGATCACTATCTCATGTCCAGTGATCATTGACGCAGGAGATAAGTGACTGGAGTCTTCTGTTCGATGATGATGTAGGGACCCTCGTACCGGGGCTCCAACTTGCCTCCCGGTCGCGGGTAATCAATGTACACCAAGCCATGGGGCGCCTTCTCTTTGAACGGCTTCAATTCCTTGAATGGAGAATACCCCGTGGCTCGCTGCACTCGGATGTTCCGGGACAATTCCACGGTCTCGTCCAGTTTCTTCACAACGTAGGCGGAGTTTGATGCATAACTCTTTATTCAGACGTTCGACCTTCCCGTTGCTTTGGGGTGATAGGCGGTCCGTTGGTGTCGTACTTCCCAAACCCTGAAGAGCTCCTGCAAGGTAGAGTTCCAGAACTCCTTGCCTTGGTCGGATACTACTGCTGAAGGGGCACCCAGTTTGCACCGTATCAAACGATGGCACTTGTCCGCCACCTCCCGGGCCGTCTTGTCCTTTATTGCTGCCAGTATGGTGAATTTGCTGAAACTATCCACACACGTGAGGATATAATGGCTGCCTTCCACGGTCGGAGGAAGGGGACCAACTAAGTCCACGTGCAGAAGTTCCCAAGGACTGTGGCCTCGCACACAAGGCATTGTTTCCACAGTCACTTTCCGCGTCCGTTTGTTCCGCGCGCACGTGTCGCACGCTTGGACTACCTGCCGTACCTGTTGAACCATACCTGGCCAAAATAAAGGTCCCGTAGGATTTCTGTAGTCCCGGCAGCTCCCGGATGAATGCTCCCGACGTCAGTGTGGGCTTTCCAAATGAGCTGCTCTCTCAACTTTTTAGGAACTACGATGACCTCTCTTCCGTTCGCATCGATGTAAACCAGCAGGTTCCTCACTAGTTTGACTCTCGACGGCTGGATGGGCTTGGTTACGGACCAGCTGAAAGCCTTTCCTTCTTCGATGGCTGCTCGAATTGCCGCTATTTCAACGTCCTTCTGCTGTTGTTTGCCGATTACCTTGCGATCAATGATCGCTTTGTTCGGATATTGCGTTCACAAACTCCTTCGTCACTCCAGGCGGGCGGGACAACCAATCGGCCACTCTGTTGAGTTTGCCTTTCACGTACTCGATGAGAACGTCGCAGTCTTGCAATGTCATAACCGAACGCTCTAGTCTTCCATTGGGCTCTCGGTGTCCTTCCCTCAGAAGCCACTTCAACGGCTTATGGTCGAACGGACGATGACTCTCTGCCCAAATATAACATTGCTTCAATTCCTTTTGTTGGTTGGCCTCTGGGAGTTTTTGATGGCCTCTTCTTTGGATTGTTGTGGCTTCACCCCGTTCCTGGTGACCACATGGCCTAATTACCCCACCTGGGACTGTAATAACTGACATTTTTCCAACTTTACCTTTAAGTTGGCGGTGCGTAGGCTATCCAAGGCTCGTCGTACCCTCTCGTCATGTCCTTCTAAAGACCTTCCAAGGACAATGAGGTCATCTAAGTAAATCTGTACTTCCTTGTCCAGTTGCTTCGGCAAAATAAAATTCATTACTCTTTGGAACACTGGTGGACTATTGGACAATCCAAACGGGACCACCCTGAACTCGAAATGACCGCTTCCCGTGGGGAAGGCAGTTTTCGAGATGCTATCGTCGTGAATGGCCAACTGCCAATATCCCGAGCGTAAATCCCTGCTCGAGAAGTAATGAGTCCCGTGCAACTTGGCCAAGGTTTCCTCAATGATGGGTACTTAATATTTGTCCTTGCTGCCATTGACGTCCCAAGGTCTATAGTCTACACAAAGCCTCAGGGCCCTACGCTTCTTTTCTTCAATCGCTTCCCCTTTGGACTCCTGTGGTCACTCTTCATTCCTAGTGATCACGTGGTCCTGGTACTCTACCGGTGACGGTAGTAGTTAATCTTTTCTTTCCCTCGTCGGTCTTCTTCCCTTTGAGAGCGACGGACATCGGTGAACATGCGTCTTGAGGTGTTTTCAATCTCTTCTTAGTCACTGTGGATTAGTCACTTGTGGAAATTTCTCTTTCTCACCGTGACACTTGTTCCATTTTTTCTTTTCGGGCGAGGAATCAAACGGCTGTTCCGACTAACCTCCCCGTTCTCGTTGCCTCAACCACCATGCCGATGTCATCTTATCTTCAGGATACTCTTTAGTCGTCACCTTTTATTTCTCAAGAGTAACTTTACCGCCTCCTTGGAAAGGGTTAACTTCCCGTTGAGATTTCCGCTC
This sequence comes from Bathynomus jamesi, assembly GCA_023014485.1. Classification (NCBI taxonomy): domain Eukaryota; kingdom Metazoa; phylum Arthropoda; class Malacostraca; order Isopoda; family Cirolanidae; genus Bathynomus; species Bathynomus jamesi. The sequence continues at coordinate 623,556 of JAJOZX010001745.1, read as the reverse complement.
TGTGATACTTGCAAACCACGCTGAGCCTCACTGCACATTCATTGCAGCGTAGAGTAGACGTCCAGGGGAAACCATACCCCAAATTTTCTTCTTCGTCTATTCCCTTTTCCTTTAACTTCCCTTTGGGGATTCTGCTCGACAACTTCTCCAAGTATCCTCGAGCCTCACCGCATATCCCATGCAGCGGAGAATAGACGTCCAGGGGAACTCATATCCCCATTTTCCACGATTACCAATGGAAACGACCAGGGGGAACGGCTATGCTGTATCACTCCTTGATCCAGCATTTCTGCTATTTGTCGCTTTACCTCCTCCTCGTGTGTAATAGGTACCCTGTAGGGTCGCCTAAAGATGGGAGGATGATCCTGGGTTTCCAACTTCATTGGCATCAGGTTATTATAACCCAATGGCTCGCCACCCAGTAAGAAGACATCTGAATAATCCCTTAGCCACTCTTCGACGATTTTCCTTTCTTTGTCGGAAAAGGATTTCCAACCAAGGACATGGGACTTGAGGCGTGTCACTCGTTCTTCGAAGTCCTTCTTCGATGCTTGACTTCCTTTCACCGTGACATTCGTTCCAATTTGGGGTGAGCGTCGACTACCCTCCCAATTAGCTCTGCCTCCGTCACTATGCCCACGACGTCTCTTTTTTCGCCAAGGTATTCTTCGTCATCCTGATTGATCATCAGTAACCTCATCTTCCTCTGTGGGATCCTGCTCGGTAACATTTTTTAAGTTTCCCCGAGCTTCACTGCACATCCCGTGCAGCGGAGAATAGACGTCCAGGGAACTACGTCCCCGGGTCTCTGACTTCCCTCGTCAGAATCACGGCGGCCACCTTTAGTTTTCGTGCGGGATTGCCTCTACCAGAGTCACCCTCGCACTTTACTGTCTACTCCCTTTACTTGGATGGTTACTGTTTCATTCAGTGACTGTCCTCTTCCGGTGGTCTACCTGGGCTTCGTACCTTTGTTTCGTCTTCATATCCTCCGAAACAATACGCCTATAGTCAAGTCTTGCTGAGCCTCTGGAATTATACAGACACAAAAGAATTCTTCAACCCCCCTTCCCATAGTCAAACTTACTTCTACTCCTCTTACATGAATGGGCGGGGGCCGGTGCAACTGTGTACTGAGAAGTTGGCAACTGTCCAAAGAAGGCTCCCGATGTTCTTGTGCATAGCTTATGTCAATGTGACGGAAGCTCCACCATCGCTCAGCGCGGTGGAAGCTTGTTGAGCGACGAGTACTGGTAGGGTGATCAGTCCTAGCCGACGGACTCGCCGCTACTTCCTCTGAAGCTATTCGGGAGGCTTCTCCTTCCAATCCTGTCGAAGGTTTGCTCGAGGGCACGCCTCTTCCCAATTTCGCATTTGCTGACAAATCTTGCACTGGCTCCGGCCACTTTCTTCCATTGTTTCCTCTTTGGAGTCTCTGTCTTCATTTGACTTGGTTTGTTTTCTCTTCTGGTTTCTCATGGGGTTGTAGTCACATTCTTGAGTTGTGTTATTCCTCCTGTGACCAGTGTCACAGTTCTTCCTTCTGGGCTCTCCTCTCTTGCTGGACTTGTCTCCGTCGTTCACCTCCACATCCTTGATGTTGTCCTCCTTTGTGGCTGTTCTTTCTTCGAATGTTGTGAGTTGTAGTCCCAGGATGTGGGAGGATTTTGCAGTTTCTGCAGTCTTCGGCTTCTGTCATGTGGCGTTTCTTCTCTTAGGACCTCTTCATCTCTAGTCCTAAGCTTGGGTTGTTTACCGAAAACTGGGTTGATTCCATCCAATAGTCCCGAAAGGATGTTCCTTTGATGCAATTACAAGCATACTCCGGCATAACGGTCTTCAACGCGTCCTTAGGTATGCCCACTTTAATATGTCTCCTTGTGGGATTAGCCTGAACCAAGGCATTACCTGCACTTAATAATTTTGTGGCAATTGGGTTGACTGTCTCACCTTGTTCCTTCCTGACGGCGTTTGGGCTGGTTCCTGGGTTCTCTTGTGCCCGTTCGCCCATAAACTTCGGCGAACTTCCTTCCAATGTGTGTCCAAAAGTCGTTTGCTCAGGACCCCTTACTGCCTGTTCACGTTGCAAAGGTAAGCTAGTACTCTTTAATACCTGTACGACGGTTTTTATATTCTCTGCCGGTCTTCGTCGGTGCGGTGTTTCTCGTCTCTTGTGGTGTGTGCACTTCTGCAAGGATTCTTTGGGATGTCTTCTGGGTTCTCTGGTCTCCACCCAATCCTTTCTTGCCTCGAAAGTTCTTCTGTAACGGGAGGAACTAGAGAGATTCTTCGGGGACGAACCCCCGACCTTCGGTTGTCCAAATACTCCCATCGCGGAATAATCATTACAAGGTCTTCCAGTTTCGACCTTCTTCGATTTATTTCTTCCCTAATTCCTTGCATTCCTTTACTAACCGAATAATTTTGGCCAAATTTATCCTTTTTAAATTTTCCAAACTTTCTGTACTTATTTCGTTTAAGTTCGTTGGTTCGGTATCACTCATGTCACTTACGCTTTCCTCATTCGTTATTTCCACGCTCTTTACCGACATCGCGAAACTTATTTGTTTGTTTATCTTTTTTCAAAACCTTTAAAACTGTAATCACTGTTAGCGACACTTTTTACTGTTCTCAATTATTTTACCGAATTACTGTTGCAAATACTTTCTACGTTCGTGCTTTACTGTCACGAAAATTTATTTTAACAACAAGTTACACTTGCTATAAATACCTTGCAATAGAATCCCACTTCTGACACCATCTGATGTAGTGCCCAACCCGTATATTTATTTATGGTACTGGACACCCATTCTATTACGTTAATTCACTTCACGGGCACCCTTTAAGTTGGGCGTACCCGGTGATTTTATCTCTTATTTTCGTCCAGGATGATTCGGCCTACCCAAAACGGATGGCCCTTTAAATTGATAGGCTAGGTTCCTTCGGCTTTCCACAAGCCTACTTTGAACGTTAATTTTCCCCAGCTAACAAGAGGGGTCTATCACAAGGTTTTTATAACAACACACGCCCTCTTATAAATTTTATTAAATGTTACTCGACACAGTACATGCATTTAATAGTTTATTCTGAATTACATCTATAAATTTTCAGACAATACAATCCAATCTTAACGTCAAAGACAAAGGTCACAGTTATGTGAATTTAATAGTTTATATATCGAGGGGCTTTATATTTTAGTGCAACAAAAATAAATAACAAGAAATGAAGTGGTCGCAATTCGACCCAGATATTCAAAGAATTAATTTACTTACTACTGGCAGGAGAAAATTACTCCCACTTGTGCTGCGTACGGACCGTAGATTTACGGCCCGCTCACAATTTTCAACGCTACAGTATATCAACTAACGGGACTTTCTTCTGAACCCAAATTGACGGATTCAGGAACTAGGGGCCCAGACGTACCCCGTTTAGCATTTACTTGGACCAAATTAAATTAATGGAAAGTTCACAAAACTCTTGGTCCGTTGGTTAACATTAATTAAGATACAATCAAATTATCGGTTTAGGTCGTTAACAATAACCTTTTTTTTTCTTTTACGCACGATTTCCGCGTAAGCTAATGACATGGTATACTTTCCGTTTTAAAGTTTATTACGCCACAAGTCTACAGGGGGTTTGTTTAACCACAGTTAACTTCAAGGAGGAACGACTACAACTAACTTAACAATTTTCGAATTTACTTTACAATTTTGAAGGACCCCGCCTTCCAATGTTCTGAAAGCCTATCAAACCCTTTGTTTTTTCTAAGACCGTCCCCCCAGAAGGCTATTACCCATACAAGAGGGAAAGAAGGCGTCTTTACTACGTTTCCCAGGATCCTGGGCCCCTTGATTGGAGCGGGACCTGATTTCCGAGTATAAACCCCTCCTTCTTCCCAAAAATACATTTAAATACCGTTAACAGATTCGAAGTCCTAAGTTTATGACCCCCTCGTGGTTCAACTTTAGCAGCGTCTTCGAATCTGCCTTACAAAAGTCACACATCATGCGAAAGAGAACTAAAATTTTCGACCCAGCGAAGAGGAACCCACCCATTTGCACGTACATCCAAATCCGTTGGATTACCCTTCTCGCTGGGGTCGGGTCTCGGTGATAAACCTCTGTCCCCACGTGGTTTGGCTTTATTACTTCTCTGAGAATCCGAACTAAGATAGAACAACTTTAAACAATCTGAAACACTTCGGATTTATTCGTTCATGAATGTTTAAAAACCAAACCGCACTGCGTTCAGAGATGTACACCACGAAATCTTAAAAATAACATTCCTTCACTTATTTTATAAAAGATCTCTGCCTGCAAACTTCATGGTTACGACACCATATATACTGTATATATATAGTTATAATTATATACCTTTATTGAAATTATATATATATATATATATATAATTTTTATATACAGGGTGGGCCGTAAGTTTCCATACATAGGAAAAATAAACATTTTTTTATGGACAACCATTTTATTTATATAATATGCTCTACATGGTTGCCATTGTTTTGAAAACACATTTCAATACGTGTTCCCCACTGTTGATGAACACGCATTAGCACAGTTGACGTTATGCTTGTAATGGCGTTGGTGATACGTTCCTTTAGATGATTTATGTCTCGTATCTTTTCCTGATACACCATGGCCTTCAATTGCCCCAAAGATAGAAATCAAGGGGGGTGAGATCTGGGGATCTGGGAGGCCACTCCACAGGACCACGCCGACCAATCCAAGCATCCGGAAACTGCTGCTGATCCAAATACCGACGCACGTGAAGACCATAATGAGGTGGAGCTCCATCTTGCTGGAAGTAAACTGGGAAGTTACCTTCCTCGTTTAACAGGGATGGGAAAATCTCTTCTTGCAACATGTTAAGATACCTTTCGGCATTAAGATTTCCACTGACAAAAATTGGTCCAATAATTCTGTCACCCCATATCCCGGCCCACACCATCACTTTACCGGCACCTTGCATCTTCGTCGGACTCAGCCAGTTAGGGTTAGCATTACTCCAATAACGTATGTTTTGCCGATTAACCTCTCCATTGACGTAAAAATTTGCTTCATCAGTAAACAAGATCTTACAAACGCATATTCTTAGGGTATCTGAGACATAAAAACAAACGTTTAAATTTTCCTATGTATGGAAACTTACGGCCCACCCTGTATATATATATATATATATATATATATATATATAATATTCCTCCTACCCAATGCACCTGTCCAAGAACCGCCTCTGATATATATATATATATATATATATATATATATATATATATATATATATATATATACACACACACACTGATCTGTATATTTCGCCACAATAGAACCTGAATCAAAATACTTCAAACTAGGTTTTACATATATGCATTTACATACATAAAAGATTTCACATTTGTCGAGCGCAGAGCTTATGTATGTATACGTTTGTATAACATATGTGCATTTATATTCATACGCTAATTTAGAATTCCCTCTTTGCTAAGATTTAAAAGCGACCACGCATTTTCGCTCATATTAAAATATTTATAATAATATTTAGAGGAGAAATCCTCTTAAACTCGCAAGTCGCTATTCATTTGTTTATGAAAAGGAATTATTTTAAATACTTATTCATATAGTTTTAGTTATAGAAACTTTCCTCTTTTGATATTCAAAGCATTAAGTATTAAAGAGGAGGTTTTAATGCTATTATGCTATGATATATAATTCTTGGGACATATATATATATATAATGTTATAATGTTTCAGACCAACAAAAACCCTAGGATCCACTCATGGCTGGTCTTCCTAACTGTGTTCGTAATTGTGTATTGTGCATGTCCTCCGTGGTGGCGGAGGGGACCTACAATTTTACGTGGGTTCCGAACCACAAAGCCTTAATTTTACTACCTTAAGCTATACCCAATCTATGAACAGATGCGTCTAATCAATTTTTAAACATGTTTATAGACGTGCTACTAACTACTTCTACCAGCAAACTATTCCACCTATTTACTATTCTATGCCTAAAAAAGTTTTTGGCAACTGCTGTCTCGAACCTTCTACTTGTCAACTTACACCCGTTATTTCTAGTTCTATTATATTGAGCTATTTCGAAAAAGCTATCTCTATCTACGTTATCGAACCCATTCATAATTTTGAAAACCTGGATTAGATCACCCCTTAGCCTCCTAGTCTCGAGTATAGTCAATTTTAACTCCTTAAGCCTATCTTCGCACGACTTCGACCTAAGCGACGGAATCATCTTAATTGCTCGTCTTTGAACTCTTTCGATTTTGTCTATATCTTTTCACATATACAGATTCCAAAATTGGATCGCGTACTCCAAATGGGGTCTAACTAATGATTTATAAAGCAGAACAATAATATTGCGCGATTTTTACTCAAAATTCCGAGCTATAAAACCTAGCACTTTGTTCGCTTTATTAACCGCTGCTGTACTTTGTTTCGCTACTTTTAAACTACCTGTGACTATAACTCCTAAATCTTTTTCCTGCTCTACGCTTGCTAACTCCTTCCCTGACATACTATACGCAAAATTACCGTTACGCGAACCTATATGTAAAATTTTGCACTTATCGACGTTAAATCTCATTTGCCATGTGACTGACCAATCAACGATTTTATTCAGATCTTCCTGGATTTTACCTCTATTTTCGTCATTAATCGCCCTACAACCCAACTTCGTGTCATCCGCAAACTTTGAAACTGTACTGACTAAGCCGACATCTAAATCGTTAATATATATAAGAAAAAGCAAGGGGCCCAATACAGAACCCTGAGGAACGCCGCTCGCTACATTAGCCCAACACGACTCGCCTCCATCAACGACCACCCTCTGTTTCCTACCTTGTAACCACTCTTGTATCCAATTTATTACTACACTTCTGATTCCATGACCCTTAGTTTTTTCAATGAGTCTTTTGTGCGGTACGGTGTCAAACGCTTTTTGGAAAATCTAAATACACTACATCAACCGCCCGATAACTATCGTAAACTTCAACCACGCTTTGAAAAAATTCTAAAGATTAGTTAAGCAAGATTTGTTTCGCCTAAAACCGTGCTGATAATTTCTAAACAAGTTATGCAATTCTAAGTGTTCGACTATACGATCCGTAATTACTGATTCCAGTAGCTTACCTACAACAGACGTTAAACTGATTGGCCTATAATTTCCCGCCGCACTTTTATCGCCTTCCTTAAAGATAGGTCTTATATTTGCTAACTTAAAATTATCTGGTACGCACCCCTCAGAAATAGACGCATTAAAAATCTTTGTTAGCGGCACAACAATGCTTTCTTTTAATTCTGTTAGTTGTATGGGATATATGGAATCCGGCCCCGGTGATTTAGGGGGGCGTGTATGTGTGTGTGTGGGTGTGGGTGTAGGTTTATAACATACGAATATTACACTCACCAAGTTATTTTAGACAATCTCGATATGTGCATCATTTATATAGCTCGATACACATCTAATCGATATTCTACCCTCTCGATAATAGTTTATCAGCATATAAGTGGTGACGGTATTAATTGTAGCGACAATTCAGAGGTTTCAAGAGCGATCTCTAAATTTAACATTTCGTTTCATTTTTTGAGACGTAAAGGTACTTTATGCGTTTCCTGTACCGACTTGTGAGGTAGGGTTCCAAATTGTTTATGGAAATTTCCTGGACATAATGCTCAGTCAGTAAAGGGTCACAAAGATAGCGCTCCCCAAACTCCCATTTTCCTGTGATATATAGGATGGGCAATCGAAAGGTGATCGAAAGAGCACAGTTTGTTCATGGTTTGAGGAAATGTACCACGTTATCAGAAAGATGTAGCAGGTACTTATTTCAAGAGTGGTAAAGTTAGAATTCAAATAACTAACTTAATATTCAACCACAAAATCATTCTAATTCTTAAAAAGTCTCAGTTCGCTTTTGTCTAATGTCAACAGTACTTTTTCCAATGCAATTCCAGTCCTTTAAGAATTTAGCTGGTGCGTCTTGAGAGATTCCTGGACATTATACGGTCCAGGATAGATGCCGTCCTGGATACTCAGGCCCGTAGCAAAGGGGGGGGTCGGGGGGTCGAACGATTTCCCCTTGACAGGAAAGGTTCACTTTTGTAACCACAGTTATAACTTATGATGTGATATTATAATATCGAACATCATTTAGTAAATAAACACTTGCATTTTTTTTAAACTTCACAAACTACTCTAAATTACTCTAAATTTAACTACTCTAAACCCCCTCCGCAGTGACTAGGTCGTTGCACTAAAAGGTCCGCCTTTCTGCAATTTCGATCCCTCCCGCCCCCTTGGGAAGTCCTGGCTACGGGTCTGATACTGGACTAACAACATCGTTCCTGGACTGTCTAAGACAATCCTGCATAGACGTCTGACAAGTTGACAACCCTATTTTGAAAAAGGAACACTATTCAATTACTGGTAGAGCCAAACTTTTGCATAATTTGTATGTGCACTGTTTTATTACGAAAACTCATCTATTTATGATTCCTATTAATTTTATCCTTTTGCATTTTTAATACTGGGAGTGTTCTTGAACTCCGCACCTTTTTGAGATTACACAATTGCTCCTACATCTCTGACTTGGTATTTTGATGTAATCCGCTTGTTTCTTAGATCTTCATTTGCAGTTTTCTGTTATTACCACATCTTAAAACCTGGAATTTATCGTCATTGTTCATACTATTTTCTTCAAACCATTTATACAAAATGTTGTTATCATCCCGCAATTTATTTATCTCTTCATTATTGATTACTTTTAAAATTTTTGTCATCTGGAAAGGAGGACGCAATACAGTCATAAACATTAAAGAGTACCATGGAGAATAATATTTGCAATCCTTGTTTTGAACAGTAAGGAAGGAGACTAACCAAAATTCATGTTATACAGAGCTAAAAACTGGTAAAAATTTGAATTGAACTCCACTTCGTAATTTTTGAGATTTTTGATTGAATAAAATTAAAAGTTCAGAGACCTCCAAGCGCTTTAGTTTGCAGCCTCAACGCAATGTATACTGTATAGAGAAAGAAGGTCAGAGCACTAGTGAGGCTTCCATACATGGTTCCTCACCACTGGATGTAAGAGTGATTTGATTACTCACATTTATATGAGAAGTCCAACCCCATTACCCAGCAAACGAGGATACTCATACCCACCTTCAGTGTGTGTGTGTGTGTGTGTGTGTATATATATATATATATATAATTTAAATATGATTGAGATGTAAAAATAATTTGAAGTTTGGTCATAGAAACTTAGCCATCTCTAATCGACAGTGAAATTACTTAATAAAGTGGAGAAATTGTTCATTTCGGCTGGTGATGACTTTATTTGTAAGAGAAGCTGGAAGTTACTTCCTCAAGACGAAGTCGAAATGAACTCGGATGAACGAAACTTTGAACACATGGCGTTGTTTTTTTTTTCAGATATAAAAATTTGGTTATTCCTTTATAATTTAAGTCTGCTATCAGACTATTCGTTTTATATACAGTATATATATATATATATATATATATATATCAAAGCTATTGACTTCTCCTTAGGGAACCGGAGCTTACAGATGAAAAGAAGGATCAACACAACGGCAAACATTTTCATTTATTTGTACATCAGACGTTTCGACAAATCTTTTGTCATCATCAGTGAGTTAAGTCTTAAAACCTTAAAACAAAATTGAAAAGTGAAAGTTACATCAATACAATATTAAACCATTAAAATTAAAACCTTAAAGCAAAATGAAAATTGCATCAATACAAAATTAAAATCATTTAAATTTCATCACTATAAAAACTAAAATTAAATTAAATTTCATCACTATAAAAACTAAAATTAAATTACCTCAATAGGTAAATACACAATGTTTACATCCACCTCCATACTTGGCAAAGTCTAACGGAACACTAGATGGTCAGAGGATTAGAAAGGGTATGTCTGTGAAAACGGTTGGTTAGTCAAAAGAGTCGTAATTTGTAGGATGAGCTATTATTATTAAGGGAGGGTTTGTTTCTATAGATGTACAAAGATTCTAAAATTCGGAGTTCTGTAAGGTTATTGGATCTAGTTAAAATTTCAAACTGAGTTTTGTGAAGGGGATGGTCGTTTTCATTACTGTGGTTTCTAATTGCGGATTGTGGAGGGCTACTGAGAGGACGGTTGGTACGGACTGACAAGCCCAAATGTTGAGAAAGGCGCACCTCCAGTTGGAGTTGAGTGCTGCCAATATACGCAGCCTTACAGCTGTCGCACGTGTATTTGTAAACAACATTGGGCATACAGTTTTGGGGAATTCATCTTTGAACTTTAAAAAAATTTGATAATTTAAGTGGGTTGACGAAGGCGAATCTAAAATTTATTTGGGGATAACTAGACTTGAGTAGTTTGGACAATTCACCTCGAATACGCATGATAAATAACCATAAAAAGGTAATTTAATATATCTGGTTTCTTTTTGTACTGTAGTTACGGGAGTTTAGTATCAAAAGTGTTATTTAAAAATTTCTTTAATTGGTTATCGAATAGATGAGAAGGGTAGTAATTGTTAATAAAGTACTGTTTTAAAAATTTAAATTCTTCGTTTAACGAAGTAGTTTTAAACCCATATATTACAGAAGATACGTGGATGACACTTTCTTAATATTTAACCATCCTTCACACGTAAAACTTTTCTTGATTATCTTAATAAACAACATAGTAATATTAAGTACACGTGTGAAACGAAACAAATAATAGTTTACCTTTCCTGGATGTTTTAGTTAAACGGGCCCATAATAAGTTCCATACTTCACTATTTCGGAAACAAACTTTTACTGGCTTGGGAACCAATTATTTAAGTTGTATGTTTTATAAATATAAGATTAGTGCTATAGTAACATTATTAACAAGAAGTTACCGTATTTGTTCGGATTACTTTTCGTTAAACGAAGAATTTAAATTTTTAAAACAGTACTTTATTAACAATTACTACCCTTCTCATCTATTCGATAACCAATTAAAGAAATTTTTAAATAACACTTTTGATACTAAACTCCCCGTAACTACAGTACAAAAAGAAACCAGATATATTAAATTACCTTTTTATGGTTATTTATCATTGCGTATTCGAGGTGAATTGTCCAAACTACTCAAGTCTAGTTATCCCCAAATAATTTTAGATTCGCCTTCGTCAACCCACTTAAATTATCAAATTTTTTAAAGTTCAAAGATGAATTCCCCAAAACTGTATGCCCAATGTTGTTTACAAATACACGTGCGACAGCTGTAAGGCTGCGTATATTGGCAGCACTCAACTCCAACTGGAGGTGCGCCTTTCTCAACATTTGGGCTTGTCAGTCCGTACCAACCGTCCCTCAGTAGCCCTCCACAATCCGCAATTAGAAACCACAGTAATGAAAACGACCATCCCCTTCACAAAACTCAGTTTGAAATTTTAACTAGATCCAATAACCTTACAGAACTCCGAATTTTAGAATCTTTGTACATCTATAGAAACAAACCCTCCCTTAATAATAATAGCTCATCCTACAAATTACGACTCTTTTGACTAACCAACCGTTTTCACAGACATACCCTTTCTAATCCTCTGACCATCTAGTGTTCCGTTAGACTTTGCCAAGTATGGAGGTGGATGTAAATATTGTGTATTTACCTATTGAGGTAATTTAATTTTAGTTTTTATAGTGATGAAATTTAATTTAATTTTAGTTTTTATAGTGATGAAATTTAAATGATTTTAATTTTGTATTGATGCAATTTTCATTTTGCTTTAAGGTTTTAATTTTAATGGTTTTAATATTGTATTGATGTAACTTTCACTTTTCAATTTTGTTTTAAGGTTTTAAGACTTAACTCACTGATGATGACAAAAGATTTGTCGAAACGTCTGATGTACAAATAAATGAAAATGTTTGCCGTTGTGTTGATCCTTCTTTTCATATATATATATATATATATATGGGATGAATTTCACAATTAGACGCGCGTGAAATGAATGAATGATGCAAATCCACAAGGAAAAAGAAAAATGATTCCAAGGCCTTTCGTGTATTCAGAAGTACACCTCGTCAGGGAATGATAAAGTGTACTTCTGAATACACGAAAGGCCTTGGAATCATTTTTCTTCTTCCTTGTGGGTTTGCATATATATATATATATATATATATATGTGTGTGTGTGTGTGTGTGTGTGTGTGTAGGCATAACGGAAATTTCTCTCTCTCTCTCTCTCTCTCTCATGGCTTAAATATGTAAAGAAGGTAATAAAACCTAAACACGTGGGCAAGAACAAACCCACAGAGAAATGCAGATATTACTTTGTCTCCCGCCAAGTTTTGCGTCATACACCACAATACCACAGCGTCTATAAAAGCGCGAGTCCACTTCAAGTTGCACTCATTTGCCCATTTACTCAGGCCTCGCTCAGCACTCACACTTCATCTACCTTCGTCATGTAACTCTACGCGATCTCAACTGGCCCGCCAACCACGAAACTCAGCTTTATCATACACGAAAGTTGATCATCTCTGTTGAGGCCTACCATATTTCATCCCCCTGAAAGCAACATCATTCCTGCAAAACTCAACCGGGGCCCCAAGTCTCGCCGTTCAACCGATGTAGAGTTACCCGTCTTCTAGCCTATCTTCACCATCAAGTCCCAGGTCTGTAAACCTCACACAGGCCACCAGCTCACTTGGCTTACAATGTTTTACTACGTCGTGATAGGCTATTCGTATTCCAACGACTATAACTTCAACAAACTCTACCTAACCGCATTAGGCTTCAAAAAGTGTCCCCGATACCATTCAATCTAACACACGCATTTACGACCGCAATTAGGCCTATTTCATTACTGTACCAATACTGTATTGTCATTACCTCAGTTATTGCTTTAACAAACATTGTATCGTTTAACTTTTATCGTGTGTAAGAATCATTCCTTATTGTTAATAATTAATCATTCATTGTAATATTGCACAATTACCGTCTAAATAATTGTTAATCACTGTCAACAAATAATTAATTTATTTTGCTAATTAATGAAAACTACAAAGTCATTCCTGTCTCCTTTATTAAATATTGTTTATTTGGTCGAAAGACGAAATTGGTGACCCTATAAATATTTCATATTTTAACTCAAATACGATTATAGTGAGCCTACCGTCAGAAGCCAATATATATATAATATATATATATATATATATACCGTATATTATTCACGTGTTATTCACGTGTTACTTTCGTGAAATAATTTTCATATACGGGGCTCCAATAAACCTTAGCCCCCCCGCCCATGGCCTAAACCATTAGAGGTACAGTAAAACTAGACATACCTTACAAAAGAGAATTTAATCCTGCATTTAATGAGAAACAATTAAAACTTGGTGTTCCCGCCATTGGCTTCCAAGACAGCCTGAATTCGCTTTGGGTAGCTAGCCAAAAGTGACGTGAATAGATCTTGATCGTTACGCAAATTTGCTAAAACAGTTTCAATGTGTTGCGTCATTGTATCCTTCGAAAATCGATTTGCTGCAGGTTCTTGAAACAAGAGACATTCAACCTTGTCCTTTATAACTGATCTAATGTGTTCACAGACGTTCAGGTCAGGAGAATTTCCTGGCCATTCTTCATTTCCAAAGAAATCGATCTCATGGTTCCGCTTCCGCAACAACTGTTGAATGGCTAATGCCTTAAAGCAGGGGGCCTGATCGACATCCATAACATTGTTTGGGTTTCTTAGAAAAGGAATGACATGCTGGGATAGAATAATATCACGAAAATACTGTCCATCCCAACTCTGACCATTTGGCTTCAGCACTCACATGAGCTTCTTTGCAGTGAACAAAACAAACACACCAACACACTCTGGACTTTTTAATAATTCGCGATAATGTTCATTGTCATCGATTTCATCTGGTGTTGTGGCCCATACGGGCCACACTCGATCATTTTGGTAGTTAGGCCGACGTGTTACGTAAACAAAAAATTCATCGGAGACAGCTAAATGCATGAAATCATCCACATCCCAATCTTCAAGATAATGGGCAAACCACATTCTGTCATCGATGTTAAGTTCAGTTTTTCTTGGCTTTGGAAGTTCATGCCAAGGCTTTAAACCTTGCCTATGACGGTACAGTCGAATGCTCTCACCACTAACGATCTTTCCCCTCAACACTTCGATCTCTCTAGAAAGTTTAGCACAGCTGTTTTTCCGCTTACGCGTACCGCTTTCAATGATGTCCTTTGTTTCCTGAGAGAGTGGCAAATTTGGGCGCCCAGATTTGGTTGTATCCATTTCACATTCATTCAAAGTTTTATTCCAATTTCTTTTGACGAAGTCCTCATTACTTCGCAACTTTTTGGCAACCCATGAACGTGTTTAAAGGTGGCTCCAGCATCACGAGCTTCCCGAAATGTTATTGCTTGTATGCGATCTATCACACGTTGCGTCTCCGAATCACCAATTAATTGAGAAGCCATTATATTATCACTTTATCAGCTAGAGTAATTTTAATGCCTGCAATAAATAAAGAATTTTATATATTTTTATAATCACTAAAAACTATTTCGATATAAGTAAACATGTAAGCTGCAAATGGGGGGAGATAAGGTTTTTAGGAACCCCTTATATATATATGAAAATTATTTCACGAAAATAACACGTGAATAATATTTATGATGAAAATAACCACGAAGGAAAAGGAAACACAGAATGGTACTCAAGCGCTTTCGTCTAACGAGTGTTCCTGAGGATGCCATTAGACGAAAGCGCTTGAGTACCATTCTGTGTTTCCTTTTCCTTCGTGATTATTTTCATCATATATATACTGTATATGTTGTTGTTGCTGTTTAGCCGATCAGCTCACCCTGATCGAGCAAGCCGGCGGCACGCAGGTAACCGATCGCCCTCTCTGGAGTGGACCAGAGGTTCAGTGCACTAGTGATGTTGTGTTGTGTTCGTTGTTGTGCTAGAGCGGTACAGTCTGTCATAATGTGTTCAATTTTTTTGTGGTGTGTCCTGGCACAGGTGGCAGGTGTCATCTGTGGAGTTGTCTAGTCTATGTTTATATATCCGTAAGTTGGGGTGATGTCCACATCGGATCGTGCTAAGTTAACTCGATCCGATCTGCTCAGTCTGATCTCTGACCTGTAATGGGTGGCGGCTTCGCACCTAGGACCGCATTCGGACCGAGTTGTGTCAGTGCTTGTGGGTTATGTTGTATTGTATGTGTTTTTCTGTACTGTGTGATGTCTGTGGGGCGTGGTATGGAATGGATATTTAGTTATAATGTCTCTCTGGTGTTACCTTAATGGTGCGAGGTGTCTCTGCATGATTGTACATGTAGTGGCAAGGTGGTTGTGGTTAGTTGTCGCTGCTGCCATGAATTGTGTTCCCCTCATGTCTAAATGTTCCCTACTTTCAGTATTTTTTGTTCTGTGTGCAGGTGTTCTGTTGGTGTTGTTTGGTTCATCCTGTAATGATACGAAGTGCGTGTTTGTATTGTCTGTAAAGCGTTTATGTGTGTGTTTGAGATAATGGGTGCCCAGCATAGGCTAGCATAGTCCATAACTGAACGATTATTGTTTGATGTGAGTGATATTGTTTCCTGCTGTGTCCAAGTTTGTACCTGTTAGTACCCTAAGCGTGGTTAAGTCTTGACGTACATTTCTTTTTAATGTCCTGAATGTGGTTTGCAAAAGATAATGATTGTTTGTATGTGACCCCAAGTATTTTGGTCCTGTGAGTGTGTGGAATGTTGGTGTTGTTTATGTAAGCTGCGGATTTACCTGGTGTTCTTTTGTGTTGCTTGTAAGCAAGGTGATGGTTGATTTTGTGGGCGCTACTTTGAGTCTATTGTGTGTGAGCTAGTCTTGTATATTGCTTATGTATGTTTGTAGTTATTTGTAGCGGTGTCGATATTTTGTGGGTAGATGATAGAGTGATGTCATCTGCATATGATAAGGTAAGCTTGTTATCTAGGGTGTTGGAATTCATGCATTATAAGTTGAACGTGTTGGTGAGAAACAGAGCCTTGAGGGGCCACGTTCGGAAAAAGCTTGTTTTTGGATGACTTGCCATTAAATGTGACATGTATCTTCCTGAAAGATAGTTTGCTCAGCCACCTTTTGGTGTTATTGTGCATGTTTGTTTGATATTTTGTTTATAAGAGGGAAGCGTGGGATAGCATCAATGCTTTACTAATGTCTTTGTTGCTAATAGTGTACGTTGAGCTGGTCGTCTGGAGTTGATGCCATCCATGATGTGCTGCGTGAGGTTAGTCAGTAATGTCGTGGTGAGTGGTGAGGTCTGAATCCATGTTGAGTAGGCGATAGTGGTATGTGTCGTTGGTGATTTGTAAGATTAGTCTTTCTGTTACTTTGGAAGGTGTGCAAGTAAGTAAGGGTCTATAGGAAGGTTCTGTTAGATTTTGTTTGGTTTGAGTAGTGTAATAATTTTACCTTGTTTCCATATGTCAGGAATAATACAGTGTTGGTATGAATATGTGCTGATATTTGTGATCAATGAAAGAAAGCCACCCCTAGAAGGTTCTAGTGAACAATACCACCCTAGAAAATGATCAAGTAAACAATGCCACGCCCCAAAATCACTAAAGTAAAGACTGTAAGTAAAAAACACCTTCCTGAGGACTTGTTTATTATTTATTACTGTATGCCCTTGGTGATTGGTTAGGTGAAGTCATGATATTTTCATTTAAACTAACACCCCCGAATTGTGTCAATGAAAGAAAGCCACCCCCGACCCGTTTGGGGGTGGCTTTCTTTCATTGATCCTTTCTCTCTTGTCCCTGAAGATGTGAATATATCACGAAAGCGCTCGGACTTCGTGTTTCCGTTTCCTTTTCCCTGTGGTTCTTTGCTTATTAAAAAGATCACGTGTTGCTTTGTGATTTCTTTGCATATATATATATATATATTTACAGTTGCATGATTGCAGTTATAAATAAAACATTTGAATTTGTATTTTTTATGTGCGGGAATAGCTTTTGATGCAGGTAAAGGTTTCGGAGCTGGAATAAATTATTTCACGATCTTCCGAGACTGAATCGAGCAATAAATCGAGAGAAATTAACTATGAAATTAAACTTTGGCGGATGGAAATAGTCTGAACGAAACATTACTTGGACGTTTGTCTTTCAAAGGAAGGAAAATTCCCTCACGCTGTATTGAGAATCCACTATAAAGAAAAAGAAATCTCGAATTTGTATTATTATTTTTTTCTAACTAAAATCATTACCATAACCAAAACTATCAAATGCAAACTTTGTTTATTTAACCCTTTCAGTAATTACATCGCAGCTAATTAAAAATATGATCATTAGTAGCCTACATACAACCTCCTCTTATCGTGCGCTCAAAATGTAGTATTTTACGATATACGTTCTTACATTATTTTATACAATTATAAGTTAAAATTTACTTTAGTTTTTTTAAATTTTTTTAATTATAAATAGTTAAAATTCACTTTAATTTTTTTAAACATTTTAAAATTAACATTTGCAGAAACTTTTTATATTAGGATATCATTTTGTACAGTATGTGGAATACAGCTCGAAAATCTCAGTCATATATATATATATATATATATATATATTATATATATACACGAAGTTTACTGCTATTTTTTAACTTCAAAACTTTATTCAGAAAAGAATAAAAGTGACAGATTTTTAAAATTTTTAGATATTCGTTTTAACATTAATACAGGGTGATCAAAATTTTGCAGTGCACTGATTGTAATTTGTTTATGTGCTTTTGTTTCAGATTATTATAATTTATTATAATTATTATTATTATTATTATTATTTTAAGGTCTACGTTATACTATACAGTAATTATAAAAAAAATAATAAAAAAAAAAATCAGTACACTGCAACTTTTTATCACCCTGTATATTCACAGTACTCTCATCTGAATATGCCCTTGGAAATATGGAGGCTTTCCAGACAAAATTAATCATATTTAGTTCATTTATTTCCTAAAAATTTAACGTACATAGCACGTGGACATACGTACAGTTTTGAAAAAAGTTCGCCTAGAAACAAAAATTAAAAAAAAAAAAAAAAAAAATACTAACTGGTAACATTATGTTTATATTTGGAGGTTTTTTTTGTGTATGACTGATAAAATTTCAGCAACAAAATCCAGTTATTACTAATTAGTAAGTTTTTATGATTTTGAGAAAGTTCATGTTTCGAAACGAACCTTTTTGCGAAACGGTACACATAGTATGTACGTGTAAATCACACACAGAAAGCTTTCGAAACGGTACACATAGTATGTTCATATAAATCACACACAGAAAGCCACACACAATTTTTTACAATGACACGAGTAATTTTGAAACTCGACTATTTATTTTATTTAATTTGGCCCTTAAGCTTTAGGCTTTACTGGGCTCTTATTAAAAATAAAGAGTTAGTTGTTATTAATTAATAATAAATAAATAAATAAATAAATAAATAAGTAAATAAGTATTATTAATAGTTAAAACATGTATTAATCTTAAATTGTCACTACTGACATGACAAATACAAGGTCACCATTGAAGGCATTATACCAATGCCATACAAAGAAACCAATATTATACATGAGAGATAAGAACTATACAATCCCAAGAAATGTGTTTTTAATATTAGATTACACACGAGAAATTAATAATAACGTTCTTAGATAATTAAAAAACACATAAAATGCCAAGCGTGAATGGAACAGCGAAATCTAATCAAAGAAAAAGGCAGCGCAGCACGACAGAGTTAGAACACACAAAGTAACAGACATGGACAGAGTGAGAAAGTTAAGTGAAATCAAGAGAGTCAGGGTAGAGATTTAGACCGAATCATCAGAAGCAGTTTGGTTCATCTTAAGATCGTTTTTCTTTCCCTTGTTAATTTGTCTTCAATTTTTCGATTAGAGGCCGTGGGAAGTAGGGATTATATTAAAATGAGTTCATAAAAGAAAATCGACTTCATTTTTGACTGGGGCCGGCGAAAGGGAATCTCCTGTCCGCGGTCCTAGGCTTTTATTCATGTCAAGCGAGAGGCTACATAGTTTTTAAAGGCCTACTTGATTTTTCGGTCAACGCTTAACCTTGTATCTTACATAAATTGTATAACGTAAGTGTAGTTAAAGTAAAGCTGTGAACATAAGATTAAAAGTATAAATATTTTGGTGTTTCTTAATTAATAAAACAGAGTATATAATTAAGATTAAAAGTTAAATAGTGAAGTCATTATAACAACGATAAACAATTTTAATTTACTTAGTTATGGTTCAATAGTGCAAAAACAAAGTTAAACTTTAGTAAAAGTATCATTGGTCACGTTACCATCCTGAGTGTTGGTGTGTAAAAAGTCACATCAACCCACGGACGAGTAAATGGAAAGACAGTCTATCGAACCCCGGACACCCCGAACCCTTTATATATATGTGTATATACCAGTTTAGCACTTGAGGGTTAAAGTTACATTAAATGAAATTGGCGTTTCCCTTCATTCATTTACCAATGAAACAATTCCTCCTAAAAACTGTCAAAAAAATTTCTACAAATTTTAAAAGTGCAAATGACATAATATTTCATCTCATCACTTTTATGACAACGTAATAAATACTGAATATCTACAGTATATACTCAATATCGCCAAATACTTTTCTTTGATGTAGCGCATACGCAATTAATGCGAACATGATAAAGTTTTATAATTCCATGCATAAAACAAATGAATCACAAATACACAGGAATTAATCAGATACAGGATTGGAAATGGGAGTATGGTAATGAAACAAGGTGAGAGACAGAACAAAACTTTCAAGAGCAACGGAGTTTGAAAAGTGAAAGATGTTTCGTGAAACTAATGCACTTTTGCTTTCAACTCACAAAAATAGTTCATAGACTACTGGCACCCAAAATTTTGTTAATTTTAAGCAATAAAATTTTGTAAATAACTTTATGAATTTTACAAAATGATTTGTTAAATTTGCAGGAATAGATTCTTTATCTGCCATTTTTACTTGTATATATATATATATATATATATATGAATAGAAACGACATAAGTATTAAGGAACGTTTCTGCACACGAGGAGGAGAGATAACGAATAAATGAAAAATGAGGCGAACCGCCGGGAATCGAACCCAGGGCCTTCTAATTGCCGGTTGGACGCGATACCATTATGCTACGGACCTCGATTAATCACAAATCGAAATTCTCCCACATAGGGCAGAAACCAATGCCCTGAGAGGGCACCCTCGCAAATCGTGAATATGCGCATATAACTGCAATGACCACGCAGTGTGCAGAAACGTTCCTTAATACTTATGTCGTTTCTATTCATTTATATACTGCGTCCTCGTGTGCAGAAACGTTCCTTAATACTTATGTCGTTTCTATTCATTTATATACTGCGTGGTCATTGCAGTTATATGCATATATATATATATATATATATATATATTCATTTATATACTGCGCGGTCATTGCAGTTATATGCATATATATATATATATATAATCCCCAAAATTTAAAAGATAAAACCTAAAAAAAACTAAAAGCCGCGAAGCTTTTTGAGGGAAGTAACCCTTCTTTCAGAAACCAATGCCCTGAGAGGGCACCCTCGCAAATCGTGAATATGCGCATATAACTGCAATGACCACGCAGTGTGCAGAAACGTTCCTTAATACTTATGTCGTTTCTATTCATTTATATACTGCGTCCTCGTGTGCAGAAACGTTCCTTAATACTTATGTCGTTTCTATTCATTTATATACTGCGTGGTCATTGCAGTTATATGCATATATATATATATATATATATATATATATATTCATTTATATACTGCGCGGTCATTGCAGTTATATGCATATATATATATATATATAATCCCCAAAATTTAAAAGATAAAACCTAAAAAAAACTAAAAGCCGCGAAGCTTTTTGAGGGAAGTAACCCTCTTCTTTCAGGCGATGGAAGAAACAAAGGAAAAGTGCAAAAGAATTTCATTTTCTAAAAGAATCGTCATAACTCTGGCAACTCAAAACGGCGTAAAATGTTCCGAAGAACGGGTGAGTTTGAAAGACAAAAATCTGTAACAAAATCAAACCGAAAAGCTTCGTCTCTAATACTCACATTTATGTATTTTTTATAATGTATTTTCTTATTCAGTAAGTTTTCTTGGTACTTTTTCATTATACCCCCGCAATTTCTTCTTTCCCGATTAGGTTAACTGTACGCCATTGACAATTGGTTACAGTAGGTTAAGTCGTGATATTTTCGTTAAAATATTCGTTAATTTTAACGAAAATATCACGACTTAACCTAACCAATTGTCAAGGGCGTACAGTTGACTTAACCGGGAAAGAAGAAATTGCGGGAGGCTAACGGAAAAGTACAGTTTTCCTTTTTCGTTATTATTGATATTTAAAAGTAATTGAGCCTTATTCATATCTATATTATGGTCTCTGTTCAAATGATGTTTGTACAAGGCCGAGTTATCATCTGCCGTGTTCAGACTGTATTTATGTTGGTAGAGCCGTCTTTTAAAATCATTAGTTTTACCTATGTAACTTTTAGGACAATCCGTGCATGGGATTTGGTAAACTCCAGAATTGAAGGAACAGTTTGATATTTTATTTTTTTTGCAGGAGACGACAGGTACAACAGGGGATCTGTGAGACCAGGTGAATCTTTAATATACACTCAATTCTAAATAAGAAGGATTGCAGATCCTGGGGGATCTTGAGCACAAACCCATAAAAATCCATTTTCTTTTTTTGGATATACTATGTGAGAAGAATTAGTGGACATATACAATGAAGTGATTAGCTTTTCTGAACACAGTGAAAGCCAGTTTATTATTAAAAGATCGAATAATTTGAACGTCCAAGAAGGAGATTCTTGAATTTTGTTCGGCTTCTACTCTAAACTTGATGGACGGCAAAATATTATTCAACCGATCGAGTATGTGATCAGGATCAGAATCCAACGGAATTGCAACGAAGACTTTGTCAATATAACGATACCAGGCGACAGCAGGATCAAAGATCTCAGGAAGAAACTTCCTTTCGAAGATCTCCATGAATATGTTACTTGGAGTAGCAGAAAGCGAGGAGCCATGTTGAGACCATCCTTTTATCTAAAAAAATAAATTGTTAAACGTTAGACAAGAATGTGACAGACACAAACGAATTAATTAAAATAAAAGGGAAATAGTTAAAACCATCTGGATATCATTTTCCAGAAGAAATTTCTCCAGATAGACAAGGTTATTTCGATAGGATCTTCAGTAAAAAGGGAAACAACATCGAAACTGATCATTTTTTTTATTCACTAAACTAATATTACTAATTTTGCCTATAAAATCCGAAGAAATTTCAATATGGGCATGAGAAATATTACCTATTAAGAAGGAAAAGTTCTTAGAGAGCCATTTGGCCCAACAATAATTAACCCCCCCAATATTAGAAATGATGGGTCGTAAAGGAACATTAGGCTTATGAACCTTGGGTAGGCCATAAAAATAAGACAACTTAGGGGAATATGCAGTAAACTGTTTAGCAAGTTGTGGAAAATCCTTTAGTAAAAGTTTAAGGTCTTTGTTAAAGTTTCGCTGGAAAATTTGAGGGGGATTAGTATTTAATTTATCATAAGTAGCATCGTCGGATAACAGCACCATAGCTTTTTGAATGTAATTGTCTTTATTCATGAGGATAATATTGTTGCCTTTATCCGATTTTGTAATAATAAAGTTATCATCGCGTTTGGGGTCAAGCGAGGAAGGGCATAGTATTTTTGGAATATTTGAACAGTTCACTTAAAATAAAACCTTTCAAGGAAGATGGATCCTCAGGGGGACAATTTTGAACGAGAACTGAACTTTTCAAAAGAGACGATAAAATTGGAAGCCGGATCCTTCAAACAATTAATTCCAAAAGAAAAACCATATCCCAAGACGCTCTTTTCATAAAGCCGAAGATCGTGAGAAGAAAGATTGGTTACGAGGTTAAGATTAGAAAATTTAACCCAAGGACTAAAGAGGGCATCAAACTTATATCAAGTTCATGTTTTAAAGGTGTTAATCTATGTTGAACCAGGGCGTGGCTGTAATCCAAACTCTCTGTAAGAACAAAATTATCGAAATTAAAAGCATTAGAAAAAGTTAAAAAATCATTCAAACGATGCCGAACCAAATAAAATTTATAGTTTATCGTAAATTGAAGGGTTTCGACTGAGTCCCGAATCATATCCTCTTAAAAATGAGGAAAAAGATATTTAATTTTATTACGAGCACATTTCGAACAAAAAGAATTAGGAATAATTGGATCACCTGAAGATCCGTCACCCCAGCATTTTTTAGTTAGCTTTATAAGTCTAACTAACGAAAACATCACGACCTAACCTAACCAATCATCAAGGGCGTACAGTTGACCTAACGATTGGTTAGGTTAGGTCGTGATATTTTCGTTAGTTAGACTTATAAAACTAACTAAAAAAGGCTGGGGTGACGGATCTTCAGGTGATCCGAATAATCTTATTGTTAAGACATTTCTTAACAAACGAAAGCCTAGTCTTTTGTTCGTGTGCGTTAACAAGTAAATCAAGGGGGTCGAAGAGTTTAGGCTTAAGCATAACGAAACTAGTTAAAAAGGACGAGATGAAAAGACGAAAGGGCCAGGGAATCATATTAATAATGTTTATAAAACACAATAAACGTGTAAAAAGTAATAAAATAATTAAAATTCCCAAAATTTAAAAAAATAAATCATAAAAAATACTAAAACCGCTCAGCTTTTCGAGGAATACAGCCCTCTTCGTTCAGGCGATGAAGGAAACTAGAAGTAAAACCTTAAAAGAATTTAATTTTCTAAAAGAATCGTTATGCCTCTGGCAACTCAAAACCCATGGTCTCCTGCAAAAAAATTCAAATATCAAACTGTTCCTTCAATTCTGGAGTTTACCAAATCCCATGCACGAATTGTCCTAAAAGTTACATAGGTGAAACTAATGATTTTAAAAGACGGCTCTACCAACATAAATACAGTCTGAACACGGCAGATGATAACTCGATCTTGTACAAACATCATTTGAACAGAGCCCATAATATAGATATGAAGAAGGCTCAATTACGACTACTTTGAAATATAAATAATAACGAAAAAAGAAAATTTACTGAATCTTTCATTACAAGAAACACAGACAATTTCAATATTAGAGACGGAGCTTTTCGGTTTGATTTTGTCACTAATTTTTGGTTTCTAAAATCACCCGTTCTTCGGAGCATTTTGCATCGTTTTGAGTTGCCAGAGTTATAACGATTCTTTTAGAAAATGAAATTCTTTTAAACTTTCGCTTTTAGTTTCCTCCATCACCTAAAAGAAGAGGGAGGGAGGGAGGTAGGGGGGAAGGGAAGGAAGGGAGGGATGTAGGGGCGTAGTATAAATAAAAACACACTTTCCAGAAAGTTTCTAAAAATATTTTTAAAAAATAAACCACTGGTTGGAAATGCAACTTGAATGAAGAGAGTAACAGTTAAATAATAGTATATCTATAAATGTATCTATAACTACATCTGTATCTGATTTTATATCCATATCAATATATATATATATATATATATATATATATATATATATATATGCGCCTCAGTGGTGTGGTGGTTAGCGTCGCTGACTACGAATCCACCGGCCCCGGGATCGAGACCCGGTGACGGCAGCCGGCGCGTAGCAAAACCCAGCTGTTCATCCTTCCACACAATAAAGAAAGTGGTTGGTAGATAAATAGGTACCCTGGGTGGCCTAAACACTGGGCTGCTGATGGGGCGTGCTTCGGATCCCACGTTAAACTGTAGGTCTAAGGTGGAGTGAAAAGCTTGACCTTCGTCAGAATGAACAATTCGGGCGGAAGCAAAACCAAAGGTTATATACAATAGTATCTATTGTACAGTATATCTGCTATATTAATATTTTTATCGACACCAGTATCTATATCTGCATTTATAACTATATTTATATCTATACTTATATCAACATCAGTAACTCAGTGTACGAGGGTAATTCAATAAGTATCCGCACTTTTTATATTCACAATTTTATTTTCACATCTGATAGATTATAAACACATCACTTCTCAACATAGTCTCCCTGTTTCTCAATACACTTGGTTCAGCGATCTAAAAGCTTCCTAATGCCATCACAAAAGAATGTTTTTGGCTGTGTGCGTAGCCAGTCATGCACCGCCTCCTTCAGGTCATCATCACCTTGGAATCGCTGACTTCTCAAAGCGTCTTTTAGTGGTCCAAACAGGTAAAAATCCGAAGGTGCCAGGTCTGGACTGTAAACTGGATGGTCGAGAACTTCAAATTTAAGTTCTTGAAGACATTTTCTAGTCTGTGTAGCGGTATGAGGGCGCGTATTGTCGTATAACAGAATAACACCTTCCGACAATCTCCCTCTCCGTTTTGTGCGAATTGTTTGCTTTAACTCATTCCGGAGCATGTTAGAATACGAATAAGATAATGATAACCTTGAACATTATCTAGAGCGTGGAACTACAGTAACAAGTGCATCGTATTCTGACATGCTTCGGAATGAGTTAAAGCAAGCAGTTCGCACAAAACGGAGAGGGAGATTGTCGGAAGGTGTTATTCTGTTACACGACAATGCGCGCCCTCATACCGCTGCACAGACTAGAAAATGCCTCAAAAGAACTTAAATTTGAAGTTCTCGACCCATCCAGCCTACAGTCCAGACCTGGCACCTTCGGAGTTTTACCTGTTTGAACCACTAAAAGACGCTTTGAGAGGTCAGCGATTCCAAGGCGATGATGACCTGAAGGAGGCGGTGCATGACTGGCTACGCACACAGCCAAAAACATTCTTTTGTAATGGCATTAGGAAACTTGTAGATCGCTGGACTAAGTGTATTGAGAAACAGGGAGACTATGTTGAGAAGTGATGTGTTTATAATCTATCAAATGTGAAAATAAAATTGTGAAAATAAAAAGTGCGGATACTTATTGAATTACCCTCGTATTTTGCCCTACCTTTTTTTTTTCTTTCCAAGTTTTCTTGTAAGTTCCAGAAATTTTGTACACAAGTAGTTACACACCTTTCTTACAAGTTTTTATGTTTCCACATAGTCTCCATCCTTTTCTACGGCTTTCCTCCACCTCGAAAGAAGGGCCTTTATTCCTTGCTGGTAAAAGTCCGCTGGGTTCCGCTGGAGCCACCTCCTAACCTCCTCAACAACCTAATCGTCATTCTGAAATCCTCAGTGGCCCAAACAAATGGAAGTCTGAAGGTGCCAGATCCGGGCTGTATGGAAGGTGGGGTAACACAGTCAACTGCATTTTTGTTATGGCCTCTCTTGCTTGCAAACTGTTGTGTGGTGTTGCGTTATCGTGCAAAAGAAGGACGTCTTCCAGTTTTCTCTCCGGTTGAACTCGCTTTATACGTCTCTAGAGTTTCTGTAGGGGTAGCAATATATGGCTCTGAGTTGATTGTCTTTCCTTTCTTCATAATGTCCACCAGAATCACCCCTTTCATGTCCCAGAAGATGGTGGCCATAACGTTTCCTGCAGAGGGAACCATTTTGAACTTTTTGTTGCGTGGGGAGTCTGCGTGATGCTACTCCATGGATTGGCGTTTTGTTTCAGGTTCAAAGTGGTGTACTCAAGTCTCATCCCCAGTCACAATTTGTGAAAGGAAGTCATCCCCTTCTGTCTTGTATTGAATCAACGATTCAGAAGCAATTTCTTTTCTTTGGGCTTTGTGATCTTC
The DNA here is from genome assembly GCA_023014485.1 of Bathynomus jamesi. Classification (NCBI taxonomy): domain Eukaryota; kingdom Metazoa; phylum Arthropoda; class Malacostraca; order Isopoda; family Cirolanidae; genus Bathynomus; species Bathynomus jamesi. Next base: position 596,739 of record JAJOZX010001745.1, on the reverse strand, counting down.
AGTCAGTTGGCGAGGAACAAACCGTGAACACACTTTTGAGTATCCCAATTGCTGAATTATCGTATTCACACTTCCTTCACTAATTCCTAGCTCCAGTGATAGCTCCTTGTATGTGACGCGCCGATTTGATCGAATGATGCTGTTAGTACGTTGCACAGTGTGAAATGTCACAGCCGATGCCGGGCGACCGCTGCGTGGTTCATCATCGAGGCTGGCTCTCCCTCTCTCCGATGTCTCACACGTTTAGACCAGCGTCCAACTGTGCTTCGATCAACAACAGCATCTCAGTAAACGTTTTGTCGACGTTTGTGAATATTTCCAACTGTTTCTTTCTCTGCGGTTAAAAACTCGATAACAGCTTTCTGTTTACGACGCACATCACTGTCAGACGCCATTTTCGAAACTGAGTTAACCATCGGTTTTATACAAGGGCGTTTAAAAGCGGTTTTATACAAGGAGGGGAGGTTCAAACTGGAAAAATCCGGTTATGTGAAGCGCAGAAAGTTCAAACTTACGGCCTAAAAGACATTTCAACCCCATGGCCTATTATTTAGCTAAAAAAAAAGGGTGAGACAAAATATATTGAGTGCCCCTACTAAATATATATGATACACACAGACCGTGCATGGAACAAGGAACTCTTCCGGGAAAATTAAATCCACTATAGTCCGAATAAGTAATGATAAATGACAAACACTATAGTGTTTTCTTTTTTATGATGTTAGCCCGACGTGGGCAACGGGTCACTCGCAAAGAGGCCCCAAAAATATAGCTTCCCTCTCCAACTATCTGCCAGCTGGATCCTATCTGCTTGGCAAATAGCTGGTGAAGGAAGCTACATTTCTGGGGCCTCTTTGCGAGTGACCCGTTGCCCACGTCGGGCTAACATCATAAAAAAGAAAACACTATAATGTTTGTCATTTACCATTACTTATTCGGACTGGAGTGGATTTAATTTTCCCAGAAGAGTTCCTTGTTCCATGCACGGTCTGTGTGTATCATGAAAAAACCTCAGGGGGCCATTCTGAGTTCAATCCCATATATAATATAATATAATATATACAGAGTGTCCCAAAACCATGTATACATTTTTAAAAAAACTTATAACAGCAAACCACTAACGGATTCAGATGATTTTATTTCTTTTTATAGGTAAAATATACAACATCGAAATAATAGATAGTTTAATTTGTTTTAAACACGTAAGTGTTCGAAATGTCGACCATTGACATCAATGCACCACTGCGCTCTTTGATTCACTGATTGGCAGACTTCAACAAAAATGTTTGTAGGGATTTTCTACACGCTTCTTCAACTGTGCTCTTTAGTTGTTCAAGTGATGTAGGTCTTCTACTGTGTACTTCATTTTTCAAATGACCCCATAAAAAAAAGTCAAGTGGGTTCAAATCTGGTGAACGTGGTGGATACTCGATACTACCTCGTCGTCCGATCCACCGATAATGAAATGTTTCATTAAGGTAGTTCCTGACATCCTGATGGTAATGAGGAGGTGCTCCATCTTGTTGAAAGTAAATGTCCTCATCTCCGTATAACTGTCGAATTGCAGGAAAACCTTTTCCCCGAAGCATGTTGATGTAGCTATGACCGGTAACTGTACCATCGAAAAAGAATGAACCAACCAAACCTTTGGAAGAAAAACCACACCAGACAGTTATACCCGGTAAATTTACATGTCGTTCCACATAAATGTGTGGATTTTCTTGTGACCAGTATGTGCAATTATGACGATTAATTATACCATTCAACTTAAATGTAGCCTCATCAGACCACACAATTTTGTCCGCAAATTGGCCATCTTCTGTGTTTTTTACTCGAAACCATTCGCAAAACTGGATTCTGCGATCCGGATCATCCTCATTCAAGGCATGTAATAATCTGGATGTAAGATTTCCATTAGCATTCTTCAGAATTCTGTGGACACTTGTCTTACTTTTCCCTGTTTCACGAGCACATTGTCTCACAGATTTTCTTGGTGATCGGTTGAATACCTGTAGCACTTCATCAGAAGTGTTAGCATCTGTTGATGTCTTTGGACGCCCAGTCGCTTGCTTGTACACATCATGCACAGTACCGTATACTTCAAATTTCTCACAGATACGTGAAATGGTAAGTCGAGTTGGAGGATTAGTTCCAAAATTCTCTCTCCACTGTTGTTGAACCTTTGATATCTTTTCAACTTTAAAATACGACTTTAGTATCCATTTTCGTTGCTCAAATGATAAGCGCACACTTCCATTTTCCGTGTTTACTGTAGGCAGGCAAGGCTATTACTAATTTCGATTTTGTATCTCCTTAGGCTAGGCAAGGCTGTTAACAATTTCGCTGTTGTATCTCCTTAGGCTATAGGCTATAAAAAGAAATAAAAATCATCTGAATCTGTTAGTGGGTTCGCCTGTTATAAGTTTTTAAAAAATGTATACATGGTTTTGGGACACTCTGTATATATATATATATATATATATATATATTTATATATATATATATATGTTTGTCTATCTGTTTGATTAAGAATCACGAAAATAAGATCCAGTTCAGTTTGAAAACTTATCAAAAGAAAAACACTCAAAGGACGTTAAAAAGATTGACGTTTATTGTTGTTCACTCCACCACACCCAACCCTACCCACCCCGGCTTCATTTAGTTTTCAGCGATTTTATTTGAAATCTCTCTCTCTCTCTCTCTCCTCTCTCTCTCTCTCTCTCTCCTGGTATGAAATAGGTTATGCCTAATCAAATATAGAAACATTTATAATCTCAGTTGTATTTTTAACTTACTTTAGGGCACTGAAGATAAGTAAGAAATATATCGAAACGTCTGGTCATTATATAGATGTTTTTACAAGCTTTTGTTCAAATTATTCATAAAATAAGTAAGATTTTCTACAACTAAACATATATATATACAGTGGTGGGCACCGTTAACCAAAAAGTTAACTTCGATAACGATAATCCGTTAACCCCAATTTTTAACTCCGATAACGATAATCCGATAATTTTACTACAAAGTTAACGGAAGTTAACGATAATCCGTTAACGATAACTATTTCTTTACTAACATTTAAAAAAATCAAGGAAAAAAGCTTTAAAACCCATAGAAAATGTTTATTTATGCAAAATCCAACAATAAATAGGTATTTAACTGTATTTTTATCAAGTTTTGCAACTTTTTTGCTTAATAACTTTTTTTTTATTTTTAATAAAAAATGTACTGATTACATGTTTTGAAACCCTTGTAACCACTAACCATTAACTAAATTTTAATTTACCAGAGAATTATTATGGCGGGAACTGAAAGGTAAATTAAATTTTAGGCACATTTATTAAAGACTATGACAATGTGCTGGTTGCCCTTCAGAAAGACCAACTTCTCAAAGTTAGGCCCAACTGCCAGTCTTGACCTCTTGGGCCTCAGGATGTCCTTGCCGAGAGAGAAGAGCCGTTCCACTGCGGCAGAGGACGGAATTGGCAGACTGAAGTTATGGCGGTTTGAATTCATTCGCGGAGCGGTGATCTTCCGTGAATGACTCCTCGCAGTTAACATGTTAACGGACTTTAACAGACTAAATATCGAGTTATCGGAAGTTAACTGGTCCGATAACGATAAATGGAAATTAACTTCTGTTAACAGTCCGTTAAAAAAAGTTAACTTCGTTAATTAACTGTTATCGGATTAACGCTTTAGTGCCCAACACTGTATATATAATATATATATATATATATATATATATATATATATATATATATAGTTGCTTGTACCCTGTGGTGAATGGACGTGTTGTTTTGCTCTCTCTATTTAACACCCAAATTAGAAGGGAATAATCTACTCGGCGGTTTATTCTGTTTGCACCCGAAAGTGTATAAAGTATCAGTGAATCCGTGCATATAAATTATAAAGTGAATTTCATTAAAATAAGAAAGTGCAATATAGTTTACATAATTTATCACCAATTTTAACGTATATATTCAAAACGAAATACGGTTGGCATTCGAGAAAGTTTGAAACAAAGCAGGAAAAAGGTCATAAAACACAAAGGTCAGAAAACCCTCGAAATACCCTCGACCATCGAAAGGAAAGAAACAGAATAAAATAAAAATAAAAATAAATAAAGAATTTGTGTGGGTATTTCTTCTTACGCTAATTAAGGAATATCATGGATATGGGTCCAAATTCTCACTTAATCTGTAATTTGGCAATTTAGTAACAACGGAAAGCCTAGCGATTAGGTGTGATTTCTGCCAACGATTAAACGACTTTAACTGCATGAATTGGAATGATCGGGAAATAACTCTTGTCTCGAACGCGAAACAAGTCGTGGGGATCAAATTTCTATGTGGCGCATGTACACAGACTGTAAATTCTTTCGCGGTCTTTAAAGAAATGGAGATAGCAGACTCGAAAGTTACAAAAAAGAATGAAATAATGGGGACGCATGTGTCCGAAATGGTCCCAACGAAAAACAGGGTGGATGAGAGAGAAGACGAAATAACGATTAACAGCATAATAACGAACAACAATTTAATAACAAATAACGATATAAACAACGTAATACGGAAGGAAGACATAGATGAAAGGAAAGAAATAAGTAAAAGTGGCGAAGTAGACAAACGGTCCAACGAGCGAAATGATAAAAAGATAATAACTAAAAACGTAGAAAATAAACAGCCAAAGAAAAATAATGATAATGCCAAAACTAAGAACTTGGTAAATAATAAGAAAGAAAGCAGAAGCGTAGAAAATATCGTATGCAAATACTACGCGAAAGGAAACTGCAGATATCGGGATGGGCAATGCATATATGCACATCCCACATTATGCAAAATGCATTACACAAGTGGATATTGCAAGTTTGATAAGAAATGCATGTTCCACCATCTTACGGTCTGCAACACTTATGAAAGATATGGGAGTTGCAAATACGAAAAAAAATGCCGATACCACCACCCTCAAAGGAACGCACGAGGGAACAGAAAAAACGAACATCAAAGAAGAGTGGAAATTTTTTAGACGCAGCCAACACATTTCAGCTGCTAAATACTCTCCAGCAATTACAAAACCAGCTGACAAATATAAATATAGAAATCCGAGAGCCGGACAGAAGGTACGAACAAAGACACTTCATGCGTTATCGGGACAACAGGTACCGACAAAGATAAAAAGAGGTAAATTCTCGGAGGACCACAAGGCAACGAAACCGGCACCCCCATGGAAAACAAAGCGGAACCACCTGTATGCGAAAAAGAAAGAGAAAAAATAAAAATAATCCTAGCCAACATACAGGGCCTTAAATCAAACCAGTCCACGAACAAAGTTGCATACCTGAAAGGACTCATGCAAGAAGCCGGAGCAGACTTTGCATGCCTCACGGAAACTCATCTAAAGGACTGCCAGGCGAACTGTGAAAATTGTGAGTCCTGTATTGACAAAAAAGAAATACAAATTGACAACTATAACATCCTCCGAGCCGACAGAACAGTGAGACGTAAAGGAGGATGTGCTATTTACACACGCGAAAGGCACATAGCAGAAATGGTTATAAGTACCTCAAACAACTACGTAGAATGTGTAGCAGCAAAAATTGAAAAATTAAATATGGTACTAATTGTAATGTACAGACCCCCAAACACGCCAACCTCAAAATTTTCAGATTCCATTACAGAGGTAAGAAACTTAGTAAAAGATCTACACTCTCCAACCCCAAATATTTTTCTCTGTGGTGATTTTAATTTCCCATTCATGAAATATAAAAGGATAGGAAAAAATATATGTATCCACCAGGACAAGGGGGGCACACGAGAAGACCAGGAGCAGGTAAAAATGCTACTAGCTTTAGCTGATGAATTTATGTTAACGCAAGAAATAACAGAAAACACAAGAAAAAACAACTGCCTAGATTTGGTATTCACAAACAACAGTAATCTAATTGATAATGTAGAAATCTCCCCAACTATGATATCAGACCACAATATCATTGAAATAACAACTAATATAAAGGCAACAGGAAAGGAAAGAACACGCACAACAGAACGAAGCAAATTCGAAATTTTTAATTTTCACTCCAAAGCTATAAACTGGGAAGATGTGACATCCAGCATGGAAGTAATAGATTGGAAAACCATTTTCGAGGCCAAGACAACGGAAGAGATGCTAATGACGTTAGAGGAGAAGACGTTAGAAATTGTGGAAAAACATGTCCCAAAGATACAACAAAGAGGAAAGAGAAGCAGGTTCGAAAGACAAAAGAGGGCATTGTTCCGAAAGAGAAAAAGAGTGACTGCAAAATTAAGTAATTGTAAAGATAACAACATCAGAAAAATATTAAATGATAAACTACAAAGTATCGATGTCGTCATACAGGAACAAATCGAGAAGCATACAGAAAAAGAAGAAGATGACGCTATAGAAGCGATAAAGGTTAACTCAAAGTACTTCTATAATTTCGCAAAAAGAAAGTCGAAAAACCAAGCGACTATCGGACCTTTAAAAAATGAGAACAGTGATTTATCTGATGATCTAACAGAAGTATCTGAAATATTAAAAGCTCAGTATGAATCATCTTTCAGTATCCCAAAAACTGACAAATTGATTGCGATAGAAACGCGTTCTTTGAAGAAGAACCACAAGGGGAAAGTATAACGGATTTCGACTTTACGACGGATGATATTACACAAGCCATAGGGAAACTAAAAACACACTCAGCGGCAGGACCGGATAAATGGAATGCCACACTGATCAAAAACTGCAAGAATGCAATCGCTGAGCCCCTATACTGGATATGGAGACGATCATTAGACACGGGAGAAATACCGGGCATCCTGAAGAGCGCGAACATAGTCCCAATATATAAAGGAGGAGATCGATCCAGGCCAAAAACTATAGGCCAGTGTCGCTTACATCTCATCTCACTAAAATATTTGAAAGAATAGTTAGACAGAAAATCTATGACTTTTTGGAAACTCAGAAAAAATTCAATGATAACCAACACGGGTTTCGATCAGGCAGATCATGCCTATCACAACTAATGGAACACTACAACAACATTATTGATTCACTTGAAAGTAATGAAAACTATGATGTACTATACACAGACTTTGCTAAAGCGTTCGACAAGTGTGACCACGGAATCATAATACATAAACTGAAATATATGGGAATAACAGGAAAAGTAGGGAAATGGATATATAATTTCCTTAGTGAGCGGAGGCAAGTCGTTACAGTACAAGGAGTATCTTCATCAGAATCAGAGGTCCTCAGCTCAGTACCACAAGGAACAGTATTAGCTCCACTACTCTTCATAATCATGCTAACTGACATAGATGAGGACGTTACCAGAGACAGCACAGTAACATCCTTTGCGGATGACACAAAGATCAGTAGAAAAATAAGAAACCCAGAAGACATAGGATCTCTACAAACCGACATAAACAAAATCTACAAGTGGACTGAAGACAACAATATGAAGTTTAACACCGAGAAATTTCAGCTATTACGGTACGGAAAAAGAGAAGACCTAAAGTCCATGGAATATTATACCCCAAATGGACAGGAAATTCAGAGAAATTCCAGAGCAAAAGATTTAGGGGTTGTAATGACAGATGATGCGAAATTTGAAACACAAAATAAGATAGCAGTAAACAGAGCAAAGAGAATAACGGGTCAGATATTGAGAACCTTTAAACGAAGGGATAGGAATGTAATGATTCCTCTACTGAAAACCCTGATAATACCCAAATTAGAATACTGCTCGGTCCTAACTTCCCCATATAAAAAAGAAGACATTAGACAGCTGGAGGGGATCCAAAGAAGCTTCACAGCCAAGATCAATGGGTGCAAAGAACTAAATTACTGGGAAAGGTTACGAGAACTAGACCTATATTCACTGGAAAGGAGAAGAGAGAGATACACCATTATTTACACTTGGAAAATAATGGAGAAACTAGTCCCTAATCTTACTCTGAATCCCATAACTCCCCAAACAACGTGGAAAGTAGAAGCGGTAGACTGTGTCGTATTCCCAAATTGAAGGCGAGACAGGGAACATCCTTAACCCTGAAAGAAAATAGTTTTGTAGTGAGAGGACCAAAACTGTTTAATCAGTTGCCCAAAGACCTAAGAAACACGAAGGGAGTTGCAGTGGAAATCTTCAAAAGAAGACTAGACGCCTGGCTCAGAACAATCCCCGATGAGCCGGGCGTACCTGGCTATGTGAGGTGGAGAGCGCAAGAATCCAACTCACTACTTCACCAGGCCAACTCGAGAGGAGGGGCGACAAGCTTGACCTTCGCGAAATGAGAAATCATCGCGCGGAACCTTTGTAAGGTTGTAAGGTAAGGGTATATATATATATAATATATATATATATATATATATATATATATATATATATATATATTACTGTATATATTATATATATATATAGGGGTATATTAATGAAATTTATAAGATTGTATAATGGGGTGTAAATAAAGTTATAAATTACTGTAAATTCAAACAAAAGACAATGGTAAATGAGAGGAACCTTTTTCATTGTCTTTATATTGCCGCAATTGAGGCTCTTCTGTTTGACTGTCAGAAGCTAGTCAATTGGTCATGCGCGATTCTAGAGCGCCACTCGACTTTCTTCTATTTGCGCCTTGCAAAGTTAAATCCCCCCTTTATGTAGATCAATGTATGAGAGATGCTGTAGCTGGTGACGTTAGTATATGTTGTGTGTGTGTGATTATATATATATATATATATATAAACTGGGGTTGAGGGGTTCTGTATGAAAATGAAAAACCAATGTATTTTGCATATATATCAAGCCAAGTTGGGAACATCTGCTCTGTAGTTTATTGATCCAAATTCCAGGTAATATATATATATATATATATATATATATATAATATATATATATATATAAAATTTAATAATTATCAATATTCTTTTTGGTTTAGGATGAGGAAGCTACAAAATTAATATACTGTGTGTGTGTGTGTGTATATATATAACCTTTGGTTAGCTTCAGCCCGAATTGTTCATTCTGACGAAGGTCAAGCTTTTCACTCCACCTTAGACCTACAGTTTAACGTGGAATCTGAACCACGCCCCATCAGCAGCCCAGCGTCTTAACCACTAGGCCACCTAGGGTACCCATTTATCTACCAACCACTTTCTTTATTGTGTGGAAGGATGAACAGCTGGGTTTTGCTGCGCGCCGGCTGCCGTCGGGTTTCGAACCCGGGGCCGATGGATTCGTAGTCAGCGACGCTAACCACTACACCACCTAGGCGCATTGTATATATATATATATATATATATATATACACACACTGTATATTGTAGATATTTCATTTAGTTTGTGGGACTAATTATTTGTTGTATAAATATTAGAAACTGTATGACCTGCAAACTTTGTGGTCTCGTTCATATTTCCTATCGTTCATATTTCATATAATGATCATAGTGCCACAATGCTATACAGTATTTGTATTTTACAATTAAAATATGACTTTCATCGTATGTGGAATGTTGTTTTCTTCTCTTTCAATGCCCTGCAAATATCTCGTTTTATATAAATAAATGCAGTTTTTTTCCTTTTATAAATAAAGAAAAAATACTGATACTGTAATAATAATAGGTATAAATATATATTTCATACGTGTACGAATACATACATATATATACATACTATACATACACATACATACACATAACCGCTGTATGGCCCATTTGTGTACCTGTTCGAAAATAACTTTCGCAACGTTAATTAAATTGAGTATTATATCCACACACACACAGTATATATATATATATATATATATATATTCTTTTTCAGTTTGACTCTTATTTTTAGTTTCTGCCCACCGCCTGAATGAAGAGGGAAAACTCTTTCGAAAAGCTTTGCGATTTTTAGTGTTTTATTATTTTAACCATTGGCGATTTCAATTGTTTTACTTAATTTTTTTACACGGTTGTTGTGTTTTTATTATTATTATATATATATATATATATATATATATATATATAGAGAGAGAGAGAGAGAGAGAGAGAGAGAGAGAGAGAGAGAGATATGTGCCCATGGAAGTTTCGGAAGGTCGATCTTCCATCTTTAGTGAAAGCACCTGACAATATTTAGCGAAACTGAATATTCATAATCGATTACCTCAGGAATATTTCTAAAAATGGTTAACGATTTCATAATTGTCAAATCAGACTGTTATTGTGGTTTGCACACGGTCTTGGGTTGGGTGTGTGCGGATGTAAAGTTTACTGTACATGCGAAAACTAATTTTTTTTTTTTTTTAAACTTCTTGGCGAGGATGTTAACTGAAATTTCTTTTTGTTGCAATGTTGTTGCTACAATTTTCGTTGTTCGATTGCATCAACATGTTATCAGTCGTTATCAGTGAGCAATAATAAAAATAATACGTCAGATTCGAATTCCAAATTTTCTTATTGTTCAAACGACGGGACAAGAAAAATACGAACCCAATTTTTTTTAGTACAGTATAAATGGCATGGAATTTTAAGTCCTTCCTCTTTGTCATATCGATAATGACAATTTAAGATTAATACATACCTTAACTATTAATAATACTTATTTATTTATTTATTTATTATTAATAATAACTATGTTTTATTTTTAATAAGAGCCCAGTAAAGCCTAAAGCTTAAGGGCCAAATAAAATAAAATAAATAGTCCAGCTTCACAAAATTTAAGAATTGCAAAATATGTGGCCATGAAAATTAGCTTTCATGGCAAGAATTACGGACATTATTGCGATTCATATACAGAGTGGCCCAAAAGGTACCTACCAAGTTTAAGCCTTTATTTCATCAAAACTATCGAGAGTATAAAGATAGTTCAAACGCCATTCAAATCAGCATCTCAAGCCATTTTTATATGACAATGTGTTCGGTGTGCTGTCCCTCCACTTTGATGATTTTTCGCAACCTCATCCCAAAATTCGATACCACGCTGTGGAGAACCTCTGTCGGAATGTCGACGATTTGACGTTCAATCGATGGTTTCAGTTCCTCCAAAGTCTTTGGGTTGCTCTTGTAAACTCTATCTTTGAGGTATCCCCACAAAAAGAAGTCACAAGGGTTGAGATCAGGCGAATAGGTAGGCCATTCAATGCCGCTTCCACAGTGCTTCCGATAGTCCAAACCAATGACATTCTCTCCAAACTGATGGTAAACAAATGGCGTGAGTAGCATAGTGTGTCAGAAAATTTTCATTGAATTCTATTCGTTCGTTTCGGAGAAAATGTAAGTTAATGTTGGTAGGTACCTGTTGGACCACCCTGTAACTACGATCACAACATTTAAGTACACTAATTTGGATTCATTATTGAAGTAATAATAATTCAGTAGTGTACAGTGGTTAATAGTGAGTGTTATGAACTTATAGTAGGTAAATAGTTTTAGTTTAAAGAAGATAAATTCACGCACGAATTTTATTTTTAAGAATTTTGGAGAAATGAGGAATTATGATACATATATGAAGAATAGTAAAAAAGATAGAAGCTTATCTCCATTCACGATTTTATCTTAACTGAAAGCAAAAATTTATACAGGGCGTTAAATTTAAATAATTTGGGGGGAATTTGAATATCGGATTTGTGTGTCCACGGTTGTTTTTGGCACTTGACATGATTCTGACGGTATTTTTTGGGGGGCAAAAGGTGTAACGGATAAATGATATGATGGCTTGTCTCTCCCCAAACTGCTATTTTATGTAGGACCAGTGGCGTACTAACGGGGGTGCGAGGGGGGCGGTCCGCCCCGGGTGTACAGCCAGGAAGGGGGTGCCATCGGGAGAGTTGAAATACCAGTACAAATTTTCAAACCAAATGAAAAATTCGCCAAAGTAAGAAATTTTTTTAAAAATGTCCAAACTATTACAACAGCTTAATGTTAATTTCCACTATAAAATAAATTTTTATTTTTATTGCCAATACAAAATTTACAAACGAAAAATTAAATATTTGATAAAAATTACATCGAAAGGCGAACGTTTGTTGACGTTTTAGTCATCAGTTTGTTGAGCATAGCCAGCTGGCTGCAACTGACATTCCAAGTTTTTTTGTTCACTTGACACTGTGACTCCACATACATGAGGTATGTTTCATTAAATAATTATGATAAAGCATAAAGTGCTGGTGTTTATAACAATATCATGGTACTTATACCAGTGTCCAGTAATTTTTGACAATGTGGTATGATAGTGATGTTTAAGTGTTTATAAATGCATCGTCGTGATGTTATAATACCCGGTAAATGCATCGTCGTGATGTTATAATACCCGGTAAATGCATCGTCGTGATGTTATAATACCCGGTAAATGCATCGTCGTGATGTTATAATACCCGGTAAATGCATCGTTGTGATGTTATAATACCCGGTAAATGCATCGTCGTGATGTTATAGAAACTCATGTTTATGAATGGTGGTCCCTATGACTACTGGTTATCAGTAAAAAGACAGGAAAGTCACACTTTGCACTAAACTTTAGACTTGACTTTTTTCCTACAACCATGACTACTGAAGTAACGATGATGTGTATGACTGAGTGAGTTTTTTAAGATGACTATGTGGTGAATCAGAGCTGGGCACTTGCGGCATATTGCGGTACTGCGGTACTGCTGCACTACCAAACCGGTACCAAACCGGTACGCGGAAATTTGAATGCGGTAGCGGTACTGCGGTACTTTCAGCGATCCTTTGCGGTACTGCGTTATGGGGGCCCGGGGTGGTAGTGCGGTGGTACCGCAAGTACCGCAGTACCGCAAAATATGCCGCAAATGCCCAGCTCTGGTGGTGATTTTATCATTTTACGATGGTGGTGGTGATATGACTGCATGATTTTTTTTAATGCAACTACATGGTGATGTTAAGACAGAGAGGGTGATGATGTGACTGCATGGAGATGTGTTAATGCTTACATGCTTAATATAGTAAGCACCGTTTCAGATTTACATCAACAACTACAGTAATATTCTATATTGAATTACTACTAATGCTTATTGACTTAGTCAAGTTCAACAATTTTACAATGTCCAGTGTAGTATCATTGTATATTTAATATGTTGTTAATGCTTACTGCTTATTAAATAATGATATCAATTATAATAGCTAGCGTTATACCATACTATATTGAATTAGTGTTAATGCATTGGCATTGATAATTAATTGTCCTGCTTGTATGAAGTTGATAATCTGATAACTCAATGGGTATCTGGTTGGAAAAAGTTTGAGAACCACTTGTTTGAAGCTTTTCTGTTGTAATAATTTTTTTTTACTTCTTTATTTACTGGATATACTGTTAATTTTCATTTTGTCAGTGGTCTAGTTATTTGTGAGTAATGCTCATAGTTTTCTGCTTTTTTAGGAGTCGTGTTTGCACTTACCCCCCCCCCCCAAAAAAAAAATAATAGTGGGGGGTTCCAAAAGAAGGATCCGCCCCGGGTGCCAAATACTTTAGGTACGCCCCTGTATAGGACGTAAGGCGTGCAAGGTTGTAATAGAGATTGAGCAGTATATACTGTAGTTTTGAATGTGGTGTTTTAATTTATGCAAAATATAAGTAAATTTTGGCGGTCTATTTAATAAGTGCTCGATGCAATCTTTGAAAGTTAGTTTTTCATCAAATACTTTCATCTCTAACACTTTATCGATATAATATTATATATATTTATATTTATGTTCTGTTTTCCACTTGTTATATGATCATATATGAGGTCTTTGGCTAAATGCAAACAAATTTTCCTTCAATTTATCAGTTATAAATACGAATGAGCTCTTCATGTTTGCTCTTTCTTATAGAGTAATTAAGTCGTTAATTACTTTGCAAGAAAGTAATTAAGTAGTTATCAAAAGTGTCGTGTCATCTGCATATATTGAATACTAACTGAGGTGTGGAAGTTATGGAAGGCAGTCACCTAATATAATAATAATAATAATAATAATAATAATAATAATAATAATTTTGTAACTAAATGAATATTATGTGCAACATATGTGTTCAAATTAATTAGGCTTACATATAAGCTAAACATTGATGAAGCATTGATGAAAATATGCGACAATATTTAAGAGATCCATTTCGTTACATGGTTCAGCACGAATAATTCCCAATCCTTGAAAAATGTATCAGAACCTTTTAGTCGCAAGTACTGAAGGTCCCTAAAATTAAGAGCTATCTTTAAAACTGCACCAATACCGGAGATCAAACTACCGGAGATCAAAACTGTCGAATAGCTTTAAAAAAACTGATGAAGTTTTTAAAAATGAGGATTCTTTTATCGGCTTTAAATATGAATCATTTTCACGGAATGAACAAAGATACATTTATTTATTTGCTTGATAGTAAAAATTTTCATCATATAGAGCCTATAGACAGTATACTCGTGTGTGTATATATATATTATATATATGTAACCAACGTTTTGCATATTTATTCATTTTATGAATACATTTTGACCTAACAATAAATTACAACCAAATTTCAGCTGTGACTTAACACTGAATATCATTCATATAATACATTATTCATCAGAATTCGTGTTGTTTGTCAGACATCTGAGAAGTTTTAATTTGTCAAACTTTCCCCAAAGATGAAACGAAATTATTTTTAGTTTGAAAAGATGCACCTATCTACACGTCATTTACATTTCCATGTCAAGAATTTGCATTGAGCTCGGTCGCATTAATTAAGAATCATTTTTCCTCGATTTTCCGTTTCTCAAAATTTGGGCCCCCCCCCCCCCCCCCCCCCCCACACCGAGTTCTTCAACCGATAAATTATATTTGTTTTATTCTTGCATCACCCTGTTTTCGAAGGGTTTAGAAGTCTTTACTTGGGGTTTGGGAATTTTAAGAAAAGGCACTTTGTAAGAGGTTTTCGTTTAGTTTTTTTTTTTTTTTTTTTTTGAGGGAAATTCAAATTATACTCGACTTAGAGGCAGAAAGTTTGCGAACTTAGGCCTAAGTTGAAGATGACATCGAGTCCTCAGGGGAATAGGAGTCTAAAACGCTTTGGAAGGAAGTCAAGATCAAAGTTAGAGAATTAGAGCATATTTTAAGAATAATAACTAAAGGTAAAAGGACATAGTTTGGATATGAAATTAGTTTATAGCAGTGAAAAAAATTGAAAACTTTGGTGGAAACAGTGCCACATTGTATATACACAATAGTCTTTGATGTTATAATGTTCGCCTTTACATGTATTATTTATTTAAGCATTTAGATCATTCCAATGAACTCTCTCTCTCTCTCTCTCTCTCTCTCTCTCAAATGCAGTACATACTTCAATTGTTGCTTTAATTGTCCTGTGTGGTATTCTGGTATAGTTTTTCTTCGATCAGACAGGTACGTAGATTTGATAGTATGTGAATATTTTTAATTATTAATAGAAATATATTTGAAGTAATTTCTTTTTCAGGAATTAGCTATTACTTTGTTATTGTCTTCTCTGCTTTATAATAGAATTACAATAGAGTAATTTAAAATATGCTTGTAATTTTGTAGGATATTGTACGATAGACATTGGATCACCTAAAGATCAGGCCCCCAGCCTTCTTTAGTTAGCTTTATAAGGCTAACTAACGAAAATATCACGACTTAACCTAACCATTCGTTAGGTCAACTATACGCCCTTGACGATTGGTTAGGTTAGGTCGTGATATTTTTGTTAGTTAGCCTTATAAAGCTAACTAAAGAAGGCTGGGGGCCCTGATCTTCAGGTGATCCTAGATATTTTCTATAACGTTACGATAAACACACACACACACACACACATATATATATGAGTATTATAAGTACGACTTTCTATCCAAGTTTTCTGCAGATGGGTGGAATTTCATCAATCTGTTGAACTAATTCTTTTGTCAACTGCTTTCCTTCATTTCAGATTTAAATTAAACTTATTTTGGAATTCAGTCATATTTAAAATTTACCACATCTCTAATTGAATTTCCCAAATTTTATTTTTATATTTTATTTTTTTATTTAGCACTTAATTAACTACCATACATTCAGTTATGGGCATAATATACCTTTAAACTTTAAACTATAAACTTTCTTATACTTACCGGGTTCGAACCACTACCCCTAAGATCCTTCACGCAATTAGCGTACAGTCTTGTTCTCGTTACGCCACTCGGAATTAGTAATGCATTTAACAAATTGGGTATTATAGTTTTAACTTAACTTATAATTTTGTTAGATAGGTTTCCAGTTGAAAATCTTTATATTTCCATTTAAAAACTTGAAATTTGGAAGAAAATAAACAATGCAGTGTTTTGAAACTAAGGCCCCTAACAATTCGTAGTAGTCAACCATAGAGGGTTAAATGTAGTCTGTACTCTTGTGATCAACAAAAATACAATTATAGGCATTTAATTTCTTTATGTTATTAATACATGCACGATAACAGATCGCCGTAAGCATACAAGGAAGAGTTTGTTATTACACTCATGCATTCATTGCGCATGTGTACATTTCCTTCGTGCATGCGCCTAATCAGGGGAAATTCATAAACATTTCGAGTATTGTTCAAAATATTCATCATAACAAAGCAATTGTGAGAATTGTTCCATCGCTAAATGAAATTAAACGCTAATTACATCAAAACTGATGTAATTTCGGCTCTCTGTGTACGATAAAATGAGATTTCAGACAAGAAGGATAATCGCGAGTTGAGAGGAGGGAATTGGTTTGTGGGAATGGGAGTTAAGGGGCCATATAGCATAGGGGTTCCTCCATTTGTACTCCGTCGCATAGAGGTTGTGTTCTGCTAAACAGAAAGATACAAGATCTTTAGCTATTATTTGTAGTACATATTGTATTTTTATTGGAAATAACCCAGTTTGCTACAAGAAAATCGTGGCTAAGATCTATGGTTCCATTTAGGGGAAAAGCGAAACACCATATCAAAGATGGCCATTGTGATAGAAGGGGCATGCTTAATTTTTAGCATTTCTTTAATAATATAACAATGCATCTTAGTCGAATGCATATGTCACAAACTTATATCAGAAATCACGTAATATAGGAATAAAGTATTTGGTTGCATTAATATTAAATGTATTAATATCTGCCAAAACAGTGACTTCGAGCACCTGTCCCAGCCCAGCTGGTTTTTTTAGAATTAAAGTTTGAATTCAATAATGAAACGTTGAAAATTGGTTAACTCGGGCATGGAGCTACGAGAGGGATCTCTGGACACGAACATATTGGAACTTGGTGGTTAAAAGGTTTACAGGATTTACCTGTGATTTCTCTAAATTTTGATTTAGTATTTAACACCATCGTACATTTGTTTTATCAGAATTTCATACACGAAATAAAACAGTAGGAAGGACCAACGTTTCGCTTCAGTCACTATAACTTCTTCGGGACAAAGAAGTGTAGCAATTTATACTGAAATATTAGTTACAATGGCACGTCAACTTTTCCAACTCTTTTTACCCCCTTGTGTAT
This sequence comes from Bathynomus jamesi, assembly GCA_023014485.1. Lineage (NCBI taxonomy): Eukaryota > Metazoa > Arthropoda > Malacostraca > Isopoda > Cirolanidae > Bathynomus > Bathynomus jamesi. Next base: position 579,255 of record JAJOZX010001745.1, on the reverse strand, counting down.
AACGTTCTGATGAAGTATACATCGAGTAAAAAATATTTTGTTTACTTTCTGAACTGTTTTTAAAATTAGAATGTCATACCCTTTGTCAGGTTTACTAATTACTAAATGCATTTCTATTTTGGTAATTTTGTTACGGACAACTTCGTTTTTCGATAATTTAATCACTTACCAATTTAGCCACTTATCTAGTATATTAACCAAAAGCTGAATATTTCCAACTTCAGTTTCAATCTATTTTGCGCATCTTTGTCAAGGCTTTTAGTATCCTCTGCAGTTTATTAACATTTAGGGAGTATTTTAGGAAGGATCAAAGAAAATGTCTTTTAAAATCAGGCTTTCATATCAGTAATGAGAACGTAAGTCCTTTGGTTGAAGCTTGGGCTTCTAATTTGGAGAGAGGTTTGCCTAACAGACTGAAAGTAACTTGTTTAGGGCCTAAAACATGTCAGGAGAGCCAGACACTGGCACAGCTCTTAGATCAACTAATGCGGACCTTTGCGCTAACTCCCGGATTATTATAACCAGCATCATCGGAGTCGAATCCCGATCTCATTGTCTTCACTTCGCTTATAAGGAAACGGCGTTACCCACTCAGCTACGGACGCTGGTTTCGCGCTAACCAAGTTTTTCAAGGTTTTCGGGTGTTGGACAAATATCATAAGTTAGTGACGAGAAATTTCATCAACAAATTTTGAGGCGTGCATTAGGTTAATGTAGGTTAAATAGGCTAGTTTACGCTGAATTAGGTTAGACTAGGTTAAGTTAGATTAAGTCAAATTTAGTTAAGAGATTTGTCAATGAAATATAACGTCGATAAGACGGATAGAGGTTCAAGAGTAAGTTAAATTTAGTTAAACTAGGTTAAGTTAAGTGGGTGAAGTTCGGGGCTTAGAATGTGGATAGAATGTCCGGTGAACTAAATGGGTGTAGGTCCAAATTAAGTTAGGTTAAGAGTGTCTATCAAAATTACATTTACCTAATTAGGGGTTATTATCTAATAATAAAAATCTCTGACTCTTGGGTTACTTCAGTTTAGTTCTGAGACGATTTGAAATATTAAACTCTCAAATACTAGACATATATATACTTATATATATATATATATATATATATATATATATATATATATATGAAAATTATTTCACGAAAGTAACATGTAAATAATAGTTATGATGAAAATAAGCATGAAGGAAAAAGGAAACACAGAATGGTGCTCAAGCGCTTTCGTCTAATGACATTCTCAGGAACACTGAAATAAATAACAAGTTCGAGACTACATATAGGTCACAAAAAATATAGAAAAATAAAAAATTGTAGGAGGAGCACACAAATTTATAAGAAAAGCTACCAGAGATTTAGCACTTTGTCCCTCTTGTCTAAATCCGTCCTGAACGAATTCAAAACAACAGATCAAGCGAAAAAAGGCCCTGGCTAATGTTGAAATTATTTGTAAGTTGAATAATGGCAGACTCAAGAATATTTCTATTAACAATGTTGCTTGAGTGAAAGAAAACTGAAGCATTATTCCAATCAATACAGTGGATAACTCTGACAAATGGACGAAAATGGCACTGGACGACTGTCCCGTTCTAACGAAATATTGATGCTGTTTTACACGCGTGTGCAAATCCTTTCCTGTCTGTTCACTGTGAAAACAGACAGATGGTTTGGGTTGTTGGCTAAAAATACAATAGTTACCCCTTTTTGTTTGATGTATTCAATCCGACGTGAATGCAACGAGTCTTTTGCTTATATTGAGGTTCTGAATATAGTAGACTAGATGTAGCTGTAACCACTAGATCCTATCCCAAAGCTGGATCCTATCTGCTTTGCAGGATAGGTGGTGAGGGAAGCTATATTACATGTCTACTGTTGCAAGTGACCCGTTGCCCACGTCGGGCTAACATCATGAAAAAGAAAAACTATAGTGTTTGTTATTTACTATTACTTATTCGGACTATAATGGATTTAATTTTCCCAGAAGAGTTCTTGTTCCATGCACGGTCTGTGTGTATTATATATATATATATATATATATATATATATATATATATATATATATGAAGGGTCCCGCGTCTTAAAGTACCTAAGCGCCAAAATTAAAATTCGTCAGAAATCGCCTCCAAAGTTCAGCAATATTCTGGCAATAGTATCTCTGTTATTAATTGAGCTAGAACGTTCATTTTTGGTTAAATTAGAGTTCTAAGTATGCTAATGAAGATGTTGATGAGTTTTTGGAATAGATTTTCATATTTTATATTATACAGGGTGTCCCAGAATTAACTATCTATTTCAATGAAATCGGACATATTTTTTAAAAACACACTTTTATTTATGTTTATCATGTTTAATATGTTAAAAATGTATAAATTTCTAAATTTTTTTCATAATTTTATTTTCATAATTTTTTCATTATCTGGTCCAATGAAAGACCGTCTGAAGTCATAGAATGGCAAAGAGACTCTCCAAACGTTAACGTGTGGCTTGGAATGACCAAATCCAAAATTTATGGCCCATTCTTCTTTGCGGGAGCAACTGTAACAGGTACCGTCTACCTTGATATGCTTCAGCAGTTTCTCGAACCACAGCTTTTTGATGATGGCATTCTTGATAATGTTGTGTTTCAACAAGATGGGGCACCATGTCATTATGCTCTAATTGTTCGAGAATACCTCAACAGACGCCTTTCGAATCGGTGGATTGGACGTGGAGGACTCGACCTTGGCCTCCGCGTTCTCCGGATTTGACACCCTGGATTTCTTTGCATGGGGTTTCATAAAAACAAAGGTTTATCGCCAAAAGATCAATAGTTTAGCTGAACTTAAAGAACGCATCCAGTTGGCAGTGGGGAGATAACACCTGAAATGCTTCAAAATGTGTTTCGCAGCGCTGAGGATAGATTTGAAATTTGCAGAGATACAGACGGTGCACATGTTGAAACTTCTCAATAAAGTTTTGACTTATGATTTATAAATCTGTTTGTTTTTGTATCATAATTTAGTAATAAACACAAAATTATGTCAGTTTTTATTAAATTTGTCCGATTTCATTGAAATAGATAGTTAATTCTGGGACACCCTGTATATATATATTTTTTAATTTTTTGATTTTCTTATTATGCCGAACTTTGGGTGAACTTTTGGCTGGCGATAAAGGTGAAAAAAGTAGTTCGCTTCATAAGATTTTCAACCATACTTCTAGTGTCATAAGGTCATTATAACCAAAACCACGCGATAGAGGAAGGGTGAAAATAGTGATATCCATCAAAAACCCGTTTTCGCCTGTGGTGGCGCTTAGGTACTTTAAGACGCGCGACCCCTCATATAGTATATATTGTAGGAGGTGATCGCAGACACCAGTCGACCAGGGAAGTACTCCGGAGAGGACCTTAGGCAGGAGACAGGAAATGCTCCCGTTTCTTCTGTCACTGTCCTCTTTAGCTGATCTTTTCCTGTGTCTCATCTACCCAGTGAGCAGCCCAGCATGCTCTCAAACACACTTCTCTCTCTATTCTTCGCTACAGATACATGCATTTTACGCACTACACAATTTTTTGAAAATAAATAAAAAGGCATCGTGAGCCTCAGAGACCTTGATTTCGGATTTCGACTCTCTATTATATAGGGGGAGCATTTTTGCGGGCGCTCGCCCTTGGCTCCTCCTTCGTACATAAAAAAATATGCATTCATATATATATATATATATATATATATATATATAATATATATATTATTATATTATATATATAATATATGTGTGTGTGTGGGTGTGGGTGTGGGTGTGTGGGTGTGCCTTTTGAAGATATAATAGCTGAAGAACTGTTTAATCGGAGATTTTTACAGTTCATTTCCTTATCCCGAAACTGTTCTGAAATTCAGTAATTGATCAAATGTAACTCGAACGATTTCATTCATTAAATATAAGATATTTAGGGAAAATTAAGAATGTCTTTTGAAATTCTGGGATTTTGTAATATTCTTTTTCCCATTTACTGTACTGCAGTAGAATTGGTCTTACACAGTGCTCATATAACTGGAAGTGAAAGACGTTATTGTCTGGAATTTCAACTTTATAATAAATAAACATTTCCATTACGCTTGACTGGACGAAACTTTACTTCCAATTAAAATTTGTTTCTCATATATATATATATATATATATATATATATATATATATCTATATATATATATATATATATATATATATATACATACATACCACACACATATATATATATATATATATATATCTATATATTATATATATATATATATTAATATATACACCACACATATATATATAATATATCACACACACATATATATATATATATATATCTAGATATAATATATATATATATATATATATATATATATATATATATATATATATATATATGTAAAAAGTGAACAATGAACAATTCCTACACATCATTATATGGATTCATTGTCTTCATGCAGAACTTATGTTCGTATAGTTTATGTGAATGTTCATTTTTACATAAGAAACCAAAATCGCCTAAGCGAGTTTTTGGATAGAATTTCGATTTGTACGTCTTTATTCATTACTGTATTTCTCTAATTCATCTTTTCTATAATGACTTATACACTATGACGTCACAAATAACTTTGTTCTCTTTACGTTTCCCATACTTTGTACACTGAATCACGTTCTTAGTATTTGGACATCTTCCGTATTCAATGTATGGTAATTCTTTAGTAATAATGTTGTGTGTTATGTAGTATAAATATCATTATTCAACCATACTCATTCTTACATTCATGTTCTTTCTTGACCGCTATCCTTTATTAATTTTATTACTTATTCATTCAGCTACCTATTGTCTACTTATGCCCTATCACTTATCAGTCTATGTTTACTCGTGTCTATATTACGCACACAACCTATTGTGTGACGAATGATATGTGTACACTACTGTGTGCAGTCGTACATGTCTATTGACGATCATGATTACGTACATGTATTCTTTTTACGTTTTTTTTTTCTTTATTTGTTCACCTCTCGCAAGTTGTTTATTATTGCTGAGACGAAGGTTCGAATTCCGATTACGTCGTCAAAAGCGAACCTCTGAATTCGAATTCTTCTCTCTTGCCTCTGCTACCAATTTATAACGTTAAGATGTGATGTTATATTATTATAATATACCATATTGTTCCCTGCCAGGCTACTAGTTATTATCTACTTAGGCACATAGTTATCCACGTTCTCATTACCTGTACTTACTACTTTACCTAATTGTCATTCAATTCCGTTACTTATGTGTTACGTTACCATTAATGTCCGTGTACTTTCAAATGAAAAGTACACCGTATTGTTTCCCCTTTCCTCATCGCTGGCTAATTAGACTTTCAAACTATTAACCAACCATTCTTCTAATAATATTTGACATAATTTGTGCGTAATTATTGTTAACTATAATATATAACATTGTTGTTAATCCCCTGTAAATTATAGAACACGGAGAACTCTCCATTATTTAAATTGTATTACCTATTCAAGATTACTTCAGTTTAAATATGTCAATTAACAAATTGCCAAAATTGTAATTAACTGTAATACTTTAATTTAATATAACGTAATGTACTTCATTGAAACTGTAATTAAATGTAATGATTTAATTTATAATGTAAGAATGTACTTTAATAGAACTATAATTAAACAATAAGTGAATATGAAGTAATCCATAATTGTAATCGTAATTGTAATGAACCAAAATTAATACGTACTCAGTCGCGTACTTAATTTGTACTTATGTGTACTTTTACGAAATGATATCGCCTTCATAAATGTAGACTCGGCGAAAAAATATACGATTAGTTTTTATTTTCATTTTTTTATTGTTTTTAGTTGAAATCTTTCAAAACATCTGATCATGTGTTTAAAAAGGGGGGAAATTTAACCTTCAACTGTCCTCCCCCAAAACATTTAAGTTTATATTATACTTCTTCATTGCACTTCTTCATTAGACTTCTTGATTAAGTCACTTCATCATAGCACTTCATTAGGACTCCCTTGTTAGCAGCCTTGCTGCGGGGAGGGGGCAGAGGCCCCTTGCCTTCTTAATATTTTTAGATTCCTGCCTGAGCCATGGCCGAAAGAGGTCGAACCTCTACCCCTGTAAATTCAGAGCAGTACCTGTATATTTTGAGAAGTAAACCAAAGTAAAAGAAGTTTTTATCTTTTCCTTCGAGCCTTGTTCTCTTCAGGAACTCAGTCAGTAAAATCGATAAGTCATAAAAGAAAAATCGATAAGTTTAGTACCAAGAGAAAGTATCAGAGTATTATAGCGAGAGAAAGAGACAACCCAAGCACCATAGAAGATATTGGCATAACAGTCTGGCGAGTCTGTAGCCAAGAGTTTAACAGAGTGGCGACCCACCATTTAAGGCGACCGAAAAGAATTAGAATGTTATAGAAGAAATATCCGTTGCAGCCTCCTAACCAGAACCCCCGTCGATTCCGAACCGACTCAGGGCCATAAAAGGAGGGGATAACATATATATATATGGTATATGTATATATATATATATATATATATATATATATATATATATATATATATATATATATTTAAATACAGACCGTGTATGGAACAAGGAACTCTTCTGGGAAATTACATCCACTATAGTTCGAATAAGTAATGATAAATGACAAATACTATAGTTTTTTTCTTTTTCATGATGGAAAGCCCAACGTGAGCACCGGGTTACTCGCAAAGAGGCCCCAAAATATAGCTTCCCTCACTAGTTATCTGCCAAGCAGATAGGATCCAGCTTTGGGACAGGATGTAGGGTTTACAGCTTACAAGTAGAAACTCGTTGCATTCACGTCGGATTGAATACATCAAAGAAAAAGGGGTAACTATTGTATTTTTAGCCAAAAAACAAAACTTAACCCTCAACCGGGACATTGAGCGTCCACTTTTCAAGGCACATGTAGTAGGTTAGGTGTAAGCTGTAAACCCTAGATCCTGTCCCAAAGCTAGATCCTATCTGCTTTGCAGATAGCTAGTGAGGAAGCTATATTTTGGGGCCTCTTTGCGAGTAACCCGGTGCCCACATTGGGCTTTCCATCATGAAAAAGAAAAAACGAAAGTATTTGTCATTTATCATTATTCGAACTACAGTGGATGTAATTTCCCAGAAGAGTTCCTTGTTCCATGCACGGTCTGTGTTTAACATATACAGTATATATATATATATATATATATATATATATATATATATATAATATATATAAATATAACTGATCCAGCAAAATGTGCGTGTTTGTTTTTTAAGCAAGTTTGTTTACATTAAAGAAAAATAATGTTTATTTTGGAATTACAAAAATGCTTTATCTAAATTTCTTGTTTTATATTTTAGTACTTCTTTATTTAATATTACTTTACTTACTATTTATTCATTTATGAACATTGTACATACAGAAATATAATATATATATATATATATACACACACACATTTAACTGCAATGACCACGCAGTATATTAATGTATAGAAACGACGTAAGTATAGAGGAGCGTTCTGCACACGCGGAAGAGAAATAACGAACAAATGAAAAATGAGGTGAACCGCCCGGGAATCGAACCCAGGTCCGTGGTGTAATGGTAGCGCATCCGACCGGTAATCGGAAGGCCCTGGGTTCGATTCCCGGGCGGTTCACCTCATTTTTCATTTGTTCGTTATTTCTCTTCCGCGTGTGCAGAACGCTCCTCTATACTTACGTCGTTTCTATACATATATATATATATATAATATATACACAATATATAAAAAATTTCTTACCATTATCGGTTTCGAACGTCTCTCTCTGAAATCCTTTCCACAACGTACACGCTTTAAATAGAAATACACGTTTCGTTAGACGTTTCATTGTCTCAGTTTTGAGAATTTTGAAATGTCTAATGCATTAGATATTTAACTTTAGAGTTAAATATTTCATTAGACATTTCAGTAAGTCAGTTGAACTGCCTAAACTGTCTCAATTTTTTAAACAATTGAAGAGATTAATCTGAAATGTCTAATGAACTGTTTAATGAATTGTCTAACAATGAAATGTCTAATGAACTGTTGGATCACCTGAAGATCAGGACCCCAGCCTTCTTTAGTTAGCTTTATAAGGTAACTTACGAAAATATCACGACCTAACCTAACCAATCATTAGGTCAACTGTACACCCTTGACGATTGGTTAGGTTAGGTCGTGATATTTTCTTTAGTTAGCCTTATAAGGCTAACTAAAGAAGGCTGCGGGCCCTGATCTTCAGGTGATCTGGCCATGGGGCTGAAATATCTTTTGGGCAGTAAGTTTGAACTTTCTGCGCTTCACATAACCGGATTTTTCCAGTTTGAACCTCCCCTCCTTGGATAAAACCGCTTTTAAACGCCCTTGTATAAAAACGATTAGTTAACGCAGTTTCGAAAATGGCGTCTGACAGTGATGTGCGTCGTAAGCAGAGAGCGGTTCTCGAGTTCTTAACCGCAGAGAAGGAAACAGTTGGAAATATTCACAAACGTCGACAAAACATTTACTGAGATGCTGTTGTTGATCGAAGCACAGTTGGACGCTGATCTAAACGTGTGAGATCATCGGAGAGAGGGGGAGCCAGCCTCGATGATGAACCACGCAGCGGTCGCCCGGCATCGGCTTCACATCTCACACTGTGCAGCGTGCTAACAGCAACATTCGATGAAATCGGGGCGTCACATACAAGGAGCTATCACTGGAGCTAGGAATTAGTGAAGGAAGTGTGAATACGATAATTCAGCGACTTGGATACTCCAAAGTGTGTTCACGGTTTGTTCCTCGCCAACTGACTGAAGATCACAAAGCCCAAAGAAATTGCTTCTGAATCGTTGATTCGATACGAGACAGAAGGGGATGACTTCCTTTCACGAATTGTGACTGGGGATGAGACTTGGGTACACCACTTTGAACCTGAAACAAAACGCCAATCCATGGAGTGGCATCACGCAGACTCCTCACGCAAAAAAAGTTCAAAGTGGCTCCCTCTGCAGGAAAGGTTATGACCACCATCTTCTGGGACATGAAATGGGTGAGTCTGGTGGACATTATGAAGAAAGGACAAACAATCAACTCAGAGGCATATATTGCTACCCTACAGAGATTCCTGAGACGTATAAAGCGAGTTCGACCGGAGAGAAAACTGTAAGACATCCTTCTTTTGCACGATAGAATAGAATAGAATAGAATAGAATAGAATAGAATAACCTTTATTAATAATAAAATAAATACAGTAGTCTTTTTACAATTTACAATTTTTACAATGACATAAGGCCCTTAAGCTTTAGGCTTTACTGGGCTTTACTGGGCTTTACTGGGCAAGACCACACAACAGTTTGCAAACTAGAGGGGCCATCACAAAAATGCGGTTGACTGTGTTGCCCCACCCTCCATACAGCCCAGATCTGGCACCTTCAGACTTTCATTTGTTTGGGCCAATGAAGGATGTTGTTCGTGGAAGAAAGCTTCAGAGGGACGATGAGGTTGTTGAGGAGGTTAGGAGGTGGCTCCAGCGGAACCCAGCGGACTTTTACCAACAAGGAATAAAGGCCCTTGTCTCGAGGTGGAGGAAAGCCGTACAAAAGGATGGAGGCTATGTGGAAAAATAAAAACTTGTAAAAAAGGTATGTAACTACTTGTGTAAAAATTTCTGGAACTTACAAGGAAACTTGGAAATAAAAAAAAGGGTGAGGCAAAATATATTGAGTGGTCCTCGTACAAATGAAATGGTTAATTTCTACGCCTTTATATATCTGAAACATTTAATTAAGCACAGTTTTCTAGATATTTGAAATATCTAGTAAACATTTCAAAATAGCATTATTCATTTCGGAAAGCGAAGTTCATTATGAGATGGCGAGTAGACGTTTCGTAATAACCAAACGTCTAGTACCATTTAGAGTGCAGAATACTCTAAACTGTTACGTCATAGTGGATATTTATGGTTTTACTCTTCATTATAATTTTACTAAATATTTTAGAACAAGTGTAGTTTACTGTACGTCCCCCTCACAATATACCTAACCTACTACACTAGGTTAAAGTTGTGGAACGTAAACTACACTAGGATCTTTAGGATACATTTTTTAAATGAATCCATCAAATAAAACGTTAAAACTAACGAAAATATTACGACTTAACCTAACCAATCGTCAATATATATATATATATATATATATATATATATATATATATATATATATATACTGTATATAAATTGACGATTGGTTAGATTAAGTCGTAATATTTTCGTTAGTTTTAACGTTTTATTTGATTAGGTATACGCGGACAAAGTTGGGGAACGCAAACTACACTAGGATGATGTAGGGGAACGTAAACTACACTCGGCACCACGACAGAGGGATGTAAATTACACTTGCTCCAATATTTTTTTTAGGTGGAAATTTTTATATTTGCATTTAAAAACTTTTGATTTGGAATAAAATAAAAATGGCCTTTTTTTTAAGCTAAAATGACTAATATTACTTCTTTATGGACGGGTGCATACATGCGTATGTAGAAGGCTGGGTTATCATACTGAAATATAATTTATTATACTGTTTATAGAATATAAGGTGATTCACTCGCGGTAGCCCCAGAGTATCGTATTAGCGATACTCTGGGGATACCAGCGAGTGAATCACCCTGTAGCATTCGTAACAAAAATTCTATATTCACAAAATGAAGCCCCAAAAAATGTTTATCATAACTTTAAAAGGAATTATTAAATTTTAACCATTTCTTTATTTGATCCGAGCAAGATGTAGTTAACTAAACGTGGTTTGTTATTTTAAAGTTTTTTGGGGGATCACCTGAAGATCAGGGACCCCATGTATTCTTGTTTTTTGCTTTAGAGTACCAAATATAATAATAAATTGTTAAATTGAATGCCTGGTTAGGTCAACTGTACGCCCTTAACGATGGGTTAGGTTAAGTCGTGATATTTTCGTTAGTTTTAACGAAACAAACAATCAGATGAGGCTGGGGTCCCTGATCTTCAGGTGGTCCGTTTTTTGTTTTATATACATATAATAATAATAATAATGAGAAATAGACAGAATTAGAGATACAGATACAGATATAGATATAGATAGATACATAGATTGACAGATAGATAGAATTGGAGATAGAGATAGAAATACAGATACAGATAGATAGACGCACAGATAGATAGAATTAGAAATAGAGATAGAAATACAGATACAGATAGATAGATAGATAGATAGACACAGATAGATAGAATTAGAAACAGAGATAGAAATACAGATCCAGATAGATAGATAGATAGATAAACACACAGAGAGATAAACACATAGATGAATAGATAGATAGCTAGGGGAGAGAGAGAGAGAGAGAGAGAGAGAGAGAGAGAGAGAGAGAGAATATCAGCAAAAGGGCCCTGATTTTATGTTCATGATTGAGCTAATTGTCCAATATCCTTTCTCGGGATACCTACAGATAATTTTAGCTAAATGGAAAATGATAGCATGAATTATCAAATAAAAATTAATTTCCTGCATTTTTACAGAACATTAACTCAATGTCAAAATATCCAAGGATATTAAAGTTAATTATCTCTGTGAAAATTGGAGGTAATATGTTAATGGAATTTACTTCCTCTCTTAATGGTTATAATCTAAATACTTTAATATATTCTATTTTTAATATCCTTTTTGTTATCACCAAATTTATAAGATTTTCTTTGAATAAATAGGGGCTAAGTGAAATTTTTAAAAGCTATATTTTGTACTATTTTTAATTAGATTGTATTGGTTTAAGTGCTCTCTTAAAATTGAATTATAAATATTTAAAAGGACGGTAATGAGCTTAAGTGTCACAAGCAAAAAAATACTACATATATATATATATTATATTCATATTGGTTTGTTTACTGAGTTTTGTTTTATGATCTACGCTAGTTATAAGTTGATGTTTCAAATGTCTATATTAAGGGATCACACTGAAGATCAGGGCCCCCAGCCTTCTTTAGTTAGCTTTATAAGGCTAACTAACGAAAATATCACGACCTAACCTAACCAATCGTCAAGGGCGTACAGTTGACCTAACGATTGGTTAGGTTAGGTCGTGATATTTTCGTTAGTTAGCCTTATAAGGCTAATTAAAGAAGGCTGGGGTCTCCGATCTTCAGGTGATCCATATTAAGAATCAAAGTACCTCAAAGCTTACTTTGAAGTCAAACAAGTGGTTCAAGTATGCAAAACAGGTAAAGTGGTTTATTAATTTATTTATTTATTTTTGTTATATGAAGCAGTCATGCCAACTGAACTCTTTTGAACATGTAAATTTTTCATTCTAAAACCTGTTCAATCTATAATTACTTTAAAATCGTGATACACTACGATACAGATTTTATGAAGAGAACATATAGGTAAAGACTAAAGACATAACTTAAACTTTTTCTCAGCACACAAATTACAAGGGTGACCAAAGATGTTAGAAATTAATAGATAGCGTGTGCACCATTCACGTTTAACAAACCTCAAGTTCGGTTTACTGTATTTTCTTAAAACACTAACTGGCAACTATAAAGTTGCCAGTTTGTTCCAAGATACAAACGACACGGCAAGTGTGCTTTTAACAAACTGATATTTCATTCTTTTATATTTTTTGTTTTAAGAAATTATTTTCACAACTCTAGAGAGCAATTATTATGATTAAAATTTAAACTGTTTTCTTTATATAAGATTTATGGTAATTTATATAGTGATTTTCCTTATAAAAAATATAATTTCTTACAGACGTATAATGTAATCACCTAAAATGGATCATAATTAGTCAAAGTTAGAAATTGTTTTCTGTAAAGTTAATGAAAGAATACAAATTATAGAGTAAACTTTTAATATATATATATATATATATATATATATATTTAAAAATTATATCTTATTGGTCTTTGATCGTCTATTTGCAGAGTTATATGCACAACAGCACTGCAACATACAAGGTGCCTTTTTTCCTTTGTCTGATCTTTTCCTCGCTCGTGTTCAAACTGCCATCATTTTTGGCATTATTGATCTTTTCATTTCTTTTATTTATTTTGAGAATGTGACACACTTCTATTTTAACCAAATATGTCACTCCAGGATGGTCAGAGAAAGGATCTATTACAACGGTAGTAGACGTTTCGTTGTAAATATGAAACGTCTACTCGACATTTTATACTCAACTTAGCATTTCGAAATGAGTAATACCTATTCTTGAAATGTTTACTAGATATTTCATATATCGGAAACGTTACTTCTGTGCTTCAAACATATATATATATATATATATATACACACCTTTCCTTTCAACCCTTCAAAGGTTCCGTGCGATGATTCCATATTTCACGAAGGTCAAGCTTGTCGCCCCTCCTCTCGAGTTGGCCTGGTGAAGTAGTGAGTTGGTTTCGTGTACTCTCCACCTCACATAGCAGGTACGCCCGGTCATCGGGGACTGTTTTGAGCCACGCGTCTAATCTTCTTTTGAAGATGTCCACTGCAACACCATTCGTGTTCCTTAGGTCTTTGGGCAGCTGAGTAAACAGTTTTGGTCCTCTCACAACAAAACTATTTTCTTTCAGGGTTAAGGATGTTCCCTGTCTCGTCTTTAATTTGGGAACACGACACAGTCTTCCTTTTCTACTTTCCACCGTTGTTTGGGGAGTTACAGGGTTCAGAGTAAGATTAGAGACTAGTTTCTCCATTATATTCCAAGTGTAAATGATGGTGTATCTCTCTTCTCCTTTTCAGTGAATATAGGTTTAGTTCGCGTAACCTTTTCCAGTAATTTAGTTCTTTCACCCCTTGATCTTTGCTGTGAAGCTTCTCTGAATCCCTTCTAGCTGTCTAATGTCTTCTTTTTTATATGGGTATGTTAGGACTGAGCAGGATTCTAATTTGGGTATGATCAGTGTTTTCAGTCGAGGAATTATTATATTCATACCCCTTCGTTTAAAGGTTTTCAGTATCTGTTTACTGCTATCTTATTTTGGTTTCAAATTTCGCATCATCAGTCATTACTAGGCTGACCATACGTACCGTTTTGAACGGGACTACCGTTTTGTATGGGTTTTTGTATGGGTTCTGTCACTGAAGAATAATTGTAAGCTCAATATGTTTATGTACTTACTTTTTCATGAATACAGAATATTACATAACCCCCGTCCCTTTTTTGCCATCCCAATGTCCCGTTTTTGTCTCAAGGAAATATGGTCAGCCTAGTCATTACTCGATAGACTGTGAAAGGCCTTCGGGTCATTATAACTGAATGCGATGAAAATGTAGTTTCACTGTTAAGCTCCCATCACCGAATGGGAATTTTTTTCCCTCAATTGTTCTTATATATATTGAGATATTGGTTAATAGATTAGTCGCAACATTCACATAATGGGGCTTGTCATATTTAATGCTCAAGCTCTTCCCTCTATGGTTGGGAATGTGTGCAATGCGCAGCAGACGCGCCTGGGTATCCCCAACAAAATGATGCTCCACGATATTGCTGTAAATATAGCACATGTCTGGGGATGGATAACCATCACCCATTTTTCCAATTTCAACTGATACATTAAGCTGGACAAGTCATGTTGTGGCTCGTGAAAGACCTCTTTGGAGCGCTACTCCATATCGGCCCTAGGTTAATTTTGAACAGTCCTCTGTCTTTAATATTTCTATTATCCTGTGATTTTAGGGTCAGAGCATGTCATGTGCAGGGTTTTTTTTGTTTACGATATCGTATACTAAATCAGCCGTAAGATTTGAGCTTTTTAAACTTTCGTTTAAGTCTCTCACAACATCCACGGCCGTACCATAACGACCTGGGCCTAGTGTTGCTACTGTACTGTAATACAGTGCCTTCCCACTCCGGGCGGCACGCATGGTTTCATCCCTAATTACCCCGGCCTTTTCACAGTCTATCGAGGGGTGAGATATCAGCGTGGGAATGGGCTTGGATCCATTTCTTCAACCATGCTACGCACGGCTGTCCCATTGTTGAAGAGGGGGGGCCAGATACCTCGGGAGGAAAGCGTTACAATCAGGTTTTAACACGGTAGACGACATAATGGGTGGAGCTAACCCTAAAGAAGCTCTAAAAAACATTTAAAACGTACACGGGATGAAATCATCAAAGATGCAGAGAAAAATGCGTGGTGGCGGGAAGAAGAAGAAGGCTGTCCGGAAGAAGGGGTTACCAACATGTGGCGTTAAACGTAAAAGGACATCAAAAGAAGTGTTCTAAGTGAATGAAACCTATGGTCGATAATTTTTTTAACTGATATAAGCTAAGGACATTGCTCTCACGAATCAAAGGCTGATTACTACTTGCCGAGAGAGGTGGCACTATTTCTGACTCGCCATGGCACGCTTCATCCATCCGTGTAGCTCACAATGTTGTAAATCGGAGCTGTCCCTCTTTGATGTGCCCCCAACACAAGTTTCTATTGAGCACAGTGACTTTATTACAATTAACCCATTAAACACAATTAGTTCCCCGAGTGCCCCTATAGAATTCGTGATACCCAGCTCAGGCCCATACTTTTTTGATTCAAAGTGGATGCACATGTACGCTAAACTACGTATAGCCCATTCTGAAGGAACGGAGTGCGATGATAATTATTTTGCATACCCTGAAACCAACTTTCTGCACTCCATATTCAGTCAGTGTGAGGTGTATTTAAACCAGGTCAACATCTCGGCAGGAACGGGTTATTATCACCTACGAGCCTATCTGGAAAATGTCCTCAACTTTTCCAAAGAAGCGAAGGATACCTTTTTAAGTGCCGAGGGCTATTATCAGACTACAGACGAAAGTAATATAAAGGATAAATTTTAAAATGGTAAAAAGAAGATACTCGTATATGAATGCTATGGACGTCTGCATACAGACTTCACATTACAGGAGAAACTGCTTATGAATGGGGTGGATATGAAATTAAAGCTCACCCGCACAAATCCTGAGAGCTGCATAAATCTGGGACCTGATCAAGAAGAGGGCGCAAAACCCGTTGTGATTCACATTATGGAAGCATATCTGCGCGTACGGCGAGTGAAATTAAGTTCGTCAAAATATGTAGAAATTGAAAAAATTTACTGCAGGCAACAGTAAAATACCCAATTATCAGCGTACAGATCAAACTATACACGGTGCCCGCAGGGTTGACCTCGAAACAGATAGAAAATGTGGCACTGGGAGTTCTACCTAAAAGGTTATTAATTGTAATGCAGGATCACGCTTCGACGAATGGAAAATATAAAAAGAACGCCTTTAAATTGAGAATATCGGCCTTAAAAATATAACTCTACACGTCAATGGCGTTGCGTTGGGCGGATCTATGGATACGAACTACTCATCAGACGCTGTGTTCCCGCTTTGCGCGAGAGCTTATAGTAATCTGGCCATATTGCAGGTGCTTGTGATGAGCTCGAGATTGGGGTAACGCAGAAAGAATTCATCGATCAATTTAACCATTACCCGTTTGATATCACACCTGACTTATCTGCTAGTGTAAATACACACTTAAGTCCACAACAAAGTGGGAACATCTCAGTCAGATTGGAATTCGCCAACCCGATTGACGCGCCTATTAGTGTACGAGTATACCTCGAGTCACAACCCTTAATTGGGGTTGACCGCTTCAGGAACGTAGTCACTGACTTTTAAAATGGGTGCGAATACACTTCAGAGAGTAGTGAATAGTGACCGAATCACACGCTCCAAATTTATCGGTGTGTTTGCGAAGAATGAGACATTGAATTTACCAACTACGAGAAAATGCGGGGGAATTATTGTCAACACGGACATTGTTGGTGGCGAAGGGATTCATTGGTTTGAATATACTTTAAAAATAAGGAAAGAATGTATTATTTTAACTCACTGGGGACTCATCCCTGGAGTGACCCTGTTATTGTAAAATTTCTGGAACAGTTGCATATCCCTGAAATTGAATGCAATCCCCACCGATTACAAGGATATTTTAGTAATACTTGCGGGATGTATGTCTTTCATTTCTCCTGCACATGTCACGTGGAAAGGGGTTTATAAATTTTTTTAAATTATTCGACTTGTGGGACACTGAGCTGAATGATGAATTGGTATGCGTACAGATAAAAAAAAGGTGCCCATTTGTGCGCACTCGATGTATTGTGTAGAGTTTTACGCGTAATATATATATATATATAATATATATATATATATATATATATAATTGTAACTATACTGTGTAAAATATAAGATGTCCCAATAGTGTTAGTCTTGTGCTCTGTAGCTTAATTATTGGATGCTAAATCTGTAACTAATTTAAGCTGAATTGTACTAATTTATAAAACATGATTTCTATCATTTAATAAATTGATGAAAATACAATGTTTTGTTCTTAATCAAAAGAAGAAAAGCTTACATTAGTTCCCCGACATGGCAATCGCTGGACCGGATGTGAGCCAATACTTCGACCTCCGTATTCAGGTCACTGGGTTGACTGCGCTGTAAAACCTCCAAAGCGCCGTCGAGTATTTTCTTTTCTTCAAAGCTGTCACGAAAAGTAGCTGTAACATGATCGAGTTCCGCATCGGACCTTTAAGGAGAAAGGGTAATTAACTTGATTAGTTCATACATTTTCTGAATCTTTTTTAATTAAAATCCGATTTTTTCATAAATCGAGTTGTATTCAGAAAGCCTAGCTCAGTACTAATGCAAACTAATCTATAATTAAAAATTGAGAGAGAAAGAGAGCTACAAGGAGTTACAAATACACTAATTTACAGCGCAGGAATTACTTTTATCCTAACTGTGCATACTACGCAACGCCTACCATCACGGGGTCTCGAGCCAAGGACCGTTGGAATTTCCCTACCTTTAAAGTTCTAGTAATTCTAAAACCCTACCTGTAGAACTTTCTATAAATTTATTAAGCGTAAATATTTGATAAACAAAAATTCACTCTCTAAATACTTAATAGAATACATTAATTACAGAAAGCCTAGCACAGTATCCTGTAGTAAACATGTTTTTATGTCAGGACACTGCGATGTATATATGGGAGGAGAGAGTTACAAGGAGTTACAATAAGATAAAATGCCGATTAGGGCGCCCGGATCAAATAATAAACAGCAAACAGCTGTCCTAACTGGGTTATTAACATATACTTCCATAAACATATATATATATATATATATATATATATATATATATATATGCATTTAACTGCAATGACCACGCAGAGACGCTCCTTATTTACGTCGTTTCTATTCATTTATATACTGCGTGGTCATTGCAGTTAAATGCACATATTCACGATTTGCGAGGGTGCCCTCTCAGGGCATTGGTTTCTGCCCTATGTAGGAGAATTTCGATTTATGATTGATCGAGGTCCGTAGTGTAATGGTAGCGCATCCAACCGGCAATTGGAAGGCCCTCGGTTCCATTCCCGGGCGGTTCGCCTCATTTTTCATTTATTCGTTATTTCTCTTCCCCGTGTGCAGAGACGCTCCTTATTTACGTCGTTTCTATTCATATATATATATATAGGAAGAGAGAGTTACAAGGAGTTACAATAAGAGAAAATGCAGGATAGGGAACCCGGATCAAATAATAACACAAAGCAACTAGCCTAACTAGGCTCAAAAGGAAGATTAGCTGGGCTACTAAGCCCCGTTGCAGTCTCGAACTCCTGGGCAGATATCCTTTCACTTCGTTTATTATGGCTTTTTATAAATTAACTAACACTTGCAAGGGTTAAGCACTGAATGATACGATGTATATAGCGTGAGAATGAATCGCAAACTAAATTGTTACGTAATTACTCACATCTCAATGGCCTCTTCATCCGCTGATTCTTTCTCGCCGTCACAAATTTTTGCAACGTTTTGTGTGGAGAAAATACTCTCCATCGGCCACTGCGAAAAGATGGAGCGTAGTCACTGCAGAGAGGTCCCCATATTCAAACAATTGCGGGGAGCAGTAAAGCTGATGTGTCTGACTGGAAGTGTCCATGATGAGAGAATGTGTAGTTACTCGTTGATAAAATCACTGTTGTGGATCCAGCTGAAAATGTTCCCTTTTATATACGTGACCCCGTTTGGACCAACTCCCAATATTCGATTCGCGAGTTTCCTGTTGGCTGTCAGAGAATTTGAGTGTGGCTGTAACGTGAAGTTTTCCACCAGAGACCATGGATTCGTTCTCATGCCCACCCATTGGGTTGTACTTGGACGAGCCGCGAATTCTGGGAGGGGGCGGGTCTTTGCCAAATATGATTTATTCAATCCATAGGTTATTTTGTTTTAAAAATCATATTAATGCTTTTTATGTTATAGTTTATGGATAAAATTGTATATTAAAGATAAATTTGTATTGAAACAAAATAATTGGCCAAAAGAGGAAAAATGAAATAGTTACTCCTAATTAAATTTCTATTTTGTTTTAAAAATCATGGTAATGCTTTTTATGTTATAGTTTAAGGATAAAATTGTATACTATGATGAAAATTTGTTTTGGCATTAAAGTTAGTTTATCTTATTCGATTTCTTGTTTAAAAGATCGCCCACCAAACGTCAAATTGGCCTCGTGATTTTCCACCATGAGAAGATTAATAGAAAAACTATTAGCGTTGCCCTTTTTTTAGACCTTTTCGGTCTACCCCGTGGCCCCATAAACGTATTTATTTATGCTTAATAGCTTCGTCTATTAATTGGGTCATATCTAGAGACTTTGTCGGTCTATCAGGAGCTGGTAAGTAAAAGCCGTGAGTAAGGTGGGTTTGGTTAGGTGATGGTAAGCTATACCTAGACGATTGGTGCTTGTGGTGCTGTGATGTTTCTTTTTTGTGTGTGGTGGTTATGCTCGTATGTATTGTACTATTGGGGATTTACATGCATCTGTTTATATACGTTGTGTGTGTGTGTGTGTGTGTGTGTGTGTGTGTGTGTGTGTGTGTGTAATAATAGGGGATCTATGGGCGTATATATAGTCGGGGAGTGTATGTGCGTTTCTGTGCGCTTTTAATTCGTTCGAAGGTTATTAATATATATAAGCCATTTATGCCTTCTAAGTCTTCTAAGCCAACTGGCGGATTTCGAGTTCTAAGCCAAGTGATGCTACCCTGAGCTCCCATTATGCACCTGGATCTTCCAGGTGTAGGATTAGTACAGGATCTGGCCTAGAGTTCGTATAAATTTCTGGGTGCAGAGGTTTTGACGACTGATCTAGACTAATTTTGTGGCGTAGAATCCGAATTTTTCTATGCCATCGCACCAAATTAGTGCGAAAGTGGTCAAAATTGCAAAAGATTGGCAAAAATGGCAAAATTTTATCAGTTTTTCGTATTTTTGTCATATTCTCGAGTTGAAAATTTTTTTAAGTGCGATTGTTTGTTTGAGAATCTGTGTTTGTAACATACTGCTGCCTGAACCAAGAAAACTGACAAAAATGTCAAAAAATAACAGCAAAAATAGTAAAAAATTAAGTAAATATTGTCAAAAAATCGCAAAAATGAAATTTTTGGCTATTTTGGTGCATAAACTAGCTCTAACCTTATCGAACTAAATAGTCAAGAAATTAGATATTAATAGCTCTACTAAAATTTCCTAACACAAAAACATGTACAAATGTCTAAATTTTGAGTTACAATGATTAAAAATGGTTGTAGAATATTTGAAAAAATAGACAAAATATAAAAAATAGTGCTAATTTTATAAAACTCTTAGGTTTGCATGTAAAAGACTGTGAGATAAGATCATGTATTATTTCTGATGATGAAGTTGACTGAAAATCTTGCAAAAGTGGCAAAGAGTTTGACAAAAATGACAAAAACTGTCAAGGCCGCTTATGTGATTGAGAAAGAGTGTTACCTTCACTCAGGTGCATCTTCCCAGTGCAGCACCACGGCAATGGGCTAAGATCTTTAGACTGTGACAGGTTATGTATAGTTTGTGCAAATCCGACATGCAATGGGTGGGCTCCAAACCATTATGAAGGATGTAAAACAACATCTGGAAGATAGTGTCACGCTTCATCATCAACTGATTGTCGCTATCTGATACATTCCGGGTGGAAAACAAATGCTGAAGAAATTCCATCCATATTGGAGGACGTTCATTTTGGAAACGTTTTGAGGCTAGATCAAGATCGTTTGGATCACAATAGCTAGAGCGTAAACCAAAACTGTAAGTTTTTAACTCTTTCCTTAGGTCCTTAGCAACGTTTTCGACAGATGATTTCCGCAAAGTTTCAACAATTCTTGCACTCTCAATCTGGACAGAATAAACCATCTGAGATTTTCGTTTATTGCTAGGATATGTAAAATAAATGGTGTCCTTAAATTTGTCTATAAATAGGCTCTTAACCAAATAGTTACTGATAGATTCATCCTGGTTCAGCTTTTTATTGATCTCTTGTCTCAAGTAGGTGACACTATATCCACAGCTTGTGAAGTCTATTTTTGAGACTACATCATTAAACGCTTCTTGAACCATGTCAGTAGAACCCATAACTTCATTTTCTTGCTGTCTGTTTTCCAAAATCGTCTTTATTCTGCGATCATAGGCTGCAAAATGCTTCTTTATACAATTATTATGATAGAATACATCTGCAGCGAATACATCTTTGTATTCGTTCAACATCGCTACTCTGGTAAAAACATCGTCTTGGAACAAGTGAGCATAACTCAATAACTTTTGGGCACGACCTGGAGTACATATCCGAAACAAATCATGGTCAATGTTTCCACCTTTCAATTTGACTCGAGCTGAACCACAAAATACACACACTTTCATGTCCTTGATATGCTGTGTTTTAATCCTTTTGCTTGAACTATTTTCTGGAGGAGTTAATGCTTCCCCTCAGGAGGAATCGGAGGGTTTAGATTCAGCATTTTTAGACTTCTGTCTACGTTCAACGAACTTTTTATATGTTGCATAGCAAGAAGTGCTGTGATACTGGATATAAGGAGTCTGACTCTCAGTAAGAGCTTTCAAACGCTTGCTTCTGTCATCATTTAGGTACGCAGAAGCCAACTAAAGCAAATTTTTTATTCCATGTTCTCCGCTGCTCAAATATTTCTCTCCACTTGGGCTTTTGTTCTTCTGGCACAAGATACATTTACCAAGGTTTGAGCTATGCTTCTTTTCTGGCACAAGTTGACATACATCCTGAAAAAATAAAATATACTAAGACTTCTTGCAATTGCAATTACAGTATAATAAACTGGTTCTATTCTATACATATAAAAATTTATTTGTAACACATTGGTCTTTATATTTATGTTTTAAATATCCAATTCGATTATTACTTACGATGATCTATCATCTGTTGAATCACATAATGAATACAGGGCTCCTCAATTTGTAGCTACTACCAATACTAAACCTGAAACACAATAAATATGACTTAGTTACTCTAAAGAAATCAAATAGATCGATTCTATAAGAAGTTCAAGCATTTTACAACAAGCAAGCCTAAGAATAACATAAAATTAATACTATTTTTTTATATTTTGGCTATTTTTTCAAGTATTTTACAACCATTTTTATCGATTTATACCCGAAATTTAGACATTTGTGCATACTTTGTTTTAATAAATTCTTACAGAGCTATTAATATCTAATTTCTTGACTATTTAGTTCGATATGATTGGTTAGAGCTAGTTTATGCACCAAAATAGCCAAAAATTTCAGTTTTGCGATTTTTTGACAATATTTACTTAATTTTTTACTATTTTTGCTGTTATTTTTTGACATTTTCGTTAGTTTTCTTGGTTCAGGGAGCAGTATATTACAAAAACAGATTCTCAAACAAAAAGTTGCCCTTACAAAATTTTTCAACTCAAGAATATGACAAAAATACGAAAAACTGATAAAATTTTGCCATTTTTGCCAATTTTTTGCCATTTTGACCACTTTCGCACCAATTTGGTGCGATGGCATAGAAAAATTCGGATTCTACGCCCCAAAATTAGTCTAGATCAGTCGTCAAAACCTCTGCACCCAGAAATTTATACGAACTCTGGGCCAGATCCTAGACTAGATGCTCTGTCTTCCGCGCTCTCTCTCTCTCTCTCTCTCTCTCTCTTCTCTCTCTCTCTCTATCTCTTAGGTTAGGTATACCCCTTTGGGGGGTGAGACCGTCCCAACTTCTCCATCAAAGAGGTTAGGTGGACTCCCTCAGCTTGAGGGGGGTTCCCCCCTTTTTTTTGGCACCCTGGGGGTTGGCACCTTGCAACAAGGGGGTGGGGTGGGTTGCACCTTGCAACATTTGATCAACATTGCAATTGCTCTGCACTCTCTCCTTTTGCGGCCATCCTACTTTTGTATGTATAGGTTATTTCGAAAAGAGGAGAAATGTAATTTGTTTGTGTATTTATTCTATGTACGGTTAGGTGTTCTTTATGCATTTATTAATTTTATTTATTATGCTAGTCCTAGGCGAGTAACATTGTTTTAGATTAAGACCTAGTTTGTGGCCTTGGGCCTAGCCTTAAACCTAACCCTCCTGATAGGACAACCCTACGTTCAGTTTCTAAGTTAGACAGCCAAACTTGATAAAAAACATTGATAAGTTGTTGTTGTTGTTGGTTAGCCGATCAGCATACCCTGATCGAACAAGCTGGCGGCACGCAGGTAACCGATCGCCCTCTCCGGAGTGGACCAGAGGTTCAGCGCACTACATTGATAAGTTAAAAAGGGTTGAGACTAGAGCAACCAAATGATTACGGAATTGAGAAGTAAAGCATTAGTATTTTGAATGGATCACCTGAAGATCAGGGCCCTCATGTATTCTTGTTTTTGCTTTACAGTACCAAATATAATAATAAATTAAATTGAATGCCCGGTTAGGTAAACTGTACGCCCTTGACGATTGGTTAGGTTAAGTCGTGATATTTTCGTTAGTTTTAACGAAGATATAATTTGGTAATTGAGGCTGGGGGCCCTGATATTCAGTTGATCTCAAACTTTTCTTGACGAAGAATTATCTTTCTTGCCCAGCAATATATAGAAGTTTATTTTTTTTATACAGGGTGTACAAAAAGAAACTCATCTCAAAATAGAAAAGAAAAGGGGTTAGGTTACAATGACATTTACTTTCTCCAATGGCTTGCGTTTCTTCTTGAACACCTTGTATTTAATACGAGTTCTTTATATAGAAGTGAAGTAGCAGGCATCAAGTAACCAATTAATTATTCATTAGTAAGACCTTCTGAATTCTGTAGAATGGAAACTTCTTTGTTTAAAATAAGAAAACATTTTTAGTATTTATTAAAATTTCTTTTACAAGAAAGTAAATCTTCTTTAGATGAAAATTTCCTTTTTCCAGGTAGTAATGTAGCAGAAATTAAATTTACTTTTTGGATGAAAAACTACTTCCTAAAGAAGCCAAAACCGCGTTAGTGTGTGGAGAATAAAGGTCTATTTAAACGAAATATGTATCATAAAAGTTGGTTAATGCGATTAATCAGAGCCTCTTCTAATTTTCAGTTATTTATTGGCTTCAACAGACTCTGTAAAATAGTGATTTCACAAATAAAGTCTGAAATTTAGATTCAACTAATTAATGAATTCATTAGGGAATTTAATTCTATTTTTGTTGTTGTTTTTTACTGACCTCAGGGTGAATCCTTATACATATATTTAGTCCAGGGGTTCTTAACCTTTTTAGGCTGCGATCCAAATTCTGGTCTCGGGGCTACTTCGGCGACCAATACCTTCAAACAGTTCACTCGTAATAGATAATAAAATAAATAATAATGGTGAAATGATTAGGGATAACATAAATAAATGATAAATGACAATTTAATGACCCAAGTTTCGGTCGCGACGCAGAGGTCAAGAACCCCTAATTTAGCCGATGTATTTTCATGTTAATAAATTAATAAATAAATTACTTTTAGTCTTATCTTTAGAAAATAACTCTTTCCTTCCTTGTTAATTGTATTGAAACTTCGTTACACTCTTTTAGATTTCTGTTTCAACATTTCTAATTTCGGTTGAAAAAAAATCGGGAGCATTTTTTCGAGTTGTTTAACTTTCTTCGTAATACCAAAGGTCATGTGACGGAACGCACCTACAGCTTTATGTGAAATTCGAATCAACGGTCGAGACATACTCTGAAGGGCGGAGGATAGTTACCCAATGTCGTTTGACTTCGCTGATTTACTGGAAGCAGGTATTCAACATGGCCGAGACGTAGCTCACAAAATTCAGGATATATTGTATGAGCCGTAAAATAGATATGGCTAAGTGTATATCGACTTTTGTAATCAACTGTACACAAATAATTATACACTAGGTACGGGGGAAAATGGAGTTTTATTTTACGTTCGTAACTCTAAGGTATTTCAAAGGTTGTTTTCGTTAGCATAAAAACTGCACTGTCTTATTTATGATATTTACCAGTGAAATAATGATGCTTTGAATGAATTTCAAAGTAACTCGTAAATATGAAGAGGAAAAAGCCATGCACAGCATTAATATGAATGAATATGAATGAATATATGAATTAATATATTATGAATGAATATAAAATTTAAAAAAAATCTATATTTATATAAAAGAAAACAACAAATTTTAGCTGTCAAATGTAGCCCAGAAACACGATAACTTCCTTCTCTCTCTCTCCTCTCTCTCTCTCTCTCTCTCTCTCTCTCTCTCCTTTGATTTTAAAGTGTAGATTAATATTTAAATTTTACATTCGTTCTTTTGTTGGGTAGTTCGATACCCTGTGAGGGATTTTTTCTTCAGAAGTCGGTCTCTCCCCAATCTCGGTCATTTGAATTTTGGTCTTTAAACATGAAAGTAAGAAACTCAAAGGAAGCGATTTCCAAATCGATTCATTTTCAATTCTACTGTAGAATTTCCCATTTAAGTTAGGTTTTTAATAGAAAATAGCCCTCGACCCTGCAACTGCGTCACAATGCTCTTTTTACTCTTTCCCAGAATTGGGATTCCCACTTCGGTTATTCTCACTTACGGACCACGATTGAAAATAGGAATAACACTGAACGGGAAGTAATCTTTACAGCTACTTAAAAATTTCAGACACGTTCTCTTTAAAACTAAGAAAAAAAATTATCATTTACACTTTTAAAGTTTGAAAATAAAACGTTACAAATTTCAGTTTTAACGAAACCGTTTTAACGTGACATTAACTTAACTCTTTATTTCGTCTTCCACATTCACAGAAAACAATGACTTACCACAACCTTCTATGCAGAGAATTATTATCTTCTTTTGTCTCAACTCACTTAAAAGCAAAATAGAAGTTTTGAAGACCATTTCTTTCATCCAGGGGTTTCGCTATGTATATGGGGCGAGGGGGCCTCCCCGATATCTCATGTCGGAGGTAACCCCCTGTCTTTGAGCAGACAAATCAAAAAATTAACACAACATAATCTGTAGGGACATAAAATAATCAGTAATACTTCTACATTTTCCTTACTTTTTCTTCTACTTTTCCTACATTCTTCGGCATTTCTTCATCGGCACTTCTCTTCCACATTTATCCTACTTTTTGTGGACGCAAAATCGTCAATAATGTCAGTATAACTTAGTTTTTTTCAATGGCGATAATAGCCAGATTTGACAGCCTGTCCTCGAGGATCAGTGGCAGTTGACGTCCGGTTTAACTGAGCAGCAGGAAGTAAAAGTAACTTTGTCGAGAAAAAGGCTGAAAATAAACAGAAAGTTACAGTAAATCGATAATTACTGTAATTAGACTGAAGAAAAACACAAAAATTAACATAAAAATAATTCATTACTATTTCACTACTACTTAATGGAGGAATTCCCGTGATATAAAATTATTTGCCGGTCAATGTGGGGGGACCCCCGCGGCGCGGGCTCCGCGAGAGCCTAACGGAAGATTTTATCTAAAGAAGTTATGTATCATTAAAAGAAGTTATTGTATCATTTGACAAAAAACTCTGATACCCGAAAGAAGGGAAAACTTCTTGAATGTATCCTCAAAAAGAAGTTTTAAGTTCTAAATTTAGAGGGTTTTATTTTGAGTGTTAGGTGACGTGTATATTTCGCCTCTTACAATTATCGGTACGAAGCATGAAACGACTTGACAGAACTTTTTTAATTAACTGGATATACCCTATGGCAACCTATATAATGATGCAAAATGTTTTTATGGATAATTTGCCTTTCATTGAACCATATTCATGATGTCTGAATTAGTTTTAATAAGTTTAAATGTCTCCCTGAAACTCAGTAAACCGTCTTCATATATTTTTCATGCAGGAATGAAATATATATATATATATATATATATATATATATATCCGTGGAAACAATGTAATGTCAATATCATATTTACATTGTCAGATAAACGAGCACTACACTCTCCTGTTACATATTTATTACCTCATTCATTCGACACCAGAGATAAAGGTGAGTCCTCTTGATCTCGTACACAGATCTGCTGTCTGTCATATCTTTCATGAAATAGGATAACACTCTTACTGGTATGCGTTAGGTGAGAGTTAGGTCTCTACTCACTGACACTTGCGCATATCGTTTCTTTTCTTTAATAATAATAACTCTTGTGGCACGTAGTCATTAGGTATCTTTCTTTATAAACGAGCTTTCATGCATTGTTCATAACGAAATGGCAACATTGCATGAAACTAGTTTTCGAATAAATATTCAACATCAGACAGGAGCATCCCTCTTCATTTGTGGGATTTAATAAAGGAGAGTTACTTTCATCTCTCATCCTGCCTTCATAAATCGTGATGCATGCAAGGCTGGTCTTTTTTGAATGTTGTTAATTGAATGTTTTGTAAGTTCCGAATATCTTTTGGTCGAATATTAAATAGTTTGGAGCCTTTGATATCGAAAGTGTTTTTTCTTTTTTTTTTTAGTATTTCCTTTGAAAGCTCTGCGTGTCCCGTTGTATTTGGAGTGAAGCGAATTCATCTTGTCCTGCTACAGTATCTTCTTGTTTTAATGTTTGCAGTTAGACTCCGATTTTTCAAGCATTTTCTATATATATATATATATATATATATATAATATATATATATATAATTATATATATATATATATATATATATTGTACAAGAACGTCTTTCCAAAGACTATGGTTCAAACGAATTTATCATGGTTTTAGTCAGTAATTAGGTTCTGTTTCTCTCAGTGTAGACGTGAGTGTTCTTTGTAGGAATTCCATATAAGCAATATCTCATTTCTTGTATGTGTTTGTGAGAACAGAACAGTAGGCAATTAATGTAGGTAGGAAACTATTCCATAGATTAAGTATGATATTCACTCTTCTGTTATATGAAAATTCCTCCATATAAAAGCTCTTTAATTATTCCTTTTAAGGCTTTTTAATGTAGTAGTATACGAGTATGTACTCTGAATTCTGCTTCTCTTCATAGTATCACTTCCAAGTCTCTGAGTTTGGTATATTTTCATATAATTTAAGTGTTGCCGTAAGTGCAATTTAAGTAGTCTTTTGTCATTTTTTTATTACTGTAACTTAAGAACTTAAGAATTTATCGTCAGTGAAGTTCATACACGCAGAAGAAAACTTCTAGCAACCTTCTATACATAGGAAATATTATCTTCTATTTTGTCAATTCGCTTCAAAAGAAGTTTTGAAGACCATATCTTCTATCTAAAGAAGTTATGTATCATTAAGAGAAGTTATTCTAGCATCTAAAAAAAAACTTTGATATCCAAAAGAAGGAAAACACTTCCCCTATAGAATGCCCTCAAAAAGAAGTTAGTTCATCTAAATTAAAAACGTTTTATTTGGAGTGTATTATTTTCTTCAGCTCAGTCATATATATATATATATATATGTATGTATATATATATCATTATGTAATTTATTTATGCCCTCTTCATTAATGGTTAGTTCGCAGGTAAGTGAATAAAGCGATAATGAAAAATTAATTTGGTAGAGCACATGTTTTCGATTAATGCTAAGGTCTTCATCAGGCCGAAAGGTTTTGCTCTGATAAATCAATTTTTTATCGGCTTTACCCCCTTAATTCAATTTTTCATAATAAAGAAAATTAATTTAACTACTTTGTAGTTTTTGTGTAATTTTTTTGGTGTAATTTTTGTGTCTTTTTTGGTGCCATTTTTTGTCATTTTTATGGCACTATACTGTCTTCTATATGTTCACCTATATTTATATTCGTTATGATACGCAGTAATACCGTTCATTTAAGTCAAGTACTCTCTGATCCCATTTTTCAAAGGCCTTAAACAAAGTCTGCGTTTTCACTTTCTTAAAGAGGTTCTAAAATGCTCTCTTGGTGATCTAAAAGTTGCAATGATCTTCCCACTCTGAATCCGTGTTGGTTAGGGTTATATAAACCCTTTACTTCCAAGTAGGATGTAATTTTATTTTTAACTCGTCTATCAAAGTGTTTTATAAAGTATGACATAAATGCAAGTGATCAGTAGTTTTTTGGTATAGCTGTTTCTCCCTCTGTATATAGAAGCAATGTTCGCTAATTTTAGAGAGTGTGAGATCATGCCAGTGTCAAGCGATGTCTCCTACAGTATGCTCAGTGTCTCTGTTATCATTTCTTTACTATTTCCTTAGAAATTTGGCATTCCAGGTGTCAGGTCCTTTGTGTATCCTTAATGTGGAAATAAGGACACGCCATATTTGAACAATTTCTCTTTCTGACTGACTGTCTGAGCATAGAAGGGTGGAAGTAGTAGTATTTGGCATGTTGAAACAATTTTTTAGGATGGTTGTTCCTGCATGTGGAACCATATTGGCACGATTCTGTTTTATACTATTCACAAATGGTACATCTTTTCGGTTCCTTTATGCTTATTGATTTAATTTTATTTGATTTGAGATTCACTTCCTATCTTCTGTTGTTGTACCACTTTTTTCTCATTCCGTCTTTGCTTATCTTAGGTGTGCTTTGATTTTCACTCATGACGCTGCTATCTGCATTTGTGAATTTTTTCCGTCTAGGTGTTCTTCCCCACTTCCCTCTAGTGCGTTCTCCTCGATGTTATATATTCTGTTTATATTATTATCAGTGTACCCTGACTTTTCCTGGTGTTTTACTGGTAAAGTTGTCGCAATTCTTTCTTCGCCTAAATTTTTATCTGACTCATCCCCTTTTTCCAACATTCTCCAATCTCGTCCGTACTACTTTTCTGAGCTTCTCCATGCACTCGACGCATACATAACCACAAAAACCACTGATTTTATTATTCGTTCTCTTCATCGTTTTTCTCTCCTTTATTCCCAAGTTCATGCATTCATGCTGTTTAAATGCGTTGC
The DNA here is from genome assembly GCA_023014485.1 of Bathynomus jamesi. Classification (NCBI taxonomy): domain Eukaryota; kingdom Metazoa; phylum Arthropoda; class Malacostraca; order Isopoda; family Cirolanidae; genus Bathynomus; species Bathynomus jamesi. Next base: position 548,953 of record JAJOZX010001745.1, on the reverse strand, counting down.
ACAGTATGCATTTCAGGCCGATAGTTTTGTTAATTTAATTTTCGCAATGGCAGAAGTGGGTAACGCTTTAGGGACAACTTGTTCTCATTCACCTTCCTTATTTTAGAGTATTTTTCACATTTACTCGTAGTTTTAGATAATTTTTCTTCCTCTTTTAATCTTCGTCTGTGAAACCTGAGCTTACTTTGGTTTATGACCTTTTTCCTCTTTGCCTTTGTTTTCATGTGTAGAACGTCACTGACACCTTCATTTCGTTGAAGTTATTTTTAGGCTTAGTTTGTGAACAATGTATTACATTTACTTTTACATAATAATTTATTTCCAACGATTCACTGACATTTTATATACACTTCTATGGGGATATAATTAACCGTGAAATTGATATTCACTTCTCATTTTGATGTTAATACAGAACGAAAAAAAGCGACCATTCACCACAAGGTCCAAAGCACACACACACACACACACACAAATATGTATATACCCAACGCATGACACAAAGTCATGAATAAAACACCTTAATTTAGCGGATTGTAAAAAAAAAATAAAAAAGAAAAGTCAAATTATCAAATTATAAATTATAAAATCATTAAATTCTAAAATTATTCTAAGAGAAAATTAAAGCGACGAGCCCCCACCCCCTCACACCCCTCCATCTCTCCTCAAATTTGCAAATTAACGATGATGATGATGATGATGATGACGATAATGACGACAATGACGATAAAGGAATAAACCTTTAAAAAACAGGAACGAAATAAAGTTTCTCCTTTCCATATCGTTTACATCAACTCGGAAATGATGGCGGAAGAGAAAATTCAAATTTGGTCCACAAATTTGATTAAAAAAAAAGGATATGAAATAAAGAAAAGAATCCAACTGTAATAATCAGGTCGCGTTGATCCCTCAAAATGGATTCAAATCTCTTTTAAGCTTAATTAGTCTTATTTTCATTTCAGTTCTGATTCGTCTGCTCTAATTAAGTTCAGTCATAACTCCATTTTTAAGGGGGACCAACGGTTGGGTAGTTTTTTTCCTGCTTTTATCTATTTATTTATTTATTTATTTGTTTGTTTGTTTATGAATTCAAATAACGCTTTGCTGTTGACTTTTGTTTTATAAGTATTAAATAAAATTTTGTGTTGAATATATTTTAGGGATCACCTGAAGATCAGGGACCCCAGCCTTCTTTAGTTAGCTTTATAAGGCTAACTAACGAAAATATCACGACCTAACCTAACCAATCGTCAAGGGCGTACAGTTGACCTAACGATTGGTTAGGTTAGGTCATGATATTTTCGTTAGTTAGCCTTGTAAGGCTAACTAAAGAAGGCTGGGGCCCTGATCTTCAGGTGATCCTATTTTAGTTATATTATGTAATTTGTTAAACAGTTATATATATATATATATATATATATATATATATATATATGTGTGTGTGTGTGTGTGTGTGTGTGTGTGTGTGTGTGTGTGAAAATTATTTCGCGAAACTAACACGTGAATAATATTTACAATGAAACTAACCACGAAGGAAATGAAGGAAAATTAAAACACGAAATAGTGCTCAAGCGCTTTCGTCTAGTGACATCCTCAGGAACACTAAAATTAATAACAAGATTAAGACGATAAAGAAATCACAAAGAAAAAACAAAAATAATATGATTGGTGCAAAGAATATTTTAGGAGGCACATACAATTCACGTGGAATAGCTAGCTACCAGAGTTTTAGCGAAGATTGTGAGAAGAGAGTTGTTTAAGAATCTTCCTATGAAAAATAAATTAAAAAACTTTAGAAAAACAAGAAATCAAAGCAATTGGACGATAATTGGAGGGTTAAAAGTGGTCACCCTTCTCAGGGACAAGCTGAATGAAAACGAACTTCCAACATGAAGGAAAAGTAAAGTACCAGATGAAAGATGAAGACAAAAGAGTTTGCCAAGACTGGGTGTCCGCACAGAAGCACAGTTCTTGAAAACAACAGGAGGGACACCATCAGGACCGTACGCCTTCCTAAAGTTCAGCCCAAATGGGGCAGAAAGAACATCTTTGGAGGATTCTAATTTCAGACATAATTAAGTCAGAGAGAGGAAGAGATGGAAGAACAGCACCGGAATTGTCTAGGGTTGAAATGGAGGCAAAAATTTGAGCGAAGAGCTCAACTTTATCGGGAGAAGAGACAGAAACTGAGCCGTCGGAATGAAAAAGAGGAGGGTTTGGTGAGTCGAAGAATATTTGTCGAAGAATGTTTGGCGAGTCGAAGAACGGATTTTGCACGATTCCGGGCAGAAATATAAGCTAAGTGAGAGTGAGGAGTTGGATGGCGACGGTACCTTCTGAAAACCCCCTCTCTGTTGCGGATAGCCTTAGAACAAGTAAAGTTAAACCAAGTTTTCTTTGAATTAGTAGTAGGAATAGAATATGGAATGTACGCCTCCATGCCCAAAAAAACCACCTCCGTGATGCGCTCAGTACACTCGGATGGGTCTCTGACGGGGACTTCGATATACATGGACTCGACACGCGATTTTAGGGTGGGCCAGAGGAGGCCTAGGGTTCAAAATCGAAAGATTGCAAATAAGTTAAAAAATGTGTTATGATGGAGATGGACTCCTACCATGTTTTTAACCATACCTAAGAGCAAAAAACAACATTCTAGCCACTCAACATTGCTTAAGGGGGGGGGGGTATCGAAGTCCCCGGACACACCTATGTCAATATTATTATTTTGAACTATATTGCAAAAACGGAACATTTTAACAAAAAACAATTTAAGATCACTAATTTTAATAAAAAATGCAACTTACATTTGTAATTACATTTTATCAGATTGCAATTTAGCAATCTTTTTTACACTTGGTGATTGTTTATCATCCTTAGTAGCCGGCTTTCTTTCCGTTCTGCATGAATTTGGCTGTTCACTTCACTAACATAATTTTTGCACCAATATTAAATATTGTTTGGGAAACTTTTTCAACACACTTTTTGAAGGTATGACCATTGTCACATTTAATATTACATAATGTTTCTGTGTTTTCATTGCCATCTTTTCAACAAAAATTTTAACAAAAACTGCTCTAGGATTTTCAAATCCTAAGACTTGTGATCTCAAAGAATTATCTTTGAAGATGAGCGGATAAAGCTCATAGGCATGAACTGCTGTTACAAACACTATGTCAGAAGGATTACATAAACCACCACGGTTTATTGCATTCAAGAAACTTTCTTTTTTAGTTGTATCACTTTCACTCACTCCTTCTGTTGGAAGCTCATTATTTACTGTAGGAATTATGTCATCTTTGACAAGAAGTTGACAGCAAGAAGAGCATTTTAGTGTCTTTTTGATTGATCTGTCAATGTACCCAGAAATATAAAATAGAATTGCATTGTCGTCAGGTGAAACACTTTCTAATTCAATTTGAAACTCAATGCTTTCAAGAAGTACCATAGCATCAGTACCTATTTGCTGTTCCTTAGCACAATTGCTCCCTTCAAACACATCTTTTATTTCTGACATACTGAAGTTGGAGAATTTTATTAAACTTTTGAGTCTTATTCTTTTTTCCGCCTCAAGGAATTGTCTTACACTGGCATAATAACACTGGTCAACAAAGATTTTTCATCAGAGTAACATTTGTGGTGGCTGGATAGCATTTTTCATGCTGATTCCAAAACTGCATTCAGATTGTTTCTAGCACGTATAGTTTTCAAGATGAAGGCATATATATAACTACACAGATTTAACCATTTTAAATAGGCAAAATACTAATATTTCAACATTTGATTGTGTTTATTTTATTGTGTTTTTTTAGTTTATTCATCTTATTTATTTCAATTATCTTAATTATACATCTTATGTATTTCAGGTGTGAGCTTTTACGTCTAGCAGCATTGTGATTCAGGCAACAACGCCATGCTTTGTGTGTCAAAAGATCAGTCCAGTCCAAGAACTTGTGTCAAGTTGGTGTACATTTTTTTGAATTTATAGTTTGCTCAGGTCAGTCAACATGCCTCGACAATGTAAGAATGACCCCGACAAGTTCTGTTTCGTATGCGGCCAGTTAACAACTAAAACACAGCGACGAAGTATTACAACCGACATTAAGAAAATATACAAGCTATACTTTGGTTGCCATCTAGGTGACCAAGATAAACCATGGGCGCCACATCAAATCTGTTCTGGCTGTTCAAATGGATTACGTGATTGGCTTAACAAAAAGAAAGCTTCAATGCCATTTGCCATACCCATGATATGGAGGGAGCCGAGAGATCATCATGAAGACTGTTATTTTTGTAGTGTGAACTTAATGGGGTTTTCTGCCAAGAACAAACACCAGATTGTATATCCAAACTTGGATTCAGCACGTAGACCAGTAAAACATGATGAAACATTGCCCATTCCAATTCCCCCAAGTGATAGGCTAGATTCTATCATAGATGGCATGGAAAGTGATGAAGGTGCAACTGGCGTTTCCGGACCATCTACAGAACCAGAGTACACTTTTGAAGGTAGACATTTAGAGCCTAAAAAGTTAATCCAAGGACAGTTGAATGATCTTGTTAGAGACTTATCGCTGTCTAAAGAGAAATCAGAGCTTCTCGCCTCAAGACTAAAGGAGAACAATTTACTTGAGAACAATGTTCGTATTAGTTACTACCGAAAGCGGAATTTTGAATTAACAGCATTCTTTTCAGTAGACGGTCCTCTCTGTTATTGCCATGACATCAATGGACTATTTACAGCCATATCTCAGACGTATGTGGCATCTGAGTGGCGCCTCTTTATTGATTCGTCGCAGAGAAGCCTGAAAGCAGTTCTTTTGCATAATGGTAATATAATGCCATCCATCCCCATTGCCCATTCCGTCCATCTAAAAGAGACATATGACAATATGGATATACTACTTAAGGCAATCAAATACGACAGTCATCAATGGAATGTTTGTGGAGATCTAAAAGTTATAGGAATGCTTATGGGTATGCAGTCAGGATTCACAAAATTTTGTTGTTTCCTTTGCCTGTGGGACAGTCGCATTCCCACTTAGATTTCTTTCCTGAAAACCTTGGTGCAGTGAGTGACGAGCAAGGAGAGCGCTTCCTCATCAAAGATATTCAGATGATGGAGAAGCGCTACCAAGGATATTGGAATGAAAGCATGATGGCGGGACCATTGTTGGATGCTGTATCGTGACAATCCAGGCCAAATTTAAAAGGAAATCACACTCACAGCGCTTTTAATAAATAATGTATATATTCTTTATTTATAAGTACATGAATAGGTATATGATGTATTGTTGTTTAGCATTCCTAAGTGTGATCTATACATCCTAAATTTTCTTATAGCAATATCAAAAACTTAAAAATATCAAACCAGTGTATCTATATAACTATACGTGCTAGAAAAAACATAAAACCAGATTCGGAATCAGCGCGAAAAATGCATAAAGAAAAGTGTGATCATGTTTGTGATGAGAAAAAAAGTTTCATTTTGTTGGCCAGTGTAATTAGTACCATTTAGTTGTCGGTACCAACCAAAACGTCTTTCACTGCAATCTGAATACACATATAAATACACATACACACACACACACACACATACACACACAGAGACACACACATATGTTAAACATATATCGATATGTTTATGTACCATAATTAGACATGTTTTGCCCATTTTTGCAAAGTATTCACATTTTGGGCCAAACGAGGCTAGGCCTCCTCTGGCCCCCGCAACTCTGAACCAAAGTGTCTGCGTGCGCAGTCCATGTATATCGAAGTCCCCGGCTCTGACCACGGAAGCTGTAATCATTCCATGGAAAATCAGAGAAGTACTGTATAAGGGCCTCCCAATGAGCGGCGCCAAAGTGCCGAAGGCCGACTCCATTGTATTTCATGTTAAACGTAATTATAATAGACTCGCCTTGACAAACGTGATGGTATATCTCGTGTTAAAAGTAATTATAACAGATGTGATTGTTATAATAAACGTCGATTAGTGTACTAAAACTATTCTTTTGTGAATATCTAACTTGCAATCGGTGACTTAGCGGAAGAATTCGAAATGTCCTTTTTGACCTGAGATTAAAGGTTACTTCTATTTCGTCGCTAATGAATGAATAAAGAGTACCAAGCATGAACATTTTCACATAGTACATATTTTTTAATCAACCAGTATACCGCTCAAGGACAACGCCCGTGGCTCAGTGGGTAACACCCCATGAGGTCGGGAGTTCGATTCCCGATGATACTGGTAATAATAATCTATGACTTAGAGCAATGGGCCGCATTAGTTGGCCTGAGCACTATGCCAGTTTCTGGAACTCCTGACTGATAATTATATTGATCAAGTAACAATTAGATTTCCACGAGGTTTCAGTAAAGAATTTCCGAGAGGTTTTGATTATATTAAGGTCGGTCCAAATGAAGTGTTGAAAATAGTCAAAAAGACGTGTTTACTTAAAAAAAAAGGTAGAGAATTAAAATGTAATATAAATCGATACTTTAATGTAGTGTAAAGGTAATACAGGGTATTCAAAAAGAAACGCAACCCAAAAAGAAAAGAAAAGGGTTAGGTTAAAATGATATATGCATTCTGCAATGGGTTGCGTTTCTTTTTGAACATCCTGTACTTAATTTTACTAAAAATAAGATTAATTTTAGAAGAAATTTTAATATTATTATGTTGGATGTATTCTCTCTTTTTTTATTTCTTTCTTGGGCTAACCTAGAACGGACTTTAGCGTCTTTATTAGCCTGTAATTTCTGTAACCTTTTTATTTTGAGTGAAGCCTACATACCCATTTCGTAGAAGGGGCAATCTATTGACTCTCTTATTACCTAAACTTAACCTAACCTAATTTATGCTAATCTAGCGTAACCTAATCTAACCTGTAACTTTTCCTGTACGACACACGTCAGTAAAAAGTCTCGCGCATGCCTACATGGTGGCACATAAGTCCCAATCGGTTGTAATTAAAGTGAAAATCCATCTAGCGGAGCTCACACTTTTTACTTTGTTTGAATTTTTTGTAGTTTCGCTTTAATTATTATACCCGATTGGGACTTATGGGACACCCTGTATGCTGGAAAAATGTCATAATACGAACGTTTAAGATATATAACATAAAAATTAGGTTAAAAACTTTAAAACTATACCTAAAAAGTTAATAATTTGGGTTAGTTGTAAAAAAATGGAAAAATAAGTCGAGTTTATCCTAAAAAACGAAGAGAAATGAGTTTGAAACTATTTTTTGAACTCGAATTCAAAGTTTAGAAAATGTCCATTTTTGTAATTTAATAATTTCGAATAAGATAAAAAATGTAAATTGTATTTTAGTTGTTTTATGACAAATTTTTACATCTTTTTTTTTCAAGAGATAAATAATAGATTGATGTAAATTATTAAATAAATAACCAATTTATTATTAGAAATTAAGGAGCTATTGAAGAATAGGGACCCCAGCCTTCTTTAGTTAGGCTTATAAGGCTAACTAACGAAAATATCACGACCTAACCTAACCAATCGTTAGGTTAACTGTACGCCCTTGACGATTGGTTAGGTTATGTCATGATAAGTTATTTTCGTTAGTTAGCCTTATAAAGCTAACTAAAGAAGGCTGGGGTCCCTATTCTTCAATAGCTCCGAAATTAATAATAATAATAATAATAAAATATTAATAATTGTCTCTTTGAACCTCTTTCTCGATGGCTTCGAATAAATTATAAATTATAAATTATGAATTATATAAGTGGAGGTTGATCCTATATCTTATAAGAGAATGACAGAATCAATTTGTGAATGAAACTGATCACATGATTAAATATAGACCAAAAAAAAAAATAATAATAAAAAAATAAGTTTATATAATTGTAGGAAGATAACGATATATTATAAATAAAAATATACAGGGTGGGCCGTAAGTTTCCTACATAGGAAAAATTAAATGTTTGTTTTAGGTTCAGATACCCTAAGAATTGCGTTTGACGTAAGATCTTGTTTACTGATGAAGCAAATTTTTACGTCAATGGAGAGGTTAATCGGCAAAACATACGTTATGGAGTAATGCTAACCCTAACTGGCTGAGTCCGACGAAGATGCAAGGTGCCGGTAAAGTGATGGTGTGGGCCGGGATATGGGGTGACAGAATTATTGGACCAATTTTTGTCAGTGGAAATCTTAATGCCGAAAGGTATATAACATGTTGCAAGAAGAGATTTTCCATCCCTGCTAACGAGGAAGGTAACTTCCCAGTTTACTTCCAGCAAGATGGAGCTCCACTTCATTATGGTCTTCACGTGCGTCGGTATTTGGATCAGCAGTAGTTTCCGGATGCTTGGATTGGTCGGCGTGGTCCTGTGGAGTGGCCCCAGATCCCCAGATCTCACCCCCCTTGATTTCTATCTTTGGGGGCACTTGAAGGCCATGGTGTATCAGGAAAAGATACGAGACATAAATCATCTAAAGGAACGTATCACCAACGCCATTACAAGCATAACGTCAACTGTGCTAATGCGTGTCATCAACAGTGGGGAACACGTATTGAAATGTGTTTCAAAACAATGGCAACCATGTAGAGCATATTATATAAATAAAAATGGTTGTCCATAAAAAAATGTTTATTTTTCCTATGTATGGAAACTTACGGCCCACCCTGTATTTAAAAATACTTTCATTTAATTCGTACAAGGTATACAGGGTGATCCCTTAATTGCGTCAAACTTTCAGAAAATAAAATTCGCTGGATTAATAATAATAATCATTTAGAGGGGTGGTGGTTGGGTAGGCGCCAAAACCTGGCACAGTGTTGAAGCCAATTAATACAGCCCATTGCGCCAACTCCCGTATCATCAGATATGGAGAAACCCTATACAGGGTGATGCACTTAGAACGCAACCCAGAGCATATTACTGTATTGTACTACGTTGCGTTTTAATTGGATCACCCTGTACTATGTCTTCTCTCGTTTATTATATCTTTTTTTTACTGTTATTAATATAAATGCAGATAATGAGATAATGAGATACTTATAATTAGTTGCATCAGTGAGGAATTTTCTCCTCTGAGAATACTTCCCAATTAATATTGTTATTAACTCATTAGGGAAACCCTACATTATTTGGTAATTATTTGCTATTTGTTAGAAACTTTATGGATACGTTTTTCAGCAAAGTTTCAAGTAACCCAAAATTTGAAATTAGAAATTTATAATATGTATTGAGAAAAGCAATTATGAGTCTTATTACTTGACACGTTTTGAAAATTATTAAGATAATATTAATATAAATAATTATTACTTGACACGTTTTGAAAATTATTAAGATAATATTAATATAAATAATTATTACTTGACACGTTTTGAAAATTATTAAGCTAATATTAATATAAATAATTATTACTTGACACGTTTTGAAAATTATTAAGATAATATTAATATAAATAATTATTACTTGACACGTTTTGAAAATTATTAAGATAATATTAATATCGATAATAACAAAATTATAGTTTTATGTAAAATTACAAAATAGAACCCTGGTTACGATTTTATATATATATATATATATATATATTATATATATATATATGTTGTTTAACATTATTAAATACTTAAATAAAATGTACATCGTATATGCTAAAATTATGACTGAATACGAAGCCATTTTTTTTCCCAAATGCAAATCATATTGGATATAAATGCGTCATTTTTCTTGCTAAAATGGCTTATACGAAGATTAAATCTAAACTTGTATAGAAAAACTATACTGTAATATAGTTACTTAAACTGAAGGAACAATGAAATAAATGATATAGAAAGGAAGAACACTACAAAAACTAAAGAAGGAGAGAGAGAGAGAGAGAGAGAGAGAGAGAGAGAGAGAGAGGACAAGAGAAAAAAAAAGGACAAGAGAAAAGGACAAGAGAAAACCTCAAAGACCTTTCGGTCCACTCTAGTAGATTCCTGTTATTAAACTAGTGCATTTTTTAATTATTCTAGTAGTAGTAGAAAACTAGATATAGAAAAGCATAAAGTTCTTTACCCACCCTCCGTTCCCTTCCCGCTAGAGGCGGGTACGGAAAAAGGTTGGAGAAAATACGTTGACCATGGAAAAGTAGCCAAGGAAATTTTACAGGAGAGAGGAGAATAGATTAAACTAGCTTTACAATCACGCTATGCACACGTAGAAATGGTACACAAGATAGCACCGTTGTATAAACTAACATAATATATTTGTGCTGATTGTATATCAACTACTTGGTTTCTTTACAAAAACCTCGAACATGTGGCTTTGATTTTATACAAAATACCTCTCTGTTTACCAAAGTATCGGGGCAATAAAGAGTTAAAGACCGCTAAGATCCACCGCAGGGTAGTCCCAAAAGGATTAAGAGAGAGGAAAAGGTCAAACTCTCCATATCTACATCCGTGTACGCGCAAAGTCGTCGCGCAGAAATAGAAGTAAGGCTCCTCTCCCTCTCCTTCGCGTGGGCCACTGGCGGCAAAGTGAGGAAATACTTCTAAAGGAAAGGATTGAAACAGGAATTGAAAACGGAAATCAGATTTTCCACACCATGCCCTCACCCGTCACGTGCACCCAGCCACCCAAGAGAAAGCAGAGAAAAAAAGAAATAGTGACAGCAGAAACGCAACTCTACCTCACCTAATCCATACCATGCATTTTTTTAGTTTTGTTCATTAGGAAATTTTGTATTTCTACAAAATACTTGCTTACGTTATTCTCAGACGTGTTAACAAAACAGGCAATGTTTTCTGTAATTAGATGTCTGCCATGGGTATATTTCTGCCAACTAAGTATAGGAATAAATGTTTAAACACTCTTGCAGGGTTACGTTATAATACTATTTTCAAATTACTTTTCTACTAGATTTTTAAATTATATGTTATACTTATATGTATGTGGGGACAGTCTTTAAGACTATCCCTACTGAGAACTTTGTCCAGCCTATTTTTAAGCATATTTACACTTTGGCTTGAAACAATCTCCGAAGAAAGTTGGTTCCAGATATTAACAATTTTTGTAAGAAACAAAAGAGAGAATTGAAAATACAGAAAATTTAGTAGAATATGAGTATTTATGCTGGAACATGAAATAAATTAATATATACAGTCAGAAATTAGTTAAACTAAGGAATATATATATATTATTTCCTTACGAAAACAAACTTATCCGTTATCTGATTGCATTCAAGGAAAGGGTTGTTGTTGTTGTTGTTGTTGTTGTTTCGATTTTAAGACGTGAAGCAAAGATTATTATGCAGAGTTTCTGTGTTTTTTTATTTTAGGAGCGAAAGAGATGGGTGGGGATCAATAATTTTACGCTATAACTATAACTTTATAACTTTATAACTTTACACTATAATTTCTTTTTTAGTTTTATTAACTATCGTAAGAAAATAATTCAGGTTAATTTAAGAATATTTTCTCTCAAAATGTGTTAGGATTCAATGATAGGATAATAAATAATATGAGGTTTCTGGGCATGGAGGCCTAATTAACTTATTAAAAACTGTATCAACCTTCTTTTAAAAATTGTAATATATCTTTTGTGCGCAGATCTCGACTTTGTCTATGAATATTAACGCTTTAGCGCCCAGCGGCACTTTAATAATTTTTTTTTGTGGCTAACTCTAGACCATTTTATCGAGTCTTAGAAAAGCCCCTCGGGCATTAAGGGGTGCAACGGTTAAGGGAGAAAATAGAAAGTTTTTTTTTTGTAGTTCCATCGACAACGGCTATTAAATTTTTCACTCCAGTTGGCGAGCAGTTCGGCAAATAATAATTCATAACCATATCAGGGCCTCTACCGTGCCTACTGTTGGTCCTTCCATTTAGACTTGTCTGTTTTGGGGAAAATTCGCGCCTCTGTAAAATTGTTGTCATGGTAACTCGAGATCACATTTAAAAAAAATCCAAATGTTTACAAATTCCTAGACTTCAAAATATTAATTTTAAATGCAAGATTATGATTCGTTCTTTATTATTCTATGTTCATACTCGTTCTTGTCCATGTCGTGATTGGTTTTTTGGAAGAATGGTTACCTAATCGTGTTCTGAAATTTCGGTACCTCCCAATACTCTTAATGATCTTTTTTAATTAAGTTGTGCTTGGCTAATGAAGCTTTTAGCGCCGAAGAGGCGTTTCACAAACGTAATCAGTGAAGGAGTATATGAGCTGTTACCTTCTTTCAGTTTTAAGTAAAATTTGTGTGTGTATATATATATATAATATATATTATATATAAACTTTTGTAAATAAATCAGAACAGTGAACCAATGAAGTAATTCATTTCAAAATGACTGACACTTCTGGCACTTTTGACACTTTATCAGAAAATATGTAAATTGAAGTGGCAAACAACTTCATTTTTTGTGATAGACCCACAAATGTTATTAACAGTTCTATTTGAATAACTGTTCTTTATTTCAAAATAACATTTGGAAATTAAAGACGGTAATACGCTTAACTGGATGTCATTTTAAACTTGAAATAGCTTTTTGAATTCAGTTTTCATCAATAATCTCTCTCTCTATCTCTCTCTATGTATATATATATATATATATATATATATATATATATATATATATATGTATGTAAGTTGTATGTATGTATGTATGTATGTTACAGTCACTGTCTAAAATCAGGCAATTTGTAAATTGACTAAAATTTTAGGCAGTGTCAAATTGTCATACATGCAAAACCTAACCTAACCTTTCTGGCAATGCTGCATACGTATGCCCACTGGTATTTCCTAATAATTTGCCTAAAATTTCATTAGGTTAGGTTAGGTTAGGTTTTTTGTGTATCACAATTTCACACATTGCCTAAAATTTCAGTCACTTTACAAATTGCCTGATTTTAGACAATGACTGCAACATATACTGTATATCTAGCTATTTATTTTCATTTGAGCCAATCATTAGGTAGAACTAGGAATAAGTAATTTCCTAGGAGAGGAGGCATGAACATCAAATAATGTCTGGTATATCGTCGAAAGCCAATAGTGTCTGTGATAATAATAGCTGTGATTTCCATAATGTAGAAAAGACCACTTCCGTAATGAAATTATTAACAGTTTACCTCACATAAATGTAGAAGCTATTTACGACAGGCAACGACAGGCATTTTGCAACATATTTGCCTCTATAGATAATTCCTTGAAATGTTTAGAATTCAATTATATTCACGCATGTATCAACGATGCTAAGAGTTTTGATAACTTAATTAAATAAACTTTCGAAATTGTTAATTCATATATAACCCACAAAAGGCTATTGACCAATCACTTTTGAAGACTGTCGAAAGATTACATTGTCATTTTTACAACGGTCAACGTCCATTCCAGACATTTCTGTCATTCTCCAATACGAATAATTATTAAGTTCAGATAGCTTTGACTATTTGATTTGCGGCTCTGTCACTACCATCTGTTTATTATCGAAAATAATTAAACTTTGTAAAGGGATGTAAAATATTTTACATTTCAACCGCAAATCATTGGAATTTGAAAGATTTCTTAATAATATTCTTTACCCGGATTTTATTTATTTATTATTTTTTGTACTACTCTGTAGATGAGTTCTTAATGGAGGAGTTTTGTAGAGTTGCTTTAGTCGGTTAATTCTTCCATTACATTATAATTATAATTCTTCCATTAAATTATAAGTGTAATTCTTCCATTGGATCATAGTTATAATTCTTCTATTATTAAATTATAATTATACGTCTTCCATTATTAAATTATAATTATAATTCTTCCATTAAATTATAATTATAATTCTTCCATTAAATTATAATTATAATTTTGCAATTATTAAACTATAATTATAATTCTTCCATTAAATTATAATTATAATTCTTCAGTTATTAAACTATAATTATAATTCTTCCATTATTAAATTATAATTATAATTCTTCCATTAAATTATAACCGGTTTTACTTTTATCAGGAAAATCTCATAAATTCTTCTCCACACAATTTTCATAACCAATCTCTTCTCTGTTGGAAAAAAAAGGGTTTATTTTTGAAGGCTTTGATGATTTGGGATTCAGAATTCTTGGCTGGACTCTTTTATATTAGGAATGTTTTAAAAAATTTAAGATAAAGAGAATTTTTGTTGATAGGACCATTTCTGCCAGGAGGGGTACCATTGCAATCCAAAAGCCCAAATATACTCATATTCAGTATATATATTTTTCATATATATATATTTTTTTTTTTTTTTTTTTTCAAAAACCCGAAGAAAGCCTATTATATGTCGCATAAATGAATAAATAATTAAGATTTATGAGCAGTGTCGATGACACCAAATTTTAACGCTAAAATCTTCAAATATTTGTCGGTGATGTATGCAGCAATAACTCAAACAGCTGCACGAACGCATTATTTAATATATATAATTCTCCTATATCCGATTTTTTTTTTATCGAACGTTTTTAGAAGAAATTCTCGTCACTGAGTATACCCTCAGTATACATGATCTGGATAAGAATTTTGGTTTTCCTTCACAAAATACTGACACAACTGTGCCTAGTACACGAAATCTGTAATAAGAGTAAAGGAAAAAAAAGTCCGTATAATTAGTTGTTGGCAAATTAGGCCGCCGCAGGCTTGGCAGAAATCCATCTGTTACGCATCAGATTTTTACATTATATATATATATATATATATATATAATTATTGTGTGTGTGTATATGTATATATATATATATATATAAATGTAATGATGGGGTGGTTTAACCTCCTTCGCAACTTCTAAGGTTATATGACGTAGGAGACCTACAACTTTACGTGGGATCCGAACTACTGGTCGTTATATAATTTCAACACAAAGGACGGTCTCCCATCCAACTACTACCCATACCCATTGTCGCTTAACTTCGTTGATTAACGGGAAGCGGTGTTACGACATTGACTACAAGGAACAAATGTAAGAACATTAAGTTAATTGAGCCACGGACTGTCCCAAGTCAGTCTGAGAAATGGGAAGGGGGGTGTAGTGATGAGCCCGCTGCACGTAGTATATTCGGCTCGATCCAATTCCCCCTTTTAAAGGGGGAATTTCCCATCTGTTCGAATATGCAAGTTTTCAAGTGTCTGGTAATTTTACCAATATATAGCCTCACACAGCGACTACACCCGTATTAATGAACCACAGAAGAACGAAGATGAGTTGGGAGGGTATCCAAATGGCAACCAAAATGGCTGCTTTATTTAGTGACTCACCTAAATTTATCGAAATTAAGGATAATGCAATGTTATTTATTCTTGCTATTATCTTGCAATATGAGGAAGATCGGGTAAATATATATCTGCGTAGGATCATCTGAAGATCAGGGCCCCCAGCCTTCTTTAGTTCGGCTTATAAGGCTAACTAACGAAAATATCACGACCTAACCTAACCAGTCGTTAGGTCAAATGTACGCCCTTGACGATTGGTTAGGTTAGGTCGTGATATTTTCGTTAGTTAGCCTAATAAAGCTAACTAAAGAAGGCTGGGGGGGGCCCTGATCTTCACGTGATCCTCTGTGTAAATTGAAATCTCAATACATCATAGATTAATCAACTTTTAAAAATCTGCTTATAGCCTAAAGGTATTTATAGCCTATTTATATTCATAAACAAAACATGCCACTTAGACCAATTTTTATCAATTATTGGAACTTTTAATTATATATAATTTAGCTACATACTTGGCTTCGTTTTTCCCTCCTTATTTCTTAAAAATACATAATGACTTTTCTTTTGTTAACGAAATAACATAAATATGAACTGTATTATGTCCAGGTTCAGCATAATTTCACTCTTTATTATTATTTTTATTATTATTATTATCATTGAGGAATCAATGACAGATCTCTGATTTTGAAATTGCGATTTCTTCTCTTAATTGTTTACGTTCGCTTCGATTCACCTTTCTTCTTTATCGAAGCAACAACAGCAACAACAACAACAATAATAATAATAATAATAATAATAATAATAATAATAATAATAATTTCGTCGATGAGTTTGTTTATATTTTTCCGATAATTAATTATTGTTCATATTTTCAATTTGTTGGATTTTCTAATTTTTTTTAGATGGAAAACTGAAGTGCAATCAATTCATGCACATGTAAATGTAATGAATATGGTGATAAGGACATACACAGCTAACTTTTAAATTTCATGAACTATAAGGCTACGTCGTGACCATGTTGCAACACCGCTTTCAGTCGATTAGCAAAGTTAAGCGCGGTCTAAGTAGAAGTTAGAGAGGTGACCGTCTTCTGTGTTCAGATGATGCAACGGTTAGGTTTCCATGTATGTAATCATATATTCGTTTAATTCAGTGCGAGTGTGCCTGAAAACTGGAAGGAAGCCATAATTGTTTCATTGTACAAAGTGAAAGATAAGAGGAGTGAATGTAAGGACCACAGAGGTATAAATAAGTCTGTTTCACAATTGAGCGCACTAAGGATTTTGTGTGTGATCATGGCCCCCAGCCTTCTTTAGTTAGCCTTATAAGGCTAACTAACGAAAACATCACGACCTAACCTAACCAATCATTAGGTCGACTGTACGCACTTGACGATTGGTTAGATTAGGTCGTGAAATTTTCGTTAGTTAGCCTTATAAAGCTAACTAAAGAAGGCTGGGGGCCCTGGGCTTCAGGTGATCCATTCAATTTATAAAACATTATAAAAATTTAAGTATTATATTCATTTAAATATAATACACTTAGCTCAGTATAAAGAAAAAACAGGTAAAATCTAGCCTGAGCATAATCCATCAAAACGTATTATAGAAAATCTATTTAACTTTCAAAAGACTGCCATTAAAACCTTAATTTTCTATCCGAGTCATATATTCTAAAATCTTTTAATGGATCTAAGAATATTATTCTATTATACGAGATTATATCGCTGTAAAAATAAAGCTATTGCATAATGGAACCTTTTAAAGAGACTTAATGATCAACGAATCATTAAAAATATCGGTAAGAAAAAGCGCTTAGATTTTTAAAAGAGAAAAAGAAGTACAGACTAACAGAAACCACAAGATCCACTCAAGATTAGTCAGATGAATCTGAAATTTGGTAGGAAAAATACATAAAAAAAAGTGGCTCAGAATGGAAATAAATTTTTGAACCATGCTTACTTTTGTTAGTGTAAAACATTAAGACCAGGATAGAAGTGGCAATGAAGTATAAGACAAGTGCGATTATTTTTCCTCTGTCAGCCACTTCTGGCAGAAAACAGTTTTGAAAGAAGTGGTAGAGGACAACTGGAAAAAGTATAATGAAAGAAAAACTTGTAGAGAACATTCGCTCTATACGTACCCTCATCTCTTGTACCCAAACACTCAAAAACGTAACGATAACATGAAATTGTATTCTACGAGGACTAATCTACATTTTGCGCTTTTTTATTTCATCGGTTAGACATATATATTTTAGCTGTGGTAGCTGCTCCGCTACTTACGATGGTATTTCTCCCTACATTTCTCTCTACATTTTTCCCTAACACATAGTAAGCGTAAGTGAATATGAAGGCGCTTCATCCAGAACAAATAAATACCTGAACAAACTGATCAAGTCATCCATCAGAGTGTATTGTCTTTCAAATGATCACCTACTGTCCTCACAATCTTTCACTATCAGTGACAGATCAAATAAATACGAACGAACTATCCTATCTACATACATAAGATTCAATACATGTACTACTGTACAACGAAAATTTGAAGTAAACGATTATTCTTTACAAATGAATACTGATAACAAAATTACATCAATCTATAAATTACATTCTGCCAGCGATTTTAATCCAGTCTCAAACTTTTACTTAAGAGAATTCAAAATTAATAAAGGAAACATACGAGGGCCACTCACTATATTTTGCCCCACCTTTTTTTTTCTTTCCAAGTTTCCTTGTAAGTTCCAGAAATTTTGTACTGTACACATGTAGCTACATACCTTTTTTACAAGTTTTTATTTTTCCACATAGTCTCCATCCTTTTTTACGGCTTTCCTCTACCTCGAAACAAGGGCCTTTATTCCTTGCTGGTAAAAGTCTGCTGGGTGATGCTGGAGCCACCTCTTAACCTCCTCAACAACCTCATCGTCACTCTGAAACTTTCTTCCACGAATAGCATCCTTCATTGGCCCAAACAAATGGAAGTCTGAAGGTGCCAGATCCGGGCTGTATGGAGGGTGGGGTAACACAGTCAACCGCATATTTGTTAGGGCCTCTCTTGTTTGCAAACTGTTGTGTGGTCTTGCGTTATCGTGCAAAAGAAGGATGTCTTCCAGTTTTCTTTCCGATCGAACTCGCTTTATACGTCTCTGGAGTTTCTCTGTAGGGTAGCAATATATGCCTCTGAGTTGATTGTTTGTCGTTTCTTCATAATTTCCACCAGAATCACCCCTTTCATGTCCCAGAAGATGATGGCCATAACTTTTCGTGCAGAGGGAGTCATTTTGAACTTTTTCTTGCGTGGGGGAGTCTGCGTGATGCCACTCCATGGATTGGCGTTTTGTTTCAGGTTCAAAGTGGTGTACCCAAGTCTCATCCCCAGTCACAATTCGTGAAAGGAAGTCATCCCCTTCTGTCTCGTACCGAACCAACGACTCAGAAGCAATTTCTTTTCTTTGGGCTTTGTGATCTTCAGTCAGTTGGCGAAGAACAAACCGTGAACACACTTTTGAGTATCCCAGTTGCTGAATTATCGTATTCACACTTCCTTCACTAATTCCTAGCTCCAGTGATAGCTCCTTGTATGTGACGCGCCGATTTGATCGAATGATGCTGTTAGCACGTTGCACAGTGTGAGATGTCACAGCCGATGCCGGGAGACCGCTGCGTGGTTCATCATCGAGGCTGGCTCTCCCTCTCTCCGATAATCTCTCACGTTTAGACCAGCGTCCAACTGTGTTTCGATCAACAACAGCATCTCCGTAAACGTTTTGTCGACGTTTGTGAATATTTCCAACTGTTTCCTTCTCTGCAGTTAAGAACTCGATAACAGCTTTCTGTTTACGACGCACATCACTGTCAGACGCCATTTTCGAAACTGCGTTAACCATCGGTTTTATACAAGGGCGTTTGAAAGCGGTTTTATACAAGGATGGAAGGTTCAAACTGGAAAAATCCGGTTATGTGAAGCGCAGAAAGTTCAAACTTATGGCCCAAAAGACATTTCAGCTTCATGGCCTATTATTTAGGTAAAAAAAAGGGTGGAGCAAAATATATTGAGTGCCCCTAGTAGTTAACTTTATGAGGAGCCTATTTTGTTACATTATGTTACTTTCAATGGCCTACTTTAAATAGAAAAATAAATAAAAAATTTACTTCATGATAAATACGGGTGATGGAGTAATACTTTGGAAAGCTTATGAAAAATATTACAAGAAAAAGTTAAGATTTTTGTTTTCTCATATACAGGGTGCTTCAAAAAATGTTACCACTTATATGGCGCTTACTATAAGTGCTTACCACTTATAGGTTTTTTTTTCCTTGGTTTATGTATTTGTGTGTTTATTTGCTTGTTTTTTAATAATAATGTCATTTTTTTCAGGGATTGTGTGTGATTAATGAGTGAACCCCATTCAGTGGAAATGGCTACAAGATTTACATTATAGGAGAGAAAAATACACCATAAAAAAGACTCTGCGTTTGGTGAAACTCATCATCACTAAAACTATGTTGAATATTACCAAACGTACGAAAATAGTGACATTGATCGAGATAAAATCATGCAGAATGTGACTTTAAATATTACTCCTACAGTTCAGAAGTATAATTAAGAGACAAGGCAGCCTCAGTAAACAACGAAACTACATCGACATATTTTTACATCGATATAATTTTTCACTCTTAACTCCTAGCCTAACTTGTCAATAAACTCATCTGCATTTAATATGCATCTTTGAAATAGTGTCAACCCACTAAAATAGTGCCAACACACCTAAATGTTTTGTCAATTGTGAGCAGGCAAGTTTGTGAGAAACAACCATTATTTGAAGCTGAAAGGCGGAGTGGGATGCCAAACTCGTGTACTTCAAATAATAGTAATAAAAATGTTTGGGGTTAGTTAATCTCCTTCGCTGAAGCAAAGGTCATGTGATGGCGAGGACCTACGGCTTTACGTGGAATCCAACCATCAAAGAATCACACATCTAAAAAAACAGAGAACGGTCGTCCATCCAATCAATGAACAGACCCACCAACACTACTTAACCTCGCGGATCTCTCGGGAAGCAACTTTAAGTCGTGTCCTCGTGTGTTTTGAACAAACAGTACATGCGAAAATGGGAAAGTTAATAAACAAAGAATTTCTTCTAAAATTCTACTAAAGTTCTAAAATTTTAAATTCCTGAAAAACCGGCAATAATGCTTCTCAATCTTCCATTAAGGTTTGTCGAAAGGTTTCACCCTTTTTTTATTTTGAAAGCGAACTCATTTTTTAATGTAGTCAACCTCATTCATGCGATACTTCATATTATTCTCTGCTGACTTTAAAATTAAAATACTTTCATCCCTTTTTTTCAACTTACGTAAGAAAGATATTAATATTGTTAAATATTGTCAAATATTTTTGGCGGGTTTTTATTTTTAAAGGATTTTCAGTTACTGCTTTATTTGATTCTTATATATATATATATATATATATATTATATATATATATATATATATATATATATATACACACACAGGGGCTTCGAGTTATATTCGCCCTTATCTTTTATACCATGCATAACTGTCCTATGCATGGTACCAAAGATAAGGACGAATATAACTGAAATATTTCTCTGTACGCATACTTATGAGCGCCACTGTGTGTATATATATATAATATATATATATATATATATGTGTGTGTGTGTGTGTGTGTGTGTGTGTATGTGTTAGAGAGAGAGAGAGAGAGAGATTGATTATTGTTGTTTTGGGGGGGGGGGCGTTCTTAACCTCCTCCGTAACATCTAAGATAATATGATAGAGGGGGACCTACAGCTTTACGCGGGATCCAAACCACAGGTCACTACATCATCTATTCACTACGACGAATAAAATTTACTCAACTAATTATGCATAGATTTAATTTTGTCTTTTAATGCAATAATTTACACCAGAAATGCAACTATGTTTAAAATTGTTTAGAAAGTGATGTTGCCAGAATTAAAATGCTATTGTAATAAACTAAGGCATGGATGATTAAGAAGAATTAGCTTCCGTACTGACAACCAGTGTCATACGACGTAAGGGCCATGCAGCTGTTTTTCGTGATGTCTAAACTACTACCCCACCAGTGGAGACCCAGAACAAGCGTTTCAGTGGTTAAAACCTTAATCTATAAAGCAACGTACAGCGAATGTAAAATTGTAGCCATCTATTCCTTTAAAGCCCATTTTGAGGATTTCTGAAGGATTTTGGTAATTGATTGAGGATGAAAGTTCTGTTTTTCTTAATGTATGGACAGTTTTGCATCGAGCTAAAAATATAGTGAAATCACATTTATGAGTAAAAGAGAAAATGATAAATGCTGATTACGGCTGTTTCAGCGATTTATATATATATATATATATATATATATATATGTGTGTGTGTGTGTGTGTGTGTGTGTGTGTGTGTGTGTGTGTGTGTCTGCTCATAGTTTCGAACAAAAACAAATTAAATTTACTTATTTATGACAGACGAACAAAATTCTCTGGGAAGTTACGAAACTAAGGATTTTTTTATTCAACCGAAAGTATTAACACCCCATATTACCGAGCGAAAACAAATGTTATTTAGACGTGTCCTTTTTGTTTTAATTTTTAAACTCTTGCTGAGCCAATATCCAATTTTCTGAAGCTTAAAGATGGCGATAAATTGAAGTCTAACTTCTGTGAATTGGTTTCTGCTCTTGTAACATCAGCTATAAAAGTCAGGGTAGACATCAGACATCAGCTATAAAAGTCAGGGTAGACATCAGACATCAGCTATAAAAGTAAGGGTAGACATCAGACATCAGCTATAAAAGTCAGGGACATCAGACTTTAGCTATAAAAGTCAGGGTAGACATCAGATATCAGGTATAAAAGTAAGGGTAGACATCAGACATCAGCTATAAAAGTCAGGGTAGAAATCAGACATCAGCTGTAAAAGGCAGGGTAGACATTGAACCGAAAAATGGATGTGGCCCAGTGTATCCGGACTTTTGTATCAAACTGTATAGTTTCATCAGAAAAAGTTTGTCTTGAAACATAAAATTTCTAGAAAGCATATAACAAATTAATAATTGGTAATATTTTTCCATGTCACCAAAAAGAGAATAAAATCTACAAAGAAAAAGAGAATATTACCAATTATTAATTTATTATACTTTTTAGAAATTTTAGGTTACCAGGCGAATTTTTTTCCCGAAACTGTACATCGTTTGATATTTTAAGTTCTTTGCACCCAAAGAACAAGGAACTCTTCTGGGATAATTAAATCCACTATAGTCCGAATAAGTAATGGTAAATGACAAATACCATAGTTTTTCTTTTTCATGATGCAAGCCCGACGTGGGCAACGGGTCTCTCGCAAAGAGGTCCCATAAATATAGCTTCCCTCACCAGCTATCTGCAAAGCAAACAGGATCCAGCTTTGGGACATGGATCTAGGGTTTAAAGCAGCCTAGCCCCACTACATTTAGAACCTCAATATAAGTAAAAGACTCGTTGCATTCACGTCGGATTGAATAAATCAAAGAAAAAGGGGTAACTATTATATTTTTAGCCAAACCAAAACTTAAACCTCAACTGGCAGAATTGAGCGTCCACTTTTCAAGGCACATAACATGTCCGTTTCATGATGGGAATGAACTCAGAATGGTTCCCTGAGTTTTTTTATGATACACACAGACCGTGCATGGAACAAGGAACTCTTCTGGGATAATCAAATTCACTATGGTATTTGTCATTTACCATTACTTATTCGGACTATAGTGGATTTAATTATCCCAGAAGAGCTCCTTGTTCCATGCACGGTCTGTGTGTATCATATATATATATATATTATATATATATGATGAAAATAACCACGAAGGAAAAAGGAAACACAGAATGGTGCTCAAGTGCTTTCGTTTAATGGCATCTTCAGGAACAGTGAGGAACAGGAACATCCTCAGGAACACTGAACACGTCATTAGACGAAAGCGCTTGAGCACCATTTTGTGTTTCCTTTTTCCTTCGTGGTTATTTTCATCATAAATATTATTCACCTGTTACTTTCGTGAAATAATTTTCATATATATAATATATATATATATATATATATATATAAAATTTGGTTTTATTATTTAGTTTACATATTTTACGCGCCGAACCGGCAAAGAACTGTCAGCTTTCATTTCACCCTTGCAGGCGGGAACACTGTTTCACTATTGTTGCCTCTGTAGTTTCAAAGCTTCGTCCACGTTGCCGGATTACGTGAGGTTTTCCCATATTCGTGTTTAAGGAGAAATTAACTGCATTACAATTTCGAAGGCCCTTGAAGTTAATAACAAAATAATTGAACAATTGGATAACAATCTGTAATTAACGCGTGGTCTGTAAATAAATAATCGCCTAACTTCACGCAAACCTTATTCGAAATTGAATGAAGTTTATGAGTAACGTTTGCTCTGTTGTGACGTCATTGAATACCTTTGAAAACAAATTGCCAAAGATTCAATTATTCTAGGAGGCCAGAATAGGAAATTCATAGCCAAAGGGATATTATATCCCTTTCAGACACACTGCAACGAGACAAATGTTTTTAAAAATTCAGATATCGGTTTTTGAAAATCCGATATCTGAATTTTGTTTAGTTTTGTATCGTATGAAATATTTTGATTTCGTTTTCACTAAAAAATTTTCATAATGAAAACTGTATTTCCTCACTCCCGAGGAAAAAGGGCTTGTCCAGTCGTTATGTAGTATACCTCTTTCTGATCTAATACAGTATAACCAATGAACTCTAAGAAATTAGCAGTGTGGGAGTAGTTGTGGGCGTGGCTTTAATGGTAACAAATGAAACTGTGAAGTATTACACACATATATATATATAACTGTATATATATGATTGATTGCACATTTCACTTCAGTGTCCATATATATAATATATATACAGGGTGGGCCGTAAGTTTCCATACATAGGAAAAATTAAACGTTTGTTTTTATGTTTCAGATACCCTAAGAATATGCGTTTGACGTAAGATCTTGTTTACTGATGAAGCAAATTTTTACGTCAATGGAGAGGTTAATCGGCAAAACATACGTTATTGGAGTAATGCTAACCCTAACTGGCTGAGTCCGACGAAGATGCAAGGTGCCGGTAAAGTGATGGTGTGGGCCGGGATATGGGGTGACAGAATTATTGAACCAATTTTTGTCAGTGGAAATCTTAATGCCGAAAGGTATCTTAACATGTTGCAAGAAGAGATTTTCCCATCCCTGCTAAACGAGGAAGGTAACTTCCCAGTTTACTTCCAGCAAGATGGAGCTCCACCTCATTATGGTCTTCACGTGCGTCGGTATTTGGATCAGCAGCAGTTTCCGGATGCTTGGATTGGTCGGCGTGGTCCTGTGGAGTGGCCTCCCAGATCCCCAGATCTCACCCCCCTTGATTTCTATCTTTGGGGGCACTTGAAGGCCATGGTGTATCAGGAAAAGATACGAGACATAAATCATCTAAAGGAACGTATCACCAACGCCATTACATGCATAACGTCAACTGTGCTAATGCGTGTTCATCAACAGTGGGGAACACGTATTGAAATGTGTTTTCAAAACAATGGCAACCATGTAGATATTATATAAATAAAAATGGTTGTCCATAACAAAATGTTTATTTTCCTATGTATGGAAACTTACGGCCCACCCTGTACATATATATATATATATATATATATATATACACTCTATATATAATATATATATATATATATATACAGGGTGTCCCGTAAGTCTGGAACCATAGGGCAAAATAATAAAAACGCCAATAAAAATGCCGAAGAGACTTTTGGGGACTGTTTGTGAAATGAGCGAGGATGGTAGCGGCTGTGTCATCGTCGGTGGATGTCTTCGGAGGTCCACTGCGTTGGTTTATCTCCTATGGATCCCGTTTCCCTGAACTTTGCTACAAGTTGCCGACACAGCTGTGTGTTATCGGCGCGCGGTTCGGATGCAATCTGTTAAATTCCTCAGCGACCTCCCTCTGACTCCGATTTCCTACGAGCAGAATTACCTGGATGCGTTCTTCCTTACTCAAAGCCATCTTCGGCACTTGCATAAACGGAAAAACATGAATTACTTATTTTGCCCTATGGTTCCAGACTTACTGGACACCCCGTATATATATATATATATATATATATATATATATACTGGGTGATCCAGATAAATGGGACCCATAAAAAAAAGCCAAATATTCTTAATATTTAATTCCTTTCATAAAAACTATATATCATTCGAAAGAGTAGAGTTACAAGTTTATTATGAAATATTTATTTTTTAAAAATGACTCCTTTCAAATGTGCTCCATTAGTTGCCAAGCATTCCAGTGTTCTCGCTTGTAAGTTCTGCATCACTTTTGCAAGAGTGTGCGGTGGTATGGCCTGTATCTCATTTGTGATGGCGGCCTTCAATTCTTGCAAGGTCGTTGGGTTATTTCTGTAGACCCTACTCTTTAAATATCCCCAGAGATAATAATCTAAGGGAGAAAAATCAGGAGACCTTGCGGGCCATTCAACGTCTCCAAATCTTGAGATTAACTCGCCTGGAAACGTTTGACGCAAAACTGCCATGCAGTTCCTCGTGGTATGGCGGGTAGCTCCGTCTTGTTGGAACCAGTGGTTTTCTAGACAAAGATCTCTTAATTTAGGAATAAGGAAATCGGTCAACATTTTTTCGTAGCGATCACCATTTACAGTGACCGTGTTTCCGGTGGAATCCTCGAAAAAGTACGGCCCTATGATCTGAGATGCAGTAAGACCACACCAAACAGTTACACGCTGACTATGCAACGGGACTTCGGTAATATTCAATGGATTTTCTGTTGCCCAGAAACGACAATTTTGTTTGTTTACAGTTCCATTCAAGTGAAAATGGGCTTCGTCTAACATAATCAAAGTTGCTAGAAAATTGGTGGTGTCAATTACCTTCTGTTGGATCCATTGACAGAATTGAATTGTCGTCTTCGTGCGAAATCTCCATCGTTTAGTTGTTGCACTGTTTGAATTTTATATGGAAAGAGCATTAAATTTTGCTTGAATATACGGTGTGTTGTTCCATATCCAACTCCTAATAGCTGAGAAGCACGTCTGATGCTTATGTTAGGATTATCCTGTACAATTTCATGAGTTCTGTTAATGATCTCGTCTATCCTTGCTGTGCGCACTCTTCCAGTTGGTTTTCTTTTTCCAGTGCTGCCAGTTAGGGAAAACTTTCTGACACACCGACGGATTACTTTCTTAGAAGGTGATTTTGACATCTGAAAATTTGTCTTGAAAGATCTTTGAGCTGAAACTACACTTCTTCCATGCTCATAATATTGCTCAGTTATGAAACGCAGCTGTTCCACAGTCCATGCAGTCATCTTGAAGGGTTAGTTTTAACTAACACACTTATTTTGTTTTGTATCTTATCTTGTCTTGTATTGTCAAAACCTATACAATCCTGTACAAACTTGTAACTATCCTCTTTCGAATGATGCGTATGATTTTATAAAAGGACTTATACTTTAAGAGTTACAGGGGTTTCTTTTGGGTCCCATTTCTCTGGATCACCCTTTATATATATAGACACTGAAGTGAAATGTGCAATACAGAGAAGGTTTCGTCCCTATGTCGCTGGGTCACGTCCCAAACCACGTCTCTTACTGCTACACCATCAGGGAAACCTGATTAATATATATATATATATATATATATATATTATATTATATATATATATATATGTATATATATATATACAGTATATATATATATATATATGCGCCTCGGTGGTGTAGTGGTTAGCATCGCTGACTATGAATCCATCGGCTCCGGGTTCGATTCCTGGTGGCGGCAGGCGGCACGCAGCTAACCCAGCTGTTCATCTTTCCACACAATAAAAATTGGTTAGTAGATAAATGGGCACCCTGTGCAACCTACTGTTAAGACGCTGGCTGCCGATCGGGAGGTCGTGAGCTCGAATCCGGTCGAGGATTTTGTAATTTCTGACCGCCCGTGGTGGGTCGTGGTTCGGATTCCACGTTAAGCTGTAGGTCTAAGGTGGAGCAACGGGCTTGATCTTCGTCAGAATGAAAAATTCGGGCGGAAGCAAAACCTAGGTTAGGTTATATATATATAAAGGGTGTCACGAAATGATTGCCCCCCCCCCCCCTGTACAGAAGAAACTGAAAGGAATAGAAAAAAAACAGACAAAACCACGCGAAAGAGCGTTTAATTTTGAATAAAAAACACTTGTTTTAATATCGGGTGTTGCCCCCATTTGCAGCTCTGACGGCCATTAATCGACGGGGGTATGATCCCAGAAGTGTCTCAAAGAGATCGGTATCATGACTCATTTCTTCAAGGACTTCGTTGATCTTTGCAGTCATAATTTCTGTTGAATACCGATTCTGAATGGGTTGTTCCAGCATTAAGGACTCCACCCGATCCTTCATGATGGATCCGACATGTTCACAGACATTAAGATCAGGAGAATTGCCAGGCCATTCATTATTTCCGAAAAAATCAATGTTATTGTCCTTAAGCAGTTGTTGAGTAGCAAGTGCTTTGATACAGGGGCTTTGTCGTGAAGAAAGGTTGCCTGTTCAACATCCAAAACACACTCGGGGTCTTTCAAAAACGGAATTACATGTTGGGCTAAAATTACATTTCGAAAATAAGGCCCATCCCAACTGGTTCCTCTTGGTTTGATAACCCAGATGAGCTTCCGAATAGAGAACATAATGAAAACACCCACACATGCTGGATTTTTTACTATTTCTCGATACTTCTGGTCGTCTGGGACTTCATCAGGAGTTGTTGCCTAAATTCAACTTGCCCAAACCCGATCATTCTGAAAATTTGGTTTTCTGGAGACATAAACGAAGAATTCATCGCTGACAACCAAGTGAAGGAAATCGTCTTCCATCCATTCCTCAAGATAATCACAAAACCATAGCTGATCTTCAATATTAAGATCACTCTTCCGTGGCTTAGCTATTTCATGCCAAGCACTCAAGCCTTGGCGAACTCGAAATTGATGCACAAGTTGCCGATTGACTATCTTACCACGACGGATAAGTATCTCTTTCGCTACCTCAGAGCAGCTCTTCTTTCGGCGCCGTAATGCAGCAAGCACAATGTCTTTCGATTCTTGAGATAATTTCTCCGGTCTTCCTCCTCGAAATTCTGTTTCACAATCTTCAGGATTCTTATTCCAATTCCTTTTGACAAAGTCTTCTGATCTTTTTAATCTCTCAGCCACCCAGTGTCGAGTTATGAAAGTTGCACCAGCTTCCTTTGCTTCACGAAATGTGACAGCTCGAATGCGGTCAAGAACTCGCTTTTTCTCTGAATCGTTCAAAATAGATGATGCCATGGTTTCTGTGGGGAAAAAAAATGGTAAGAATTAAAATCACAGGAATAGAATATAATGGTTTTTATTCAGATTTTAACGCTCTTTCAAGTGGTCTCGCCGGTTTTTATCTATCTCTTCTAGTTTTTGCTCTACAGGGGGGGTCAATCATTTCCTGACACCCCGTCAAGTTTTCGAGACGAAATTTGAGAAGTGAATCTCACTTCTCTCGATTAACGAATTAATTAAGTTTGAAAACATCAAAAAAAAAAAAAACTTTCTACTGTACTGGGCCACTGCAACAATTGTAGTGTAAAAAATACAAAATTCAGGTATAGTGAAAAACTATTGAAATTAATAAGAAAATTAGAAATTTCCTTTAAAAATATATTTTTATATACAAAGACTTTCCCCTGATAATAAATTAAATACAAAAAATAATACTTTCACACACACACACACACACACACACACACACACACACACACACACACACACAGAATCAATAAGCAAGAAACAAGTTCACCCTTTAGTTTATGCGAACAAATTGAAGCATTTATTGAAGCTAAATTTTAACTCTCTTTCCCAAAGATAAAATAAGCGAAAGAATTGAACCCACAATTAATAAAGATTAATAATAATGATTAAAACAATTATTAATTATTGTTCATTAATAATAATTGATAATTAATGAACATTTACAATTTCATTAATTAATGGAAAATGTTCACTGTTTTATTAATATTATTTGTAATTTAGGGACCTCACTAATACTAGCCTCATTTGTCATATAAACAATCATTAGTCAATGAAATTAGCAATTAGTTCGGGCACATGTTTGCTTTATCGCTTATTTCTGCTACTTTCTCTATTAGAAAACTGTTGATTGTCAAAATGAAAGCTTTCGTCATTTGTTTTTTTTTCTTTAATGTTATTTCATGCTCTAAATAAAAATCTGGAAACATGTTTTGTTAATTAACGAGTGAATTTAGCAATTAACTTATTTTTAGGGTAAGAAAATGACGTCTTTCAAGTTTGAACTAGTTTTATGCGAGTTATAGAATTATACTTCGTGCTTGTCCTTGAAGGAACTTTCACGAATTGAGGAATTCTTAATATATACAGTGTATATATATATATATATATATATATATATATATATATATATATATATACAGGGTGATTCATAAATGTGTTTCATAAATCGCAGGGTGTATTCTTGAGACAAAAGTAAAGAAAAGGACCATATAAAAATAGGTCGAGAAACTAGTAGGTTTCGAGCTATAGCACGCAAATACAAATACACAGTGTGATACATTTGCTGCATTAAAGTAAATGTCCGAAATTTGTTGTCTCTCTCTCTCTCTCTCTCTCTCTCTCTCTCTCTCTCTCTCTCTCTCTCTCTATCCCCCTCGTCGTAAACTACAGCTAACCATCATTCCCTCACTTGTTTATACTCACTCATTTTCCCCCTTTAACTATCTCTCCTCTATCCTATTTTGCGACGTGCTGAGGCATGCATTCAAGAAGTGGGAACGAATTTTGAACATTTACTTTAATAAAGCAAATATATCACACTGTGTATATGCATAAAATGTAAAAAATCTTTAGGATTCATTTTTCTGCCGCATGCTATAGCTCGAAACCTACAGGTTTCTTGACCTATGTAATGGTCTTTTTTTCTTTACTATTCTCTCAAGAATACAACCTGCTATTTATGAAACACATATATGAATCACCCTGTATATCAGTGCCACACGATACGATTATTAAAATTTGCATTACTCTTTGCATTAATCTTTCCATCCAACTCAAATAACGTAAAACCTAATTGATGAAATACACTTTTAAATAAAAAAGCAATATTTTGTTTTCATATAACAGAATAAACATTAGAAGAACATTCATGACATTAATATCACCATTAATCGGATTGGGGAAAATCTATATCCGCAGAATTGACAATTCCAGGAATGCTGATTAAATAATATTAATCCAGGTCCGATAATGACTAACTTTTTAACCCAAATTTTTAATCATAGAATGACAAAACATCAGAAAATAACAACTTAGAAATATTAGATGAGAGACAAGCATTAATTTAAAGAGGAAGAAACACGAATAAAGTACAAGCAGATTTCAGCACGCTGAAAGTTGTTTGTGTCCTGATGATGTTTTAAAACAAAATCAAATAATTTGATGGAGAAAACTTATCGCCAGTTCTCTTCTTTCCTCATTTCACAACATTTATCAACCCATTTCTTTCTTAGTATATATATATGAAATGAATTTCACAATTTAAACGCGTGAAATAAATAATAAATTATGCAAATCCACAAGGAAAAGGAAAAATTATTCCAAGGCCTTTCGTGTACTCAACAGTACACTTCGTCAGGGAATTTTAACTGCATCATTCCCTGACTAGGTGTACTGTTGAATACACGGAAGGCCTTGGAATCATTTTTCCTTTTCCTTATATATATATATATATATATATATATATATATATATATATATATATTGTGTGTGTGTGTGTGTGTGTGTGTGTGTGTGTGTGTGTGAGGTCGAGTGCGTAATAATTTACAGATGTAGTGGGGTGATTTTTTTGTGATGTGACACTTTTTGTGGGGTAACACTTTTGGTACATTGAAAACTTAAAAAATTTATACTATATAAAAAAAATTCACTGTAAAAAAAATATTGTAATTTTATCAGTATTTTATTGGCGGTTTTGAGTGCCAAGATTTTACTGTTAATTCTACGATCCACAGTTTTCGCTCATTTAACATTGCCCTCCATAATTCTGATATTTAACAGTGGTTTTAACAGTGACATTATTTTTAAAACTTATTTCTATAGTGTCAAATGAACAGTAAAAAAAAAAACCTAATTTTACTGCATAAAGTTTTATTGGATAAAAGAGGCACTGCTATTATGCAGGTTATTTCTATTATTTTTACTGTTATTATTGAAATAACAGTCAAGTATTTATTTTTGGAAGCCAGGTTTTTTTTAATATATATAAAAGGCATTGTAGATCCATTAGTTTCGTACTGTAATTTCGAACGAGACTGTTCAATCGTATTTTAAGTCACGCAGCCACTGTTCGTGACGGCTGATATGCGAGTAGCGATGAAGAGATGTAAGAATCATTGCGGGAACTTTTATCCTTAGCAATGTTCGCCTCCCGAATCGATTAAAACAAGTTTCAAATATGTATCTATCACATTTTTAAATTAGATAAATTAACGGGCGGATTCAGAGAAAACGGAATGCGTGAGTTTCGACACGCCCGCTGATGACGTACCGCAAATAAAGACGTACCGCAAATAAAAATTATTTTCGTAGTTATTTTCGTCTGGTGTAAATATAGTTTTTAACAGTTAATTTTGATTAATTTTATTTAAATAATTAATTATGGTCGTTAAAGATTCAAAATATAGCACAGGAAGTACCTTATAAAGGATGTTCGTTTGAAACTCAAGTTGAACAGATACGTACTAATATTGTGAATTTTACACGGATTAGACTTCATTGTACGCTGAGTGGCCCGTAGCACGTTTTACGAATACTGAGCACAGTAATATTTTGACTGTATTAATTATCCATTCAACTTGTAATATGAAAACTTACAGTGGACTCTTTAAATTAATAGTACTGACTTTTCGACTGAGCGTTACTGTAACTCCGGTAGACAGAGGCAGTATTTTAACAACAATTATTGGTTGTTTGGTTGTTTAAACAACAATGAAATTGTGGTATGAAAATTTACAGTGTATTCTCTAAATTTACAGTACTAAGTTGTCAGTTCAACTGTTAATGGACGCGTCCAAAGTACAGGCACTATTTTAAGAACAGTCATTTCCTGTTCAAATAACTGAGCCTGTCAACATAAAAATTAACCGTAATAATTTTGTGAATTAACAGTTACTATAAATATACTGGTTACAGCCATTCTTTAAGCTTTATACATATTTTTACTATTAAAATAACCGTGGCACCAGTACTTTTAAAATTTACAGTTTTAACTTTCAAATTAACAGTTTGAAATTGGTAACTGTTACTATACAGTTTTAATGTATAATCACCGTTTAAACAAATATTATATATTATCAAAACAGCTGGGGACTGTAACATTAAATTTTAAAATAATTTTTAAGGATGTCATTATACTGACAATATAAACCTGTTAAAATAACACGATTGTTAAACTGATACGAAAATGTTAATGTTAAAACAACAGCAAAATTCATTTCCGATAAATGGTCTTTATAATTCAGATTTTACGATGTATTTTACAGTTGTTTTGAAAAGGGAAAATACTTTTACAAATTACAGTCATTTACTTTTAATCTGACATTAATTTTTTTTATAGTTTTTACAGTTTTATTGTTGGGAAAAGATATGTTGGTCTTAATTAGGTTAGATTACGCTAGGTTAGGTTAGTTAAAGTTTGGTTAGGTTAGATTAAAATAGATTAACGAGTACCTCACTATTTAATGACTTAACAGAAACCACTCTTCAAGACCTCAGTTGCATCCCAAACACTTACTACTCCCTTTTCAATTCGATGGCACTAAGGTTAGGTTAGGTTAAACTACGTCTGGCAATTAGTTTTTGAGATATATTGATTTTAAAACATCAATACCTCGCTTATGCAGAGATGCGCACATCTGTGTGTGTGTGTGTGTGTGTGTGTGTGTTTCAAATTTTACTTCGTATTGCGGTCCGCTCACGTGAAGGACGATTAAATGTACAAAAGGTATATAATATATGAGCACAATTCCTTGTCTCTCCCTCGAGACCGATCCAATTTTTCAGAAAAATTTTTCTCCACCAGTAAAGATATTTATTTATGACGTCAGAAAAAAAAAATGCCTTTACATAAATATGCGCCATTTTTCGTCATGAATTCAACAGTGTTACGCAAAAAAGAGTCTGCCTGGAACAGACGTAAAATTTTCTATTGTAATTTCTTAACAAACTTTTAGGAATTCGTTGCATTTGTAAAGCAAACTAATATGAGGCCATATCTTTCCTATTTTAGTGGGGTTTCTAAGTCCCCCCCCCCCCGCTCTGATCCTCTGTAAGAACTTTTAATAAATGCCCCTTCATGCGGAGATGAAAAAGTCATTAGTTAAGTGTCAAAAAATATCGATTGGGTTCGAGAATATCCTCGTGGGGTTTTCTCTAATGTCATTTATGAATAGGGAAAGTTAGTTACGAAGGAAATTCCTGATCCCTCCAAATAAGGTTTCAAAACTATATATAAACAGTTATTGAAGTGTTACGTAGATTTATTGTGGATATTGATATAAAAGATGTTCGGCTATTCAAATGTGTAAGTGTCGTTATAAATGTGAGGTTGGTTTTCGGTAAAAGTTTAACTTTACTGTAATTTAATGATTTGTGTTAATATAACTATAATAATTACAGTGGCATCAATGGAAGATGGCTTACAGTATAGATTATTACAGTATGGATTACAGTATGACAGGAAGAGCGAATAGTGAATAATATACATGTTTATACTATTGTTTACCTTAAATTAAAAAAAACAGAAAAAGAGGAAACTAATCAAATTTCTTGCCAGGTATTTTTTAATATTTTCATACACATCTCATCAGGGAATTACGAAGTAGATTGAATGTACGAATATACTCACGCAAAATAAACTCATCTCTTTATTTTTAATCTCTTTCGTGTTGAAATACAGGGTGATGTGCAATATACTGAAACTAATACTGTGTTCTTGGAAAGAAAAGAAAAAGCGATGCCCATAACTTACAGATAGAAAATCATCGCGAAACTGGTTTAATCTAAAACTAAACCCTATAACCATCGAAGCACCAGTGAAAAATAGGAAAAGCAGAGTGTACACTGTTCCTAACCTAATCTAACCTAACCTAACCTGACTTAACCCTTTACTTCCCAAACGGACGAATTTGTAACCTGTCAAATACACGCTCTCATAACTTAACCCTACAAAAAATTCGGACGGTAAAGGGTTAACCTAACCCAACTCAAAAGCTGCACAAGAAAAAACTCTCACCACTGACCCTTTGTCATTAAAGGGCAAAGGCTCTTTAATCATTTCCTAAAATAAATACGAAACCCGACTCGTGTCGATGTTGACACCTTCAGGAGATAAGACACTTGACTCAAAAGACTCCCACCCACCAAACAAACGTACATTTGCTAAATGTTCACAAACGTTTATAAACATTCTACAAACATTCGGTAAACGGCCATTGTTTAGAGGGCAGATAAGACGGGTGAAATGGGAAGCCCGAGAAAGCAACTCTCCCCTTTACCAAACCAGCTTTAGAAGCAGAGCCACGAGCCGACATCCGTGCAATGGCAGATCGCCATATGAAACTCCTACCAGGTATATATATATTATATATATAAAGAGCGTAAAGCCAATCAGGGAGCTGTTAGATGTCTCGTATGTTGTGGCAGAAATAGGACTTCACCTCATAAGGGTCGATAAAAGGCTCTCGAGAAGGACAGGAAAGTCAAGTTCTCTACAGTAAATACATTCATATTGTACATTGTTAAGCTAAATCAGTGCTTCAGTGTTTATATATACATATACACACACACACACACACTATATATATGTGTGTGTGTATATATATATATATATATGTGTGTATATATATATATAGTCTCTCTCTCTCTCTCTCTCTCTCTCTCTCTCTCTCTCTCTCTCTCTCTCTCTCTTTGGCGTAACTTTAATTAACTATTTCTCTATTTTGTTTCGAGCATCTTCGACATAATGACGTCAGTTACCTTTCCCCTCAATTCCCCTTTTCTTATTGACAAGACACCTTAAAAAAACGCCTTTAATCCCTTTGTTTGATACCCAATCACAGCTCGGGATTAAAAGTTCATAAAAGGGGTAAGTCTTCTCTTACCGGTTTCTTTCGAAAATAATTTGCAACAGAAAAATAACACACACACACACACACACACACGCGCGCGCGCGCGCGCACCTACATACGGGTGTTCATAAACAAGTGTAGGGTTTCATTAACTGCTATATATTTAATCCTAGAGTGATGTATGGGCACGGTATATATACACAACCTTGGTTAACCTCTTGTCACTTCATCTTAGACCTACAGTTTAACGTGGAATTCGAACCACGCCCCACCAGCAGCCCAGCGTCTTAATCACTAGGCTACCCAGGGT
This sequence comes from Bathynomus jamesi, assembly GCA_023014485.1. Classification (NCBI taxonomy): domain Eukaryota; kingdom Metazoa; phylum Arthropoda; class Malacostraca; order Isopoda; family Cirolanidae; genus Bathynomus; species Bathynomus jamesi. The sequence continues at coordinate 513,186 of JAJOZX010001745.1, read as the reverse complement.
ACCCATTTATCTACCAACCAATTATTTTTTTTATTGTGTGGAAAGATGAACAGCTGGGTTTTGCTGCGCGCTGCCTGCCGTCACTAGGTCTGGATCCCCGGGTCGATGGATTCGTAGTCAGTGACGCTAACCACTACACCACCGAGGTGCATCAATGTTATGAAACACATAACATGTGGGACGCACTTTCAGGATGGATTCAGGACCTGAAAACAATGAAAAAAGTCTATATAAACATAAGTCCGAAATCGCTTTGTTTTCGAGTTACAGCCCGTTTTGTGTTCCAGCAATTCTTTCCGCAAACTGTTTACAAACACTGTTTAGGGGCCCTGGGACCATTCAAAAACCACGTGGTCCTTAAAGGGGGAGGGGTTCCTTATTTGACGACCAAGGGCCACATGGGGAGGGGGGGTCTTGACGTTTAATCACGTGGCCAATACTAAGCATTAAAATATCCTGTTTATCATAATATATATATATATATATATATATATATTTTTTTTGTAAACTCCAGAAAATTCCAGAAGACTCGAATCTTTAATTTACATAAGATTAAGAAGGGGTGGGGGTGACATCAGAAGACCACGTGGTTTTGGAGGGGGTTTAAGTCATTGGCCATAAATGACCACGTGGTGTTTGAATGACCCCTTGCCGACAATGTTTGTGAGTGTGTACGAGACTTATTT
>JAJOZX010001745.1:460000-507500 GCA_023014485.1 Bathynomus jamesi | reverse complement strand
TTGGAGAGAAAATTTATGATTCCTGGAGACACGGGAAAGATTCAACGAAAATCAGCATGGATTCCGATCAGGTAGATCATGCCTATCACAACTAATAGAGCACTACAACAATATCCTAGATGCATTGGAAGGCAATGACAACTACGATGTTATATACACAGATTTTGCTAAAGCTTTCGATAAATGTGACCATGGTATAATGGACATAAAATTAAAGACATCGGAATAACAGGCAAAGTGGGAAAATGGATCTACAACTTCCTTAGTGATCTCTGCAGGTCGTCAAAATTCAAGGTATATCATCATCAGAATCGGAAGTACGCAGCTCAGTACCACAAGGGACAGTACTGGCCCCACTCCTGTTCATTATCATGCTAACAGACATAGACAGCGGAGTAAACAGCAATAGTATAGTAACATCCTTTGCAGACGATACAAAGATCAGCAGAAAAATCAGCGATGTACATGACGTGGAGGCCTTGCAGTGGGACACGAACAAAATATACAAATGGTCAGAAGACAACAACATGTCATTCAACGCTGAGAAATTTCAGCTCTTGAGATATGGTAGAAAAGAAGAACTTAAACAGACTGCATATTATGCTCCAGATAGACAGGAAATTCAGAGAAGCATGAAAGCGATTGATCTCGGGATAATAATGACAGATGATGCGAAATTCGAAACACAAAATCAGATAGCGATAAATAAAGCAAAAAGAGTCGCCGGACAGGTTCTAAGAACGTTCAAGAGAAGGGACAGGACAGTAATGATTCCCCTGCTAAAAACACTGATTATACCAAAACTTGAATACTGCTCAGTTTTGACGTCCCCATATAAAAAGGAAGAAACTAATAAACTAGAAGAAACGCAAAGGCATTTCACAGCCAAGATTGATGGCTGCAAAGAACTCAACTACTGGGAAAGACTACGTAAACTAAATCTGTACTCACTGGAAAGAAGAAGAGGTACATCATAATCTACATATGGAAAATTATCGAAAAACTGGTACCAAACCTAAAACTAAACCCAATTACCATTCAAACAACACTGGAAAATAGGAAAGGCAGAATGTGTAGTGTTCCCAATTAAAGCACGACAAGGGACCTCCTCAACCCTGAAGGAAAATAGCTTCGTTGTCAGGGGGCCAAGACTTTTCAACCAGCTTCCTAAGGACCTCAGAAACGTAACGGGGGTCAAAGTTGAAGTCTTCAAGAAAAGACTGGATGCCTGGCTCAGGACAGTACCAGATGAGCCGGGCGTGCCTGGCTATGTACGGTGGAGAGCGCAAGAAAGTAACTCGCTCCTCCACCAGGCCAGACCTAGAGGCGGGGCCACCAGCTTGACCTCCGTGTGAAGAGAGACCAACACACGAAACATAAGTAAGGGTATATATAGATATATATAATATATATATATTAGGGTGCGTCAAAAAACATGAATTTGTCACACGCGTTCTCTCGCTTGCAATTTTGATCCACTTAATGAGAAAGCCAGGCAGTATAAAAATCAGCTCAATATATCAATGTTTAGGGGTCGCGCACAGTGAATTAATAACCCTATTTATACCGGGGTGGGGCCATATGATCTGGTTTATCAGTATATATGTCATATGGCCCCCACCTCGGCTGTTCTTTTCGTTAAAATACCCTGGAATACATGAGGTTAAGATTTTCTATATGAGGCTCTCTATTAATTGTTGGTTTCTTTTCTTCCACAGGTGGTTTGCTTAATGAAAGTGGCGACGAAAGGTGCTAAAGAAGTGGAGAAGCTAGATGATGAAATCTGGTTCTTGGGGAAACCAATCCCACGGTTCCCTGGGACTAAATTGCCCACCCGTGGTGAGTCCCTCAGAGTCATTTTCTATTTACACAAATCGGACCCTGAGCTCAAGAAGTGTATAAAACAAACTGCAACCATGATTTCTGAAGTCTGGGACAAGGCGAAAATACCAACATCACGCCTTACCGGATCATCGACAAGCTCACCAAGCTCTACTAGGAGTACTATGTCCTGCGGAAAAGCGCAAACAGATCCAGTGGGAAGGCTGTTGAAGATCGCGAGAAGTTTGTGATGAATTTGGAGGATCTATTCGACGTGGCACATCCGGACGCGTTGAGCATCATCGAAATCAAAGAGGACAAGGATTTTCTCATCGCTCAACGTCGGCCAGGACGCCCTGGAAGCATGCTTGGGGTGGACAAAAGATGGTGTGAACGGGAAGCGACGAAGAGGAAGAAATTCGAGCAGGTGGACCAGCGTCGTTTGCGATCATTGGAGGAGCAAGGTGCATTGACCTCGACGGTCCAATTGGAGAACTCATCCTCTTCGGCATCGGAGTCATCATCGGAGAGCGAGGAATCGCCCGGTCCATCTCAAGTTCGAGGGGCGACAGGAGGAGCGCCTCAGCCGAAGAGAGCACGCAGTTGTATCAGCGGTAAAGTGGCTTCAGCTTTGGAAAGGACGCAGATCAGAGATCGACAAGCCACTCATGTTCTGCTTCCTTTTGCCGCTGATCTTGGCCACGATGTCAGGAAATTCGCCTTAAGCGCAAATTCCATAAGGAGGAGGCGAATTGCTCACCGAAGATCCCTGGCAGCTGAGGTAAAGGAAAGCTTTTCTCCTACAGTTCCCTTGACACTGCATTGGGACGGAAAATTGATGTCAGACTTGATCGGCAGGGAGGAGATCGATCGTCTGCCAATCTTGGTCTCCGGAAAAGGTGTGGAGAAGATCCTTGCAGTGCCCAAGCTCACCGATGGGAAGGCGGAACAAGCAGCTACTGTGATCGGGGAGGTTTTGGAAGAATGGAACCTTAAGGACAGGATTACGTCAATGTGTTTCGATACCACGGCCATGAATACAGGGATAAAATCTGGTGTTTGTATGAGGATCGAAAGCTTCTGCGCCTCGCTTGCCGCCACCACGTTTTGGAGGTTCTCCTGGAGGCTGTATTCTCTGCCCTTCTGGTGGAACAGTCAAAAAGTCCGGACATCACGTTATTCCTGAACTTCAGGAATTGCTGGCCTGAGATCAATCAGGAAAAGTTCAGGACGGCAGCAGACGATGAAGCCATGGCAATCAGAATACGGCCATGGCGAGATGATCTCATCCAGTTTGCTCAGGAGCTCCTTCAGTTCAACAACCGCGGGATGATTACAAGGAGTTCCTGGAATTGGCTGTCGTTTTTCTCGGCTCTCTTCCTCGCGGACGCTCTTCCGTATCCTTCAACGCTCCTGGGGCTCTACACCGTGCGCGATGGATTGCGCGGGCAATGTATGCCCTGAAGATTTGGATGTTCAAGGAGGAGTTTGTTAGACTCTTGCGGCCGCAACGTCCTTCTTCCTCTCGTGGCCCGAACCGCATGGGACTTCTCTGGGAAAAGCTCGGAGATTTCTGCATTTTCGTCGTAAAACATTACCTACTCGTCTGGTTCACAGCCAAGACAGCTTCCGCAGCAGCACGAATGGACCTCACGCTGCTCAAGGAACTCGCGGAACATGGATCCCATCATCAAGGAAGCCTGCACGAAGGCGATGAGTCGGCATCTATGGTACTTGTCTGAAGTTACAGTCGGTCTCGCTCTCTTCGACGACGATGTTGCAGATGCTGACAAACTCAAGATGGTCTCTAACATGAACTCTGTGGAAGGATCCCTCGAGCCCAGCCCTCGTGTGTTGGCCGTCGCGAGAGACGTCGTTGCAAAAGATCTTCCGGACTTCTTCACCTCCACAACTAAGAGGATCTTCCACCATCTTGAAATCGATACTGCGCTCTTGTCAATGTCCCCTGCGGCCTGGATAACATCAGACGGGTACAATCTGGGGAAGGAACGGGTCGGGAAGCTCCTCGTGACTAACGACACTGCTGAAAGAGGAGTAGCCCTCATCCAAGAGTTCACGGCAAAGCACGGCAAAGCACGAGGATCAGCTCCAATACATGTTCCAGGTGGCAGAGGATCATCGGCGAGCGTACCCGAAGACAGCCAACAAGAAGGACCTTCTTCGCTGAAAAATACTTTCTTTCTGAAGGTTTTTAGTTCTTTTCATGCCATTTCCGAGTATTGTTTGTCAATTTCTTTCGTTTTGTTGGTGTTCACGTAGTACGGGGAAACCAATCCCAGAATATAATATAAAAGTTTAGCTGTTTTGTTTCCAATTATTTTACAGTGTTCATTCCAGTTTAAGTTCTTGTCAAAGTAAATGCCTAGGAAATTGAAATGATTAACATGTGTTGTGGAATTACCATTAATTCTGAGGTCTGGAATGTGGTTGCTATTTATAGGTTTTTGTGGAAATGTATTTTATAGTATATTTTGTTTTATTAAATTACCTGTTTTTCAATACATCCTTAACAAAGTGTATTAGCAAAATGTATTTTTATAAATATAAAACACGAATTATGTCTTCATATGCTGTAATGTTTTAAATATTAAGAGTGTTAAACAAGAGATAGTTTTCATAGAGTTACTTCCCCTGAAAATAATCAGTACGGGGAAACCAATCCCAGAATATATGTAGTATGTAGTGCACAAACTTTGTAGTGGATGCGCGACCCCTAAATAAACGGTTACTCAAATGAAAATTTGTCTGTGGTGTTTTCTCCTTCAGTAACTTAATTGAGAAAGCGAGCGAAAGAAATGGACCACCTTCAGGTTTTCTCCCTTATGCAGTGACGCACCCTATATATATATATATTATATATATTATATATATATATATATATATAATAATGACTTGAAATGGGACAAACATATCTGTATTCCCATCTACACTCGGCAATCTCTTTCGCTCTGTTCATTGGATCTGACATTAACAAAATTAGGATTAAAACTAATTATAAAGCTCACATGCGTTTGTAAATTATTTATATACCTTAAATTAGTATCTATTTTAGCGATTATAATCAGTTAAAACGATAAAAGTTTCGCAATTGAGTAATTTAGAATAGGTTGGACAAAGTATGAAAATAAAGTGCTGAAATTATATATTTAAACCAGAAAAAAAGGCATTTGCGTTAATTTTTAAATTAGTATAGGTAAAGAGGGACAGAATTTAACGCATGGTAGCCATATTTTGATCCATTTTTGTATTCAAAGTTGCGTACATCAAGATCTACATTCGGTATTTTGTAATGCTTAGCTGAAGTTCGTAAGATGGTATTCCATCGAAAAGTTGGATCACCTGAAGATCAGCCTTCTTTAGTTAGCCTTATAAGCAGTGGTGTAGTGCTGTGGGAACGCGTGGAAACGGCGTTCCCTTACTTTTTTTGGTAGACGGAACGGCGTTCCCTCACTATTTCAAATAAATCCGAACTTACAAATTTCTAACGTCATGAAATTTTAATTCCCACCCCTAGAAGAAATATGAGAAAGAATCATTAACTGTTTCATTTCTTTTAGCTTCGACTGAGGCAATGCTAGCCTATAAAGATCTGGTGAAACAGTCACCACGGCGTACCAGTTGTTAACTTTTTTTTAGTTAATCATTCCAGTTGTTAGCTATTTTTATTGATCGTACTGGATGTCGTATATCTAATGACACTGGAAATACTGCATCTTCAACCTTGGAATATATCCTAATATCCAGTGCATATGACCTCAAAATATCCCTGAAATTGGTCAGATTTCAAAAGATTTCCCGGGGGGCTTACAGTGCCCCCGGACCCCCAGCTGTATGGGCTCACCGCGCTCGCCATTGTCCCCCCCGCATCTGAGTAACACTTTCAAAATGCGTTCCCTCACTTCTTTATTTAGCACTACACCACTGCTTATAAGGCTAACTAACGAAAATATCACGACCTAATCTAACCAATCGTTAGGTCAACTGTACGCCTTTGACGAGTGGTTAGGTTAGGTCGTGATATTTTCGTTAGTTAGCCTTATAAAGCTAACTAAAGAAGGCTGGGGGCCCTGATCTTCAGGTGATCCGAAACGTTTAGCTATATAATTTAGCCAAGTTCTTTGCAGATACACTTGTAATATACACTTGATACACTCATACCGTATATATTTCTCGAGGGAGAGGGGGGGGGGGGATTGTTTGATCAACCTCCTCCTTAACAGCAAAAGTCATGCGACGGAAAGAACTTACAGCTTTACGTGGGATCCGAACCTCAGGTCACTACATCATCTGTACGCGCAGGACGGTCACCCATCCACCTACTACGCAGACCCATTATCGCTTAATTTCGCTGATCGACGAGAAGCGGTGTTTTGACATGGCCACGGCATAGCCCATACCAAGTCATACTAAATGTAGGTGATGATAAGTAATTCTTATTGGGTTGTTGAAAAAAAAAAAAATCAGGATTATCTTCAATATAACTTTCCTCGTTAAAAAATTATAAATATTTGTGTTCAAAACTGCAATAGGATCTTTTCAAATGGTCTGAATGAACAGGAGTTTTCCGCTTTGTTAACAATGGCTTTGAAGAAGTATTGTCTTGTTTCACAGAATTTATAAACAAATGGATCAGGTGGAATTCTAGCTAATATTTTTCTTTTTCACCATGAAAAACAATGGTTACAAGATTGTCCTTTGTTGTTCAAGCTAGTTATGAAAAACAAAGCGTATACAGGGTGTACAGTACCAGAATTCTGGCCTTATAGGGAAAATAGACTATATTTTTAAAGTGAAACAAACACATTTCTAATGTCAGTTTTACATATTTCAGGAAAGAAGATACCTGATGGTTCAGTATACCAATCAAGAGAAGGTGGAACTGGTATTGCTACATGTTTCCGGAAAAAGCCAGAGGGAGGCATGTCAATTATTTCACGAACATGCCTCCCTCTGGCTTTTTCCGGAAACATGTAGCAGTACCAGTTCCACCTTCTCTTGACTGGTATACTGAGCCATCAGGGTATTTTCTTTCCTGAAATATGTAAAACTGACATTAGAAATATGTTTGTTTCACTTTAAAAGTATAATGTCTACTTTCCTTATGAGTCCAGAATTCTGGGACACCCTGTATAAACACACATTTCTATAGTTCAAGTTTATCTTCTATTAAATATACAATAAATCATTTAACTTCAAATTATGTAACATTTTCTAAACTTTATATTGTATTTATTATTATTGTTATTATTATTATTATTATTTTTTTATTTATTTTTTTTTTGTTATCACTATTACTATCACTTGCCATTTTCACTTTTTTATGTAATAAATAAAGTAAATGCCATTAATTTTGCCTAAAAAGCCTCCATGCTTCCAACGGCATATTCAGATAAGCGTACTGTGAATATATTCTCATATATTATCTAAAAATAGTAAAAATTTGTCACTTGTATTCTTTTCTGAATAAATATTTTGAATTTTGAAAAGTTAATGAAACAAGCTCAATTGCTTTTAGGTTATTTAAATAGTAAATAATTTTCAATTGCCTTCATTGCAGAGACCGAAAATAACTCAAAAATGTTATTTTTGGTGTGATTCTTTTTACCAACTCTACAGAAAACTAAAATGTATTATTTACTGGCTTTAAATCAAAGTTGACAGTTATGGGCCAAATAAAATTGAAAATTAATCATAGCGCATACAAAATTTAGTCAAATCACTTTAAATTTATATCAAATTATATGAAATTATATGAAATCATATAAAATTATTTTTTAATTCAATAGTGAAATGCGAGATTTGCCAACAGTATTTCATAAACTAAAGTTCTGTTTCACAATACAGTAAACGGGTATTCGTTTCTCATTTCGACGTATGTCTAGAACACTGCATTATCCAAATGAAATGGTAGCATCGAAATGAATTTAGTGAGCACTTAACCCTTTACTACCGGAATTTTTGTAGCGTTGTTATGAATGCATGTATTTCAAACGTTACCAATTCGTCTCATTCGGCGTTAAAGGGTTAATTTGAAAATTTATCCTTTTTTTTACAAACCCTAACTTCTCCAATGACCTCATAAATGAAATAATGGTGGAGATGCAACGAGAGTTAGGTGAAGAATGAAATATTTCTATAAAGTTTCCTATACAGAGAGGACCGACTACTTGCCCTGTACTTATATAAAATGTATAAAGATAAATCGCTGAATTCTATCACATATTCGCGGAATGCTTCACCTGATTTCGCTCGCGAAAACAAGTAATGAACTTAGGAAGCAGTATTCAAAGTGGAATTGGGTATTCGCGTCGATCTGAGAACAGCATGGATCAGTTGCGCAGGGTACAAAGTACGCTGAGCTTCTAGAGGTGCAACCGAACCGAGCGCATCTGGTTCTGTTTTGTTATTTTCAGGTTTTAATGTAAAATTTCAGTGAATGATTTTATCAGTTTTAAAGTATACAAACAAATTTGCAAATATATTTATAAACATTGTAATGAGTTTTAGTGATAATCTCATTATTGTTAAAACCATGGAAATAGGGACAAGGTGATCGATGAAACTAATTTGGAATATAGAAGTATTCGTCCAGCGATAGCTTGTAGTTTTATTTTCATACTTTATAAAATTCCCAAAGAATTCAACCCCCCTGTCTGATTTAACGTAATTATCCCCTCGGGATACGGGGTTTGAGAACTGAACCTCCGCCTTCCTCATGCGTGTCGTAAAAGGCAACTGTACGGGAACCCCAGGGATGAGGTTATAGTAGTCTCCATATAACTGTAATGTTATTCCACGGAACTGCCACAAAAACGTTGGATTCGGACAACGCATCCGCCGCCAACGTTGCCTCGAAAGTTTTTGGGAGTTTATATGCATTTGGAATGTTAGACATGTAAATGAGGATGCAAAGAGGGTGCAAGTATACAAAGTTTGTTGGAACGACGTTTTGACTTACTTGATCTTTGCGAAACGAAGCTAAAAGGAAATGATGATATGGAATGGGAATTGAGGCATGAAAGATATGAACTCGGGCGTGGAGGGAAGAGGAAGAGGTAAAAGATGATTGAAATAAACAAATGACGGATAAATCTGTTAATGATAAATGTCTGTATGTTAAATTTAATTTTAAGAGAGTAAAATTAGCATTGGTTGTAGGCTTGTAGCATATGAACCATGTGATTAATAGATGCGTAGAAGAGAAAGAATATGCTAAGTGATTAGGGTTGCCAGGTCTCCGGTTTTGGGCCCGAGTCTCTGGAAATTTGAGTATTATTTATAAGGAAATAAGAACCTAAGCTGGTTATGTATGTATTTCTTCTTGATCAATTAATTTTGTGTAAAAAATTAGGAAGTTTATAGATAGGTTTAGCTACATAAACAAATAATGATGAGCTTCGTAGGTAAAATCTCCGGATTTGGAAACCATCTGATCTGGCAACCCTATAAGTGATGTGGTTGAAAGCATAGAGAATACGTATAAAGGGATTGTATTGGGTGATCTGAGTGGCCTTGAGTTTGGAGTGACTAGGAAGCATATTTTTTGTTTCGGGGTGAATAACAATGGTGATAGAATAAAAGAGGAACACTACTGGTCACGACTACAATCCTTGAAACTCCGTTTCATGGAAAGACGACTTCAACAATATACAATAATATACAATACATAAAGAAAATACTCGAGGGATTTGTCCCAATCTTCAGAAACGAAATAAAAAAACATTGAAATGAAAAAATAAATGGATTCTGTACTATCCCAGCTGTGATGGGACAAAGGACCATGAAATCGAAGATGGAAAATACTTTCACAATACGAGGCCCGAAGCTCTTTAACGAGCAGCCAAAAGAACTAAAAAGCCTCCAGCACATCACCCTAAATATGCACAGAGCTGAAATTCCTTCAGTTTTGATTGAATTAGTGATTGCCTTCATTTACAGACGAAACAATTCCTTACAACTGCCAGAAAAATTCTACAGAAAATTTTGGTGATGACCTAATATTAATAAAATTAAAAATTACTTCTTACCAATTTTGATATAATTTTGACATAATTCTGAGTCTAAAGTTTTCTTCATTTTTTGTTATGATGGTTATACATCAACAAAAATTAAAAATGTTTATCAAGTTTTCCTGATATAGCGCATGCGTGAAGGAACTTTACGCATGCACTATGAATGCATGCGTATAATAATGCAACCTGCTCTTTGTATGTCTAATGGTGTGCGTTATCGTGCATACATTAACTGGAATTGAAAATGAGTGCATATAACTATTTTTGCTAATCATTTACAAACTCAAATTTAACCCTCTGTACCTCACTGCTACGAAATAAGGGTTCACATAAATATATTCATAACGGGAACTTACAAAAAATCCGTCAGTAGAGAATTAACATTAATTGTTCTAAATATTTCATTTTTTAGTCTTAATTTTTTTTTTTTAGTTTAGTTTAGTTTTTTAGTTATTGTTTGATTAGTTGGAGCAATCCAAGAATAAGCACCCCAAAGTCCCCAATCCAAGAAAAAGCATCCCAGTTAGATCCCAATCCAAGAAACAGCACCCCAGTTCGACCTCAATCCAAATTAAATGATTTTAACATCAACATTCCTCGAAAACTTTGTCCACGTCATTGCTTGATCGCATTTAGCACACAGCATCACTTTCTTAATAAGATTTTTTCCCTTACACCAATTTATTACTGGCAATGAATCTTCAACCAATAATGGTAACACTTTAGTTTGAAGTGCTACCATTATTATGGGGTGCTTATTCTTGGATTACTCATATCTATCTATCTATCTATCTATCTATCTAGCTATCTATCGAAACCTACGATAAAATTATTGAATGCTCGATTAGGTTAACTGAATGCCAGGTTAGGTCAACTGCACGCCCTTGACGATTGGTTAGGTTAAGTCGTGATATTTTCGTTAAAACTAACGAAAATATCACGACTTAACCTAACCAATCGTCAAGAGTGTACAATTAACCTAACCTGGCATTTAATTAACCATTTTAGAGCAATTAACTCCATTTTAATTCCATTTTAACTCCATTTTAGAGCAATTAACTCCATTTTAATTCCATTTTAACTCCATTTTAGAGCAATTAACTCCATTTTAATTCCATTTTAACTCCATTTTAGAGCAATCCAAGAATAAGCACCCTCGTTCGACCCCAATCCAAGAAAAAGCACCCTAAATTGATTTGAGGTGCTTAATAATGCTTATTCATGGATTGCTCCAATTAGTTTATAATTTATTACCTTGATATATATTATGCTTTTTATAGGATTTGTTTCCTGCCAATAAAGATTATCATTATCATTATCATCATTATCATCATCATCAAAATAGGGCAATTTTTATTTTCTTCTGAATATAAAATTTTAAAATGCAAATATAAAAATTGTCAAATAAAACCATTACTCCGATTGATAAAGCCAGAAAAGTACTCTGTACGTTGTGTGATGGATATATCGGGGCAGAGATTCGAATCCAGTCGGGGTAAAAAATATATATATATATATATATATATATATATATATATATATATATATATATATATATATATATACACGGTTGTTTACATTTGCAAGCTGTCCAAGCTTAGAATACTCTCACATGCTGATCCTCATTCTTCGCTACAATGCGTATTTGACATTGGAACTCCATTAGAGTATCAGCATGATGGTTTTATGGAATAGAACCAATAACGTTTGATTCTTTGACAGAGTTCTGCCAGAGAACTGGATTCGTCTTGATAAATAAGTAATGATATTTTAACATACCTCCCCTAGATAAAAATCCAATTGGGCTAAGCTGAATGGTCGAGATGGTTATGTTATAGGTTGATCACGACCTCTCCAGCGATGAGGACAGGTTGCATGTAGAAAGTTGCGAACGGCAACGGCCTTGTTAGAGGCGCCCCATCTTGTTGAAAGATTACACTTCGCATAACAACTCGACAACTCCAATAGTCCTAAGGGAGGGGGGGGGGAAGAAAAATATCTGTACAGTAAAACCTATGTATAAATGACATCTAAAGGAAACAACAACGGTCATCATGGCCTTAATTTATAGATAGAGGGCCTTTCTATACACGTTACGTGCCAGACAAAAATGTCCTAAAAAATACCCTGCAACGTATACCTCTGATGGAAAAATCTATAACTGAGCTCAGCCAAATTCATAAAGACATTTATTTATTTATTTATTTATTTATTTATTCAATCGGGCCATGAGAGGTACTTTCAATGACCGCTAAGAGCGGGTGTCCGTTCTGAAGAGATGACCGCCAAGGCAGGTTTGACATGTTTTTACTCTTTACTTCTATTTTTTTATAATTCAGCTTACAAAGAGAGCAATTAAAACTTTTAAAAATATTCTGAAGAGACTTGAAAGTTTATTGAGTTTTATATTATATTATATTATTCTGTTTATACTCGTACACATTCTTAATTAATAATACTTTTTCAAATAGTAAAAACTTTTTAAATTTGGTTGGATACATTTTAAAATTAGAAATAACTTCGATAATCCAACTAACTTCATCGTGAACTCCACGTACATATGTGTGTGTGTCTGTGTGTGTGTGTGTGTGTGTGTGTGTGTGTCACAATCATATACAATAAAGTTTCAAGAAGAAAGCTGTTATTAACAACTTTTAAAAAATAGCGTACGTTTCTGGTTGTCATTTATTACAAAATTCCATATATATATATATATATATATACGACTCCATCTGCATCTCTCAGCTCAAAATTAATTATATCTGTCTCCATAACGTAATACGGGCTAATGGAGATTTCATTTAGCAAAAAGGCTTATTTGATATCCCGCCGGCTTAACTTTCTCCATTCATCTCGCATTCTTTCTCAACTTTGTGTAAGTGAGTAAGTTTTTGCGATTAAGTTCGAAGGAGAAATTTCTTAAGCGATTAATCATAGGGATTAGATGTTAAAAATTCTCTTTCTGGACCGTCTTTCTTCCCTTATATAATCTCATCTGGAGAGTTAAGAGGAAAGGGAAGTATCCTCATGCATAAATATGCGCCCCGCAACACCAATCCGAAATAGTGAAATATATATATATATATATATATATATATAATATATACTGGCGTTCACAATTATGGGGTCACCTATAAATAAAAATTACCCTCATTTGCAAATCTCAATGTAATTTTAAAAGAATTCACCCCCACACCGTATATCAACTTATTTAATAACTGCAGCCTGCATTTACTTTAGCAATATTTTACTTCGAACGCACTTAATAATATTATCACTGCTACCCACACACTATTGACATCCTGTTACTACCCACACACTGTTGACATCTTGTTGCTACCCACACACTGTTGGCATCCTGCTACTACCCACACACCGTTGGCATCCTGTTACACAACTTTAGAAGAGTTTCATTGCTGAGCCTTAAATTGCTTTAAGGATTTTGGAAGTATATTTTTGTAGTGCAGAAAAATGATTTATAGTTTTGTATAACATAACTAACTGATTTTTCTCCTTCCCGATCAATCATGTCTTATACTGCTGACGTTTCTCACGAGTTTCGTGCTTTTATCGTTACGCAGCACAAAGAAACGTTATTTCCGAGAAAAATGCGGAGAAAACCAAGGTTTCAAGAAACGGTGGATTACACAATAGGAAGGTACTAAATTACTGGAGGAAAGTGAGAATTATAAAGTGGTTTAGGAAGAAACGGAAACCCCCTACTGAGAGGGAAAAGAGATAGTTTGAGGAAGTCCAAGGCCACTCGTTTCCTAATTAGTTATTGAACTTACTCCTGATTTCATTGTTTCATCAAATTTCCCCATCTCAACTTACTCCTAATTTCATTATTTCATCAAATTTCATCATCTCAACTTACTTCTGATTTCAGTGTTTTATCAAGTTTCCTCATCTCAAAGGACTACAGTAACAATACAACTGCATAGGGAACGATGGAAAGAATAGCAGCACAATTTCACCCCTCATTCTCCCACCTCTCAATAATGACATGGTTATCTCCATCGCCTGAAGATGTTGTGGCATGAATTGAATTTAAAGAGTTAGGACGAAGGCTGCAACCAATGTAGAGATTCACTGGAACATGCTACACACTAAATTCAATAAAGAATGAACTCTCATCAGGTTGTGTAACAGAATGGTAACAATATATGGAGTAGTGACTGTTCATAACGGAGGATAACTTCATTAGGCGAGATGGAAGGAAACTATTAAAATAGATCCAGATTTCACTAATTACTGTATAATCATTTTGAATAAATTCTTTTTGTATGTACGCATATATGTATTCTCTTTTTATACGTATTCTCGAGAACTTTCAGGCAGCGAATGGGAATTCGAATAGTGCCAAGGAGATATAATTCTGTATTTTCATTGGCAAACCCATCGACTTTCCCCACCTCCTCCTCCTCCTCCCCTTCTCTATAATCTAAATATCATATTTTGCCATTTGTGTCTATTTTGAAGGCATGTTCTAAATTCGTTTTGAACGGTGTCGATATCCTGAAAATGTGCCTGGCCATAATTAAAGACAAGTCCTGTCAAAGACACTACAACATCTTAAAACCAGTAGAAGTACAGTAAAAGCAATGAATACTGCCAGGTGGTCAGATACTATAGATTTGTCTACTGTACCAAAATCAATATAGATACACGAATATATATATGAGTGTGTGTATATATATATATATATACACACACACACACACACACACACACACACACACGAATATATATACGAGTGTGTGTATATATACACATGTATACTTGTATATGTATATATATATATACACATAGGAAGATAGATATATAGATATACTGTAGATAGATATACCGGGAGATTTTTTAAACATGTGACACTTTAAAGAGTTTGTATTTTTGTTATGAACTGAAATGAAAGAATTAAATTTTTACTGTACCTTCTCTTCCCTTAGAACAAAACATGTTCTATGTGATGTCCTCTCAACTCACGATACTTATAACACGATACTATCGACAGAAAAGTCCTGTCCAACAGATTTCCTACGGTTTATGATAAAGGAATATCATCAAGGCCGTAGCCAGAGCTTAAAAACAGACGAGGCGAAAATAGCCCTACTAGGGGGTTCGGGGCCATGCTCCTTCAGAAGATTTTTTTAATCCTAGCACAAAATCATGCACTTTGAGCGTATGGTAATAGAGAGTGAATTGGACAATAATAACTTCACTTAAATGTTGCTACTCTATGTTTTTATTCATGTTATTTGTGGTTTGAGTGCATTACATTGATATGACCAGAAACCAGTTCTTATCATTTGCTACTTGACTGATGGCTGACGGTAAAATCCTATTTCCGTCAATTTCCTCAGATTTTCTTTGAAATTCAATTTCCTCATTGATCCAAAATGTCCGTTCAGCCAGACGAGGTGGCCGCCTCGTCTGCCTCAACGTGGCTACGGGTATGATCATGGCCACCAACATCGACAGATCTAAACCCCTGTGACTTTTATCTGTGGGGTTATTTAGAAGATAAAGTGTTTAAACAAAATCCAAACACGATAAAACGACTGACAACATCAACAGAACAAGAAATTTCTCAGATTTCAACAGATACTCTGGCCAGAGTACTACAAAATGTGTCGTTCGTACGCAAAGAGTTAATGAGCTGAGAGGACATTACGTACATAGAGCATGTTTTGCACTATAGCACTAATTCCTCATGTGTATAGAATGTATAATAAAAATTTCATGCCTTTATTTCATATATAATATATATATATATAATATATAATATATATATATATATATATATTATATATATATATATATCAACGAAAACTCTCTCTCTCTTTAAAACAAATCGAAAAAATAGATAAATATCTCATAAAAATGGAAAAACAGAAATGGAAAACTTATATATATACACACACCCTGTTCCATATAGGCCTCTACCTTTTCTTTATTCGAGTATCAATGCAAGAAACCTATTCGAACATCGGCGAAGTTCGCAAAAAGGCAAGATTTGATATAAAAAAAAAGTTCTCTATCGCTGAAAAATGTCAATATAACTTTTATTAATAAATTTCTATCAGTTATAAACAACAAATATTGAATTTACAGACGACATTGGTCTCAAACTTTTTCGCACTTTTATGCTTCATATATAGGAGAAAGAAATCTCAAAAATTGGAATCTTAAAGCTTTTTTTCTTTAATACTAACTTTTATAAGTGAAATGGGAAAAATATATATAAGCTATCGCCATTTTTGCCTTTTATTAAAAAAGATATTATGTATATATATATATATGTGTGTGTGTGTGTGTGTGCCTTACCTTTGCTCAGATATTATGTTTATCGATTATATATATGTATATTTGTTATGGTCCTTATGGTATATAATATCCGTGCGCCTGTAGGGGAAAATGGGTTAAGTAGTGGATTGATTATAATAAATTGGATAATTCTGTTCTTATAAAAAAGGAATCGTAGGATGCCGCTGTGAAAATAATCATTACTCGAACTCCCAGATAATTATTATCAGTATCATCGGGATTCGAACCCCTGATCTCACTGTCTTCAATTTGCTACGAACGCTGGTTTAATTGAAATCTAAGTAAAAAAGATGGGATCGCCTGAAGATCAGGGCCCCCAGCCATCTTCAGTTAGCCTTATAAGGCTAACTAAGAAAATATCACAACTTAACCAATCGTTAGGTCAACTGTATGCCCTTGACGGTTGGTTAGGTTAAGTCGTGATATTTTCGTTAGTTAGTCTTATAAGGCTAACTAAAGAAGGCTGGGGACCCTGATCTTCAGGTTATCCAAAAGATGCTATATTAATGTCTTTTACGGACTGCAAGATGTGTGCATTTAGACCAAAACTTAACTATTGTAGTAACAGTTAAGTACCTATAAGGAGAGGGTCTGCTCATATACTGACATTTTTATTCACTGATGGATTTTAACCGAAGTTGCATCATTTTTGGGGGAGGGGTTCTATGATCGGAGTATTCCAGCAAAATTTCATTAAGACATCCAGTGTTGGTGTGGAGGTTCGAACACACATATTTAAATATGTCGCGGACGTACGACAGTTCAACCACGGAACGCTTCATTGAAAAGTCTATTCTAGTTTTGGTTTATAGATTTAGGTTAATCTAGGTTAGTTTATTTTAGGTTAGGTTAGGTCAGATTAAATTAAGTGAGTTTCCACAAAAATGCTCTATCGTCATTATACGAGTATAAGTGAGAATTCAATTTTTTAATTATGTCTCATGACGTGATAATCATTGTTGAAAAGGACTATCAAACTATCGAACTATCGTTTTTTTTTGGGTTTTTTTACAAATACAAACATCGCCCAGTCAAAAACTTTTATTTACGAAATGTTGCTAAAAAATAATTATGTTTAAAATATCAACTTAAACGGGATCAAATAATGCGAAAATTTGTCGTCGTTTGCCATATTTTAGGCTCATATTAACGATTACTGTTGAAGATTAACAGTAATTTCTTATGATTAATCTTCAATATACAGGGTGTGTATAAAGTAACGCGAGTAAAGAGCCAAATCCGATTTGAATTATATTAACGCGAGTGAACATGGACGAGTAATATTTATTACATGTACTTTTTATAACAACTGTATATTCCATAATAAGGTTTATGAGAGGTGTTGAAAATGTTTTTGCGAGTTATAAAAACAAGTTGAAACTAGTTTAAACCAGTTCAAATCGGATTTGTCTCTCGCGTTACTTTATACACACCCTGTACATTATTAAGATCTTTAAAATTATACTCAAATATGATTTAATTTAGCCATACACATCAAATAGAAATTGGTCAGGTAAACCAATAAAAAGGTCCACAAAGTGTCCGAGGAAGGAGGCCATTCTAAATTGATTATATGAGAATGAATTTTGATGATTAGTCAAATTAGTTTTCATTAGTCAAATGACTATTTTATGTACTTGGGACATTACAGACTTGTTCAAAAACATTAAAATAAGATCTAATTTTTTTTTACCATACTAAAACAGGTCCATCCGAAGGTATCCCAAACGACCAATTTCTGTTTTGTGTGTATCAACTTGAATCAGAGATGGAAAATCGGATCGGATTCGAATCGATAATCGGAATTAATCGATATTTTTTGAGAAATCTGAATCGAAAAAAAATTCGAATCGAAAAACGGGCGCGGATCTGAATCGAAATTTTGATCCGAATCGAAAAGAAACGATGAATCCGAATTCGAATTCAAATCCATAAAAAATATGGATCCGGATTTTAAAAATTTGGTTATAACTTATAAATAACTTATAAGGCTTATTAACGTTTCCGGTTTCATCACAGGTAAAGACTGACCTTTCCGAGAATCTGTTTGCTCGGACAAAAATCACACTAATCCTATACTCCATCCATTAAGGTGCTAATCCTAATCCTTAATTTTTGGTATTGTCCGAGAGTGACAATTTCACACGCTCCTCAAAGAAATAACCTTTTGCCTTCGAACATTGAAAATATCTTAGTTGTCAGGGCTAATTTTAATTGTAAATTGTTCTCTATACAGTGGATATATTTCTTAAAGTATTATTATCATATTTTAATTTTTATGTATGCTATAATTAATATTTCTTGTATATATGAGCCTTAATTGTTTAATAAATTAGCTTATATGAATGATTTTTTTTTGCACCTTATTAAGAGTAAATCTAAAGTTATTACTTAGATCGTTAATAGACTGAGAATTATCTGTATTATTTATTAAAAATGAAACTTATTAATAATAGCCACCCCTTGACTAAAACAACGATGATAGGTATAATTTTATTAAATGAACTCATAAAAATCAAGAAAAATTAGGCCTGGATCCGAATCGGATTCGAATCGGATCGAAATTGAAAAAGAAATAATCCGAATCGGAAAAATATTCGAATCGATAAAAACCGAAAAATTTGAATCCGAATTCGAATCTATATTTCTAATTGCGTGAAAATCGGATTCGAATTTGAATCGAAAAAGATTTCGATTTCTCATCCCTGACTTGAATTCATGATAACTAATAGTAATTTATTAATTTAATTTGTAACAGTAAATACATATCAATAAGTATTTTAATATGGCTTATCATGGTACGGTTGGGATTTTGAATATGGCATAGTT
This sequence comes from Bathynomus jamesi, assembly GCA_023014485.1. Classification (NCBI taxonomy): domain Eukaryota; kingdom Metazoa; phylum Arthropoda; class Malacostraca; order Isopoda; family Cirolanidae; genus Bathynomus; species Bathynomus jamesi. Next base: position 488,490 of record JAJOZX010001745.1, on the reverse strand, counting down.
TCCTCTTAATTGCTCCCAACTATTAAAAATATAGAAGAGAGTTGAAAATATTATCTATTCTCTAGGGCAGGGATCCCCAATAGGCGGACAGTGGTCCGGATCTCCAGTAGACCGTCGATAGATTGAGTAGTATAGTGGCAAAATGTATGAGTGCCATGCAATTGCAAATGTTGCAAGAGTGCCACCCCTTTGTTGCAAACTCCACCCCCTTTGTTGCAAGGCACCCCCGCCCCCCTTTGTAGCAAGGGGGGAGACCTCTTTGGGGAGAAGGTGGGACGGCCTCATCCCCCAAAGGGGCATACCTAACCTAAGGAAGAGGGGGGAGAAGGTGGGACGGCCTCACCCCCCAAAGGGGCATACCTAACCTAGGACAGAGAGAGAGAGGAGGAGGGGACCCAGAGGAAGGGTCTTCGCTTGGCGAGAGCCAGGCGCATATGAGGTCTTCAGCCACCCCGCCGCTCTCTTATAGGACCCCTAATCAGCCAGTTGGCTTAAAATGCTGAGTTGCCAGATTTGTTATTTATTTATTTAAACCATATATTAATCAGCCAGATGGCTTAGATTGCTGAGTTGCCAGATTGTGCTATGTATTTAATTAAAGCATATATTAATCAGCGTAGGCTTAGAAGGCTGTGTTGCCAGATTCGTTATTTATTTATTTAAACCATATATTAATCATCTAGATGGCTTAGAAGGCTGAGTTGTCAGATAACAATATCTGTTTAATAATCCATATATTAATCAGACAGCCAACGGGGGCCACATGTGTGGCGCCAATTGGCTTAGAAGGCTGAGTTGCCAGATTGCGCTATTTAATTAATTAAAGTATATATTCTTCCGTCATCTGGCTTAGAAAGTTGAGGTGCCATATTGCGCTATTTATTTAAAATATATATCCTGACTTTAAGATCCATTTGGCTTAGAAGTTCGATTTGATAAATAGCAATTAATTAATTATTCTGAAATCCGTTTTAGAAACCAAACAAATTATATAATTGTGTACAAACAAAATGGAATAAATAAAACGCCAATACATCATTTTGTTTATTTAGACGAATTAATGGAAATAGATAATAGATATACAATGGGTATATATATATATATATATATATATATATATATATATATATTATATATATATATGATCAAATAATCATACAAAACGGGGCATTATCAAAATATTAGTACAGGAAAAATATACAGTATATACAGTTTTATTAAATATATTGAAAATATACAAAACGGTGCATTATCAAAATATTAGTACAGGAAAAATATAGTTATATTAATTATATTGAAAATATACGAAACGTATAATCATATTAGTACAGGAAAAATATACACAGTTATATTAAATATATTGAAAATATACGAAACGTATAATCATATTAGTACAGGAAAAATATACACAGTTATATTAAATATATTGAAAATATACGAAACGTATAATCATATTAGTACAGGAAAAATATATATTGTCTTTACATTCTACGGTGCAAAACGCTAAACTCGCACGTGATAGAGTCTACATCCACATCGCCATTACTTTGTACGACGTGGTAAAACCGTCCAAGCATCACTTCACCATTTAACTGATACGGCGGTCTATACTCGATATAAATGGCTTTCATATCATTCAATACTATTTTTGTGCCCACTTTACACTCGGCGGGTAAGTTATCTTTAAACATGGCTAGAACACAATCAAAAGCACGCACAAAGAGGTCATCGTTAACCACAACATTAAATACAAGTTTATAATCATGCCTTTCCAATCGGGGGTTTTTTCTTACCGCCCTGAGCTTTTCAATCGTGAACTCTTCTTCACTCTGCATAGCGGCATTGGAAATAATCTTCCAAGTCGTAACGACATCTATCCATTATATAGAGGTACAGCTCTTCAAGGTGAACAGCACAGGCGAGCTCAGCTCTGTACCTCTCAAGTGTTTTGCACCAAAGTTCAGGGTATTTCGAAGAATCCAAACCTTTTAAATATGCATCCAGATCTAGACCGTTCTCCCCCTGTTCATTCCTACATTCAATAAATCCGTCGAGCAGGGCGGTGTATGCGTGTTCAAGAACCGTGTCAAAATAAATCATATCCGTAACACGAGCATCTAATATAGGTTTGAGCTTACGGAATCCGACGATCTCAAACATTCTGTTGAGGATGAAACGGTTTCGTGTAGAAACAAGAACATCATTATCAGCTGTGTTCTTCCACATCAGTCGTATATCAATGCATGGTTGTTCGTTATTTACACGCAATGTGCAAACAATGGTATATGAGGAGGCGTCACTAATCACCTCTCTTCTTGTACCTACGTCAGCTGGTATTCTATAACGGTCCTCTGCCCACCTCTCAACTATCATGAAGATTCTATAACACTTAAATAAATAACGTTACGTTTGCTTGCATGCCTGCAGATCGTTTCAAGCACACAGTTAATGGTGCCGGTTTCTCGCCTGAACACGCGCAATGACTTCGTCAAGGAGACGTCGTACGAGGCGTTGAGAATGCTTCTCAAAGGGAGTTCCATCGTAGTCGCACGTTCACTCGGTTCAAGCTCTGAGATGACTATGGCACGTCCACCCGGTGCAAGCTCTGAGCTGATTATGAGCCGCAGGAGGCAAGATCAGCTCGACGGGAGGAATGAATCACGCTGAAGATATGTGTATGGGTTTGCTCGAACTCGTATGCTCCGCGTGAGTCACAGGAGGGAGGATCGGCACGACGGGGCGGGTTGAGTCACGCTGAAGAAAGATACGTGTATGGGTTTGTTCGAACTCGTATGCTCCGTGAGGTACACGGGGAGGCGGCGAGGGAACGCGTCACACTGCTAAAGTGTGTACAGACTTGCTCGAACTCTCTTGGACAAACACATTTTATAACGTTTTTAAATGTTTTATTTTATCACTCAACATATCCACAAAGTAAACATCTTCACAAACCGGCGCGCTATGCTATTAGAGAGAAACATATGTTCATATTTGGTCTTTTTGATTAACAAGTGATACTCATCTCTAAAATCTGTTAAAAACTCACACAACGCATTAGCCACAACCTCACTACAAACCTCATCATGATATATATTAATGTAGTGGTAAAAATACTTAAGATTGTCCATGATGACAAGATTTAAATTTTCAGCCGTAGGGTACGAGTAGTCGGTATGGTGTAACATGATATAATACCCCTTATCACACCACTCATCCACAAGACTCACTACCCATAACTGTTGTTTATCTTCTTAGCGTGTTGCTTCTTCTACTACGCGGTATATGTGAGCCTTTATAAAGCTTAGTTCTACAACATACTTCAGTACATCGTCTATACTGCGAAATCCTACAACCCCCTCGCCAGAATATCCGTAGAGTATTTGAACATCTTGATCCTTCGCACGGCTCAATGCAGCTTTAAAAGACACAAAGGAGGCGGGAATAGGGAGTTTTTCAGTATCCACTACATCTATGCACTTTGCAGAATACCACTTCATAAATGTTGAACACACGATATTAAAGGTAGCCATTACTATTTTTCTTCTATGCGAGAGAATACACGTCTGAGCTCAAGGGTATACAGAGGTCAACTGAGCACGCAGGGATAGAGGCCTGCTCAGGTTGCGGCATGATTCACGTCGCCGGTCTTACAGTGGGCGGGGCTTAACTTTTTACTATACGCACGCACACACGCAAAGTAAAACACTAGTTGAAACACGATTTATTTAATAAGCGAAATATTCAAGGTATATATATTTACAAATACGTGTAATAAATAAGTTAGCAATAGACATATCAAAGATTATGGTATCCAAAGGGCACGGTGTCATAGGTGCCAGGCACCTGGTAGCGTTTCCTATAGGTGTTACGGCACACCTTTGTACCCCTAAGTTCCTTCACGCCCCCCAGCTTCTGCGCCCGAAAATTGTGGGTGCCTACAGTCAGTTGGGCGGCGGTCACCCTCATCATCTTCCAAGCACACTAACTCCTTCAACGAATCAAAGTTAACGACCCGCCGATTCGCTGGTTAAGCGTGATACCCTTAGCCTTCACGATATACTTCGTATCATCCCCTATCCTCACCCGTACCCCATAGGTTTTTGGCCTGTTGACACAAACGAGTCGGCGTATGCGTTCTCCATACTCATCCTTGATCTCGTCAGTTAGCTCCCGAGGAACTCCCCAAAAGCGGGCATGTATTCACCCTCCTCGCTGTGAATATCACGCTATCTGTATCGGCATACAATACCCGCCGCCCAAGAGAATGCAATAGGCCCCAAAGTTTGATGCGTGCGTAGGCTGTTGTGAAGCTGGCTACAGGAATGTTTGTAACCCGTGAGGTGTCTGTGGACAATTCGGTATTGTTGTACTTTATTATGTAAGTATTACCTACATTCACAATCTCCATGACCTCTTTATCGGGTGCGTTGGCATAATCCCAGACTTCACTATAACTTTGTGCCAAATGAACGTTCCCTTTGCCGGTATTCTGTGCAAATTTTCCCCAAAGACTGTTTAGGCACAACTTTGCACTAAAGCGCTTGCCAGGGTTCTTTACAATTTGGGTACGATCAAGCTGTATACCTTCACGGTCACGGTAACGCTGAATATAAGACGTTTTTTCATCTTCGGTATCAACCCCTCGCGGATATCCTGACGCCTCAACCTTATCCTTCAAAAATGCGTTTATATATGGTGTGAAAAGGTTGGGTAGCTTCTGAAACCTCCACACCTCATGTATCTTCATTATTCTATACCCATGGCGAACGGCTAGGGCCAGCTCAGGGCTTGTGTATACACCTCTGATCTTACGCTGGTGGGGTGTATGGTCACAATCACCATTGTTCTCTTCTGCACACTTCACGCACAGGGGAAACATGAGTTTGTGATCTATAACGACGGGTAAGATCGGCATCCATAAATCGCGAGGGGGAAGCACGTCTACGAAAGAGAGTCCAGAGTAGCGGTCATTCAAGGCCCACCATTTTTTCAGGTGCACCTACGGGGTAAGGATTGTTCTTCATCACATATGGATATAAAGAACAGAAATCGTAGTAATGGAGCTTCACACCCTCCGTAGGTGGAAAGTATAGCTTGAAGGGATTTCTACGCCCTCCGAACAAGCTATCACCGCATTTGAGAGGATCCTGTACCACTGAACGTTTGATCGTGTTTATTTCTTCACGGTACTGCCTATCTGCTACCAACCGTGCATCATACTCATGCTCCCACAAGACTTTGTGAGTGAACTGGGAGCCTATAAGTTGATCGCGGGTGCGCGTCCACGCAAGACAGTCGGCAGGAGATCTACCGTGGATATCCCCTGCGATTCCACACTCAGGACGGGGGCATCCATGCCACCAGCAACCGTTAAAGGAGTACACAGTCTTCTCGCCAGTGGCACGGTTTTCACTTAGACCATCAACCCAAAAACACGGCCATTAACCTTAATGGATACTTCACCCGTGTTGCGGGCGTGCTTTATGTATACACCTGTCTGCTGATGTAGGTGCATGAGCCAGTAAATAGCCTTGTGCCCATAACTGCTGGGGTTGTTTCTGTGGATAATGGCTAAGGTGTCTTTAGGCATGAAGTTATTCTTGAACACCGTAAAACATAATGAGGCGATGGTGGTTGCGACTTGCAACGGATCGCATTTGAAACGACATATGTACATCCTTCTAAAGGCCTGAAACATACTCTAAGCACGCGCACATCATTCACGCAATAACGCTCACATTCATCAGCTATATTATAAGGATTACATTCATTAAAACTGTTGTAGTATCGGTCAAAATCTTCACGTTCATCTGTACTCATACATTCATAGTTAAAGTGATGTTTGGGCGGAGGTAGTACTACGTAATTTAAAGTTTCGCTAGTGAGGAATGTGTAAGGGAAATATCCTTCCGAAACTTCGGTGGCTACGCCCATCACCTTGGGTAGCTTTGCTAATTTACAAGGTGTGAATAATAAAGTGTCTTTAAATGTACATTACCTCTTATTTGCATCTGTATTAGTTTGTTGCCTCTTTTCAAGGATCACCTGTAAATATCTCAGAGACTCGTGCTCAAGCAACTCCTTATAAAGGAACTGTGTCAAATTTTGCCCCGTTATGGGCGAGAATATACACAGTCATTTTTTTGAACTTGTCCGCTAACTTGACAATATAGGACACAAAGTTTCACAGGGCTATCGTGGCATTCGTTTTAAAAACGTTTGTCCGTTTACCACATTTGTGACACTCATCACACTCGATCTCCATACACTCATCACAGATAGTCTGGCTCACAAGTAAATGCGGAATAACCTCTTTGGTTTCAGCGTTCGTGTATGTTTCTATATCGTAGTACACAGTTATACAAGGGTTGTTTTTAGGCTTGGCGTCTTTCATATAACATACATGCTTTACTCCAACCGCCTTATATTTCTCATGGCATGTAGAACAGTGAATTTCATCAACATGTGCTGAAATTTCCCCTTATCCATCATGTGAAACATACCACATTCACAGATTCTCATTTTCCTGCACGTACCAATTGATTTATGGAGCTCAAAACAGATATTATTGAAAAATGTGCGTCTACACACATTACAATCCCTCTTCTCAGCTTCAACTACACGGCTTTCACATTTGGCTTTTACACTGCTCACATACCATGTGACATCTTTACAATGTTTCACTATATCATCCGCAAACTCGATACACCCCTTACACAAATCATGATGTCGTCCATATTTTCGACTTTTGTCATAACTCGCGTAAAGGCACCTTATATTACGGATGGGGAGATATGTTGTCCTGACAGTCCTAAAATAAGTAGGGGTCTTGTACGATCTCTCACACAGCTTTTAAAAACATACACAGTTCTACGACGATCATCCAGTCCAAATACAACTATACGAACATTCATTTCCTGTTCTACCTTCTCAGCTCTTCAGGACCCATATCAATCAAGTTCAGTTACAGTAGTTACGGGCACGCTCCACTACCGTAGGCAACCAAATTTTTGTGGTCTGTGTATTTAGTACAGTAAACATACGAGCTAAGACTGCTATAAAGCCGCAACCACGATCGACGTTTATATGCCGTCTAAAATAGCCTGAGAATTGAAGTTAAGAGTATAAGGTGTGGCACTATGACCCGCAACACGGAATACACGGTCAATATTTACCGTGAAGTTGTCCATATTGAAGGCTATACTACTTTGAGAGGCCTGCATTATACGGCCTAATATATACTCTATATCTTCAGCTGCCAAACGCTGAACGGTATTACTACCCAAAAATCATCTACATCACCGTCATCTGACCCGAATCCGAAGGACAGCCTCGTCCTGACTTCACGCGTCGCGGTTCTGAAGGGCAAACTCTACAATACGTTCACTATGCGCCGTAGTCCGTGTTCAACCGTTGCTATACATGGACTAGGATCAACCCTGACTATATACCGATTTCTAGTCAAGGCCGGGTGGGGGTTGCGGTGCGCACCAACTCGAATGTTATGCCATCCTCAACAGAACGGGGAGCTGCTGTGGAGGATGAATAAGGGGGTATATTGGGGAAGGTACTATTGTGGGGTTTGTGCGTAAGACGTTGAGGGTTGGGGTTCTATTACTGGTGTCTAACAACCTGGAACGCTTTATACCTGACGTGGAGGGTTCTTCATCACGCCTCCGCTTTGAACTGGCGTGCTACAGGTGTCGCTGGTGAGGGCTTCGGCGGGGATGGGTACTGTAGCTGCACGGTCAACGGGTCGTCCGTGATATCGATGATGGGGTGCTGTACATCGTCGTCATTCACGGTTCTGTGGAAGAAGAAAACAAAATATAAGGAGCAGCACTCGTTATTTGTAATATTTTGTAAATGACCACTTAGGGGTGTGACGTGTTAGAAATGGAATCTGTAGAAAAATTCAGGTTCACGAGCCCATCCACATGTATTATATCTGGACCTACAGGATGTGGTAAAACGGTGTTTATGCTTAAAATCATTAAAGAAAAGGGGGAGATGTTCTCAAAATTTGTGCATAAAGTTATATGGTGCTATTCGACGTATCAATCAGTGTTCAACGAGTACCAAGATGATGTTTTGTTCCACAAGGGGGTCTATGACGTTAATTCGTTAAAGGGAAATGAACATACAGTCATTGTAATTGACGACTCATGTTGGAGATGGATAAAACGTTTGCCGAGACATTTACAGTATTCTCCCACCACCTTAACATAAGCGTGTTCTTCATCAATCAGAATCTATTTTTCAAAAATAGATACATGCGCGATGTGTCGCTAAATACGCAATATCTAGTCTTATTCGCGCAACGTAGAGATGTGTCACAAATTGGGGTATTAGCCAGTCAAATGTTCCCGAATCAGCGTAAGGAGTTTTTGGAGGTTTATAAAGAGGCACAAACCAGCGTTATGGATATTTGCTTTGTGACCTTCACCCGCGAAACACGTTTAGGGTGCTTCTAAGAACGAATATATTCCCAAGCGAACCTGAAACGGTGTATATTCCAGAATGACGGCTAAAGAAATACCGAATTAATAAAAATCTATCAACGATTGCCTCGGGCACTGCAGCAGATGTTTGTTAAAAATATCGACTCTGACTTTTTAAAATGCATCTGTGAAATCTGTCTTAATGTTATAAAATGTAATGTACCAATGAAACCCTCTCAGAAGACTCGCTTACGTCGTTACAAGAACATAATACGAGCGCTCGCTCATAAAAGTCAAACTGTGGGTAAGAAAAAGCGCATTATTGTACAAAGAGGAGGATCATTCCTGCCCATCTTATTTTCAGTTTTGGGTCCTTTACTGACTAGATTAATATAATGAAGAAGGTGGTTGTGATTCCGCACGAGGTGTATGCTTCATTACAAAGTTCAAAGACTCCAGACACGGTTCTAGAACCCCGTAAAAGTAGGCTTAAAAGAATGGAAAACGAGTTGCTAGCCCTATTAAACAGTGAAAAGTCACCTGATGAGAAAAGGATCTTGTACCAAGAGGCTTTGCAGAAATTTCTTCATGAGTACGAAGATTATAAGCATCCTACAGAGTCCCCGTGAGGCACAGCTCGAGTAGTGCTGAGCATAGCGACACAGGACCTGGCAACCAAAGAACAACGGAACACAACACATCGAACATGTGCTAAAAAACAGCCTCCCCATACATTGAGGAATAAAGGGTTAAGTCTTTATAATCTATTGATGTGAGGACCCCATCATACAGTGGACCGATACAGGCGAGGTCATTGTTGAAGGAACAAGGGTACAAGGTCCAATATCGTTGATATTGTTCATGATCTGGTGAGAAAGTGGATAGACCCTCACCAACAGGATGGAAGCATATTAAAGCAAGACTACAACAAATAAATGTCCCCAAAACATTGATAGGTAATCTGAATAGGTTAAAAGACTTGGAACATCATCGCATGTGTCACAACTGAGTACGCCATCGCCCCCAGCAGCGCAGTGTCTCTGAAGAGGAGAAAGAAGAAACAAACGGCCAACCTTATCCACGTGCCTCTAAAATACGCAAATGGCTAACGTATTAAGTAAGCGCTATTATGACATTTCTAACCCGCCTCCTATGGTGGCGTTAATAGATTGTACAGAGGTGTTTATGGTGTAAGGAAAAAAGATGTTGAGAGATTTTTGCGGGGCAGGATGCTTATACACTTCATAAACCGGTGAGAAAAAGGTTTAAAACAGCCAAGACAACAGCTGCCTCGATTGACTCTATTTGGCAGGCAGATTTAACAGACATGCAAAGATATTCAATGTATAACGATGGCTACCGTACATCCTATTCATAATAGATGTATTCTCTAGATACCTGTGGTTAATCCCCTGAAAAATAAATCGCCTGAAACAGTTGCTAAAGCGACCAAAACGTGATGTTGAAAGAAAACAGGATTCCTGGCTATTTTTGTACGGATATGGGAAAAATTTATAGGACGCGCTTTTCAGAACATGCTGTCAGAGTTTAATATCAGCTATTACACTACCAATTCTATACATAAGGCTTCTTTAGCTGAAAGAGTTCAACGTACCATAAAGGAACGCATGCACCGCTATTTTACACATAAAAACATACAGATATATAAACGTTCTCGGTTCATTGGCTTCATCCTACAACCGTTCACACCATCGTACGATCGGTACAGCACCTAACGATGTTTTAGAAAGAGGCAAGTGCCCGCGAAGAGATGGAGTGCCACCACCACCATACTCTGCGCGTTTCAAAATCAATGACTATGTAAAGCTGTCACGTTCGGGTAATAAATTCGCGAAGGGATTTGAGCAAGGCTGGTCACGCGAGATTTTTAGAGTTAGGGCTATGAGGCCTAAGGGCGATATAATGATGTATTACGTTGAAGATTTGAATGGAGAAGAGATCTCGGGAGGCTTTTACTGCGATAAATTGCAGAAAGTGGTATTTAATTTAGGAAAAAATGTGTTTAAAATTTAGAAAATTAGAGGAAGCAAAGGTTCAGGAAAGAGAAAAATGTACCTGGTGAAGTGGCTAGGTTACCCAGAAAGCTTCAATACCTATATAAAAGCTGATGCAGAAATGAAACTTAAATAGTTTGCAGCATGACTCCTAACCATTTCTACGTCACACTCCCGTCCTCCTCGTCCCTGTCTGTACAGCCTAACAACACACTAGCCAACTTTGTAACAGAACTCCATAAACCCATTGACTTGGGTCGTGAGTCGTATGAGGTGGGGATATGCGAAATTCAGCTGGACACCCTCTTTTTAAATATTGATTATAAAGATACCGTTTTTACGATTCTTAGAGACTGTAATATAAGTGTACAAAAGCCGAGGTAACTCGGGATGAAACTATGCGTATCACCCGGACTAAGGTTGCACGGCTTTACAGTTCACCAGTGACACTAGGACCGGGCCGTTATGGTTCGGTTGAGGATGTTGTGAGAGACTTAAACGTAAGTTTAAAAACCCCAAATCTTACGAATGATTTATTATACGAAATCGTAAACAAAGGAAACCCTGCACATACTCTATTATAACTCAATGCGTCGAAAGTGCAGCTTCACTGTTAAGCTCCCATTACCGAATGGGAAATTTTTACCTTCAATCGTTCTTATATATATTGAGATATTGGTTATTAAATTAGTTGCGACATTCACATAATGGGGTATGTCATATGTAATACTCAAACTCCTTCCTCTATGGTTGGGGATGTAAGCTACGCGTAGCAGGCGTGCTTGGGTATCCCCAACAAACTGGTGCTCCACTATGTTGTTGTAAATATAGCACATGTCTGGGGGCTGAGAGCTTTCATCCAATTTCTCGATTTTCAATTGATACATTAAGCTGGACAAGTCATGCTGTACCTCGTGAAAGGTATCTCTTTGGAAGGCTGAGCGATATCGCCCCTCAGTTATAATTTTGAATACTCTTCCGTCTCTAATATTTCTGTTAACCTTTGATTTTAGGATTGGACAGAAAGCCTTTCACAGTATGCCGAGGAGTGAGGTACCAACGTGGAAGTGGACCTGGGTCCATTTTTTCATCCATACTACGCACCGCTGTCCCACTGTTGAAGAGGGGGGGGCCAGGTACCTAGGGAGGAAGGCTTTACAAACAGGTTTTAACGCGGCAGAAGACATATTGAGTGGCACTAAGCCTAAAGAAGCTCTAAAAAAACATTTAAAACGTACACGGGATGAAATCATCAAAGATGCGAAGAGAAAAATGCGTGGTATCGGAAAGAAGAGATCTGTCAGGAATAAGGGGTTACCATCACGTGGCGGAAAAAAGAGATCTGCTAGGAAGAAGGGGTTACTATCAAGTGGCGTTATACGTAAAAGGAAATAAAAAAGAAGTGCTCTAAGCGTATGAAACCTATGGCTGATAATTTTTTTAACTGATATAAGCTGAGGACGCTACTTTCACGAATCATAGATTGACTAATACTCGCCGAGGGAGGTGGCACTATTTCTGACTCGTCATGGCACGTTTCATCCATCCGTGTAGTTCACAATGCTGTAAATCGGAACTGTCCCTCTTTGATATGCCACCTACCCAGGTCTCTATTGAACAGAGTGACTTTATTACAATTAACCCGTTAAACATAATTAGTTCCCCGAGTGCTCCTATAGAATTCGTGATACCCAACTTAGGTCCTTACTTTTTTGACCCGAGTTGCATGCACACGTATGGTAAACTACGCATAGCCCATTCTGACGGAACGGACTGCGATGATAGTTACGCTGCCTACCCTGAAACCAACTTTCTGCAGTCCATATTCAGTCAGTGTGACGTATATTTATATCAGACTAACATCTCGGCAGGTACAGGGTACTATCACCTACGAGCCTATCTAGAAAATGTCCTCAACTTTTCAAAAGAAGCGAAGGACACCTTTTTAACTGCCGAGGGGTATTACCACACTAAAGTCGAGAGTAGTATAAAGGATAAATTTAAAAATTCTAAAATGAAGGTATACGAGTGTTTTGGACGCCTGCATACAGATTTCACGTTCCAGAAGTTCCTTATGAACGGGGTGGATATGAAAATAAAGCTTACCCGCACGAACCCTGAGATCTGCATAAATCTGGGGACTGACCAAGAAGAAGGCGCGAAACCCGTTGTGATACACATCATAGAAACGTATTTGCGTATACGCCGAGTGAAATTAAGTTCCCCGAAGCAAATAGAAATTGAGAAAACTTGATACACTCCTCAGTAAAATATCCAAATAACAGGGTACAGATCAAACTGTACACGATCCCCGCAGGGCTGGCATCGAAGCAGCTAGAAAACGTTGCTCTTGGAGTCCTACCTAAAAGGATATTAGTTGGAATGCAAGACCACACCTCGACGAATGGAAAATATAAAAAGAGTGCCTTAAAATTCGAGAATTTCGGTCTTAAAAATATTACTCTATACATAAATGGCATTGCTCTGGGTGGGGTAATGAATATGGATTACTCAACAGATGCTGTGTTCCCGCTCTGCGCGAGAGCATATAGTAGTCTGGCTCATAATACAGGCGCATGTGATGAACTTGGTTTTGGCATAACGCTGAAAGAATTTGTGGAAGAATTTAACATTTACTCATTTGACATTACGCCAGACTTAACTGCTGGCGTAAATACACATTTAAGTCCACAACAGCGCGGGAACATCTCAGTGAGGTTGGAGTTTGCCAATTCTTATCATGTCGCAGGCCTTGGAGAAATCGCCAAGACAATAGTGTCTGGACATTTGGAAAACATCTATGGGGATTTCAGTTCGCGCCATTATCTACCCCCTTCCTGCGCAAACAATGGAAGATATTTGCATTTAAAGATAGATTTGAAAATATCTGTCTCCACCACAGAAAACCTCTATTGTCATATATAATTAAATTAGACAAAATATTTAAAAGAATTATCAGGAAGAAACCATTTAAGCTCGAGAGAGACGACATAAAAACATGCCTTTTTCTAAATAAATAAATAATATTAATAATATTAATAATAAAGCTTAAAAATAATAATAAATGTTCCCTTTTATAATACAGTTAAAAAAATATAAAAATAAGTTACAGAGCTAAAACTTTACTTTAAAAATAAAATAAACTATATGAGATTATACACTTCCAAGATTTTCAAAATTGAATATATATATATATATATATATATATATATATATAATTCAGGGGCGGCTTCTTAATGAATGCAAGGCATGCACTGCATGCGTAAATAATATACTCAATGAATTTAAAATTATTATTTAAGTTAAAAAAATAAAGTTAAAATTATTATTAATATTATTATAATATTGGTTCTATCCTCGGTTACTACATAACTCATAAGAATACCATAAAAGACAAAATACAGCTTATCTAATATGTACTACACTGTAATGCATGTGACTGCATGCGTAAGTAAAATTACCACGAGCCGCCACTGATATATATATATATATCAGTAGTAGTAATAATAATAGTAATAATAATAATAATAATAATTTCACACTTAGAACCTAGTATTGAAAATTCATTTTTCTTTCCGTACGAATTGTTCGTTTATTTTTTCATTTCGCACGAATTGTTTTATCCACCTTAGACCTACGGGGAGTCATTAGAGGTTTATTTTTTCTTTCTATTTTGAATTGAAATTTTTCCCCATACGAATTGTTTTATCCTCACCTTAGACCTACGGTAGGGATTTATTTTCCGTACGAATTGTTTTATCCTCACCTTGGACCTACGGTAGGGATTTATTTTCCGTAGGAATTGTTTTATCCTCTCCTTAGACCTACGGGGAAACATTAGGGTACCCTGCAACCGTGGAAGGCCGCCCGGTTCGAGTCCCATTTAACGCGCAACGCAAATGTGTAAACTGATGCCCGGAGGCGATAATGCCAGGAGGCACTGGCTGATGGGCTGATGATGCCCGGAGGCACTGGTTGATTAAGCCAACTGGCTGATTAGGGGTCCTCTAAGAGAGCGGCGGGGTGGCTGAAGACCTCATATGCGCTTAGTTCTCGCCAAGCGAAGACCCTTCCTCTGGGTCCCCTCCTCCTCTCTCTCTCTCTCTCTCTCTTAGGTTAGGTATGCCCCTTTGGGGGATGAGGCCGTCCCAACTTCTCCCCCAAAGAGGTCTACCCCCTTGCAACAAAGGGGGGTGGGGGTGCCTTGCACCAAGGGGGATATGGGGGTGCCTTGCAACAAAGGGGATGGGGTTTGCAACAAAGGGGGTGGGGGTTGGCACCAAGGGAGGGTTGCACTCTTGCAACATTATGCAACATTTGCGATTGCATTGCACTCATACATTTTGCCACTATACTACTGATTGTACACGGATCACCGGAAATTAACCCACACACTGATTAGCCTATATTCCCTATAAGATTTGTTTTAAAATATAGTCCTACTTTGACATTTGGGAAAAGTCATAACCAAACTTTTGTCTATTAAATGATTTTAAGTTGGTTTCGGTAAAATAATGGCGCCCACATTACGAAGACACTCCAAATAAAAAGGGAGTGTGGGTAGCGAACCTTGGTAGAATTACAGAAAAGGTGCTATAGCGATTGCGCAAAAATTTAGCCTTTGCGTCAAAATGTGTCCATTTTCTCTTATTTCGTTTGGACCAAAACGTTCTTTTCGATTACCCTAAGATTTCCAGACTCTAAATGTACCTGACAGTTGAACTAACCCAACCTAACCTAACCTAACAAAACCTAACTTAATATAGAAGTAAAATGATGTCTCTTTCATTTGTCCAAAGCGAAACAGTAAAAAGCGAACACATTTTTGGTTCATAAATTATATTTGGGGAAATACTGTAGCTCGACAGAAACACCGATGTGGGCAGCAAAAAGAAAACAAATTGGTGATACCTGGCAGACCTAACATGAATTATATAAAATCTTTTATTATTTTTATACACATGCACGATAGTTTTCTTTGTTTATATAACATTTAACAAATATTTTAATAACTACACATTTACCTATATTATTTTATTTGGAATCTTAAAGAAGCTAGAAATAATTGTTAGGCCTATGTTGTTGCCTGTAAGTCTACGTTTCATCAAGAAAAAGTCTGTTTTCTATATTTAAACTACAAACACAGAATATTCTTCTGTCTTTACAACATATAACAAATACTTTATTTATATTCTACATAAAAGCCGATTTTCTACTGCATAAAACAATAAAATTAAATAAAAAACAACAAAACATCGTTTTGCAACTATATATATATAGAAATGAACTCAGAATGGTTCCCTGAGGCTTTTTAATGATAATGTGTATCATAAAAAACCTCAGGGAACCATTCTGAGTTCATTCCCATCATGAAACGGACATGTTATATGCCTTGAAAAGTGGACGCTCAATTCTGCCAGTTGAGGTTTAAGTTTTGGTTTTTGGCTAAAAGTATAATAGTTACCCCTTTTTCTTTGATGTATTCAATCTGACGTGAAGGCAGCGAGTCTTTTGCTTATATTGAGGTTCTAAATGTAGCTGGGCTAGGCTGCTTTAAACCCTAGATCCTGTCCCAAAGCTGGATCCTATCTGCTTTGCAGATAGCTGGTGAGGGAAGCTATATTTTTGGGACCTCTTTGCGAGTGACCCGTTGCCCACGTCGGGCTAGCATCATGAAAAAGAAAAAACCTATAGTATTTGTCATTTACCGTTACTTATTCGCCTATAGTGGATTTAATTTTCTTAGAAGAGTTCCTTGTTCTATGCACGGTCTGTGTGTATCATATATATATATATATATATATATATATATAGAGCTTGCTTTGATTATTTACTTTTACTTTACTGCATCGCTTGGAAAAACATTAAATTCTTTGATGTAAAGTTTTCCCAAACCTAATTTCTGATTTGTTTCGTCTTCTTTATTTTGTTCTGAGGGAGAAAAGGGGAAGAAAGGGGAAGAGAGAGATAAAGAAGGGGAAGAGAGAGAGAGAGAGAGAGATACAAGGGGAAAACGAGGAAGGAAAGAACAGAGTGGTGGCAAAGAAAACTTTATGATTGAAGATGAGAACGTTTTGCAAAATTATATATACGGTGTGTGTGTGTGTGTGTGTGTATATATATATATATATATATATATATATATATATATGTTTATTTATTTATTTATTATTGGAGTATTGGATTACAAACAGCTATATACTGGAGAAATATTGAAATCGTAACTACAAAACAAAGAAAAGGTAAGGTATTAAAATTTTTTCTGAATTTCTTTTGCTTTTCGAAATTATTCTACCGTATGACGTAGTCTCCTTTAAATTCTATTCAGTTTGAGTTTACAAATACAGTTTTTTCCGTGTTGAGTCTACAGATATGTGCAAAAAAATGTTATTTTAAACAAAATACAGGTCCTTAATAAGGACGGTTTGCTATTGCGGATACTTGTGGTTTTTGGTCTAGTTTGTGTATACCAAGTTTAAGGTAGTACGCGCGTGACTGATTGATGCGGGTAAATTTGTGCTGCTTTGGGGAGGAAATACAAACTTGCGGGGCATCTTGCTCCTGAAGAAACATGCACCAGGACTGATAATAAATGGGGGTGTCTGCAAACAAACTAACGAAAATTGCAATCAAATGAATACGATATAGCTGTTCTTTGGACTAGATTAACACAGAGCATTGATGCTTTCAGTGGTGATGAACCACGTACAAAGGCCTCGTCAGTACTCTGACTCCCTGTTTGTTTGGCAATGCTGTTGCGAGCTGCTCGTACGCTGAAATGGGTGCATGAGTGGAATGGTACTCTATGTAAAAAGATGTTTAACTCTTCATACTTCCACTTAAACTCTGAATGCATCGATGCATCGATGATTAAATATGCACACACACACACACACACACACACATATATATATATATATATATATATATATTATATATATATATATATATATATATACTGTATATATATATAAACTGGTGAAAATCAAGTAACCATATGCCAGGAAGTTTGGCCAAATTTTCCTGCAGAAACAGCTATTTGAAGGAGTTCTGGACGTGTCTTATCCACGTAGGTTAGAGGTTATATTTCTATGAGACAACTTAACAACTTAAGTAAGAAGGCCTTTTAGCGGGGGGATTAATATATTAAGGAGGGTAGGTCAGTAGATGCATCTATGTTTACTTTTTTAAATTTGAGCGTTTTAACTCTTCAAATAATATTGGTTATTCATCTATTAAGTTTGACTTAGTCATTTCATCATGTGGCTACACCTTTCCATGTATGCAAAGATAGACAGACAAATGTCTATTTTTACACCAGATGAAACTAATAATTTTAGTGAGTTTATCCGCTTCTTCCATGTCGGTAATACATGGTGTTCATAAAGTCACGCGAGTGAATATGGTGAAGTCATTACTATATTTACCTGCGTGACTTTATGAACACCCTGTATTACTAGTTCACTTACAATTGAAACCAATAATGATGTTGATTTTCATTAAAATTAGTTAACTGGCGCCAAACCAGAATATTTGAACGTGACACACCGTTTGGTGGACGTAATGACAATTAAAGTCCCTTTCACTAAATCTTAATTTACATTTTATTTAAATTTTTATTTACATGTTATGACGTATATACATGTTAATTCTCATACGTTAATTAATACAACAAAATATTAACAGTAAGACCAAATGTATTACAAATGAAGTACAAATAATTTCTAGCCTTACTTCGGTAAGATTTGGACCTTCTTTTCTGAAACTGTCATTTTCGCAGTGCATGGCATATCGCCTCGTCCACACTGATTCCATGAAAAAATAAAATTTTGCACACCTACTAGCGTCATTTTTTAAAATTTCTCATAGTATTTCCACTGCTTTTGTTCGCACACACACACACACACACACAAACACACACATATATATATATATATATATATATATATATATATATATATATATATATATATATATATTACTAGAACTACTAGAAACTACTAGAAAAACTCTTGTTACTCCGATTAAATGATTTCCTATGGACATCTAATCAGTTTGGCTTTAAAAGGTCCCACTCAACTGACCTGTGTATCTATGTACTTAAAGAAACAATATCTAAATACATTGACAGTAATTCAACTCTTTATAGCTGTTTCCTAGATATAGGTAAGGCATATGATAGGGTGAACCACAATATTTTATTTGCAAAACTAGAAGACAGGAAGGTTCCCATGTAAATATTAAATTTATTGAAATTTTGGTATTCCCACCAATCTTTCACTGTTAGGTGGGGCAATGTACTATCCGAGTGTTTTGGCTCCTCTTGCGGGGTAAGACAAAGCTCCTTGCTCTCCCCTATGGTGTTTAATGTGTATATTGACGGATTAATTGATTCACTTAACGAGGCAACAATGGGATGTTGTATAGGTAACACAAGGATAAATAACTTAGTTTATGCCGATGATATGGTATTAATAAGTCCCTCTGTTAAAGGTCTGGATCGGCTACTAAAAGTCTGCGAAGAGTATTCGCAGAAACATGATATTATTTTTAATGTTACAAAAACTAAGGTTATGCAGTTTCATCCTAAAAGCTGTAATCAGCTAGCTGATATAAGGTTTAAAATGAGTGGTGAGGTAATTGAGGAAGCTCAAGAGTTTAAGTATTTGGGACAAACTATTACCAGCTCCTTGGGTGATGACTCGGATATAAGAAAACAATCTCGAAGCCTGTGTGCTAAAGCGAATATGACTATAAGGAACTTTCGATTCTGTATAAGTGAAGCTAAAGACACTCTCTTTCGTACTTTCTGCAGTAATATATACGAACAACAACTCTGGGTGAATTATAAAAAAGGTTCTGGCAGAACCCTAAATTTGCTGTACAACAGGTCTTTTAGACTCTTACATAAATTACCCCCGAGATGATCAGCTTTGCAAATGTTTGCTACCCGCAATGTCCCGAGCTTCCCGGAGGTAACAAGACGTGCTCAATACAGTCTAATGCAAAGAATTAAAAAATCAACCAACCCAATCATCCAAGCTATCCATGAGTCCTGCCATTTATCCTCTAAAGTCTTAGCTATGGACTTCTTGGTACGAAAACGTCTGTCTGTAGCTCCACTTAACTTCGACATTACAGTATTATTTCTAATCAATTGTGTATATTTCTATCCTTAGTATATGAACTGTCATTGTATTAATAATATTTGTCATATAGACTATAGTCTGTCAATAACCTTTTCATTTTCATTTGCATTCATATATATATATATATATATATATATATATATCAACAGGGAATCAATGTACTTCTGAATACACGAAAGGCCTTGGAATCATTTTTCTTTTTCCCTGTGGGTTTGCATCATTCATTCATTTCACGTGTTTAATTGTGAAATTCATCCCATATATATATATTATATATATATATATATACCTAATTGTTTTAACCATTAAAAAATACGATTTGGTTTAAAAATTCGTCATAAAAACTCTTGTTGTATGGAACTATAGAACTTTGTTCTGGTTTTCTGCTCTAATTGTCAATTACGTGTGTAAAAATGAAAGCCTGTTATATTTGCCTCAGTAATTATATTCTAAATATTCTGAGTTTACAGTTTTAAGTCATTTTAACGCATGAACAATTTACTGGTTTGTTTTTTTTGTAATGTAATTCTTTCAAGTTTATTTACATTTAAAATTTAAAAAAAGTATTATTTTAATATATGTATACTATTATGAACTCAACACAAATGGAGAAGAAACAACTGAATTCTCTCTCTCTCTCTCTCTCTCTCTCTCTCTTCTGTGTATCTGTATATGCGTATATAGTTTTGTATGAATACTAATATAATATATATATATTTTTTTTCTTTATCCGGAAAGGAAATGTGATAAACAGTTCTTCCGAGTATTTTTCCTTTTACTATATATATATATATATATATATATATATATAAATAGGAAAAATACTCGGAAGAACTGTTAAACAGTTCTTCCGAGTATTTTTCCTTTTACTATATATATATATATATATCTATATATATATATATATATATGAATAAAAAACCACGCAGGAAAGGAAACACAGAATGGTACTCAAGCGCTTTCGTCAAATGACATCCTCAGGAACACTGAAGTAAAATAAAGAGTTCGAGACTATATATAGTCACAAAAAAAAAATATATATATATATATAGAAATAAAAATTGTGGAAGGAGCATACAAATTTGCCAGGAAAACTACCAATTTTAGCACTTTGCCCATCTTGTCTAAATCCGTTCTGAACGAATTCAAAACAACAGGATCAAATGGACTGTTTACAACCAATTTTATAGATAATGCCTGAATTATATATAGGTCACAAAAAAAAAAATATATATATATATATATATATATAAATAAATAGAAAATAAAAATTGTAAGAAGAGCATACAAATTTATAAGGGAAAACTACCAAAGTTTTAGAACTCTGCCCTTCTTGTCTAAATCCATTCTGAACGAATTCAAAACAACAGGATCAAGTTGAAAAAGACCTTGGCTCATGTTAAAGTTATTTGTAAGTTGGATAATAGCAGACTAAAGAATATTTCTATTAACAATGTTGCTAGAGTGAAACAAAACTGAAGCATTATTCCAATCAACACAGTGGGATAACACTGACAAATGGACAAAAATGGCACTGGAGGACTGTCCCGTTCTAACGGAATACTGATGCTGTTTTACACACGTGTGCAAATCCTTTCCCGTCTGACCAATGTAAAAGCAATCACATTGTTTACACCCAATTTTATAGATAATGCCTGAGTTATTGGTAGGGCTATTTTTAAGTACGATATTTTTCACAATATTGTTATATGAAAATCTTATATTAATATTTAAAAGTTTAAGTACATTAGCAATGCCTAAAAAGCCTGGGAAAAATGGAAGTACTAAAATATTCTTTGACAAAGTGCGAGTGTTATTATTCACACGATAGAAGGTTCGTTTTGCCTTGTTAAGACAAGATTCCATAAACGCAGGTGGGTAGCACAGATCACTCCCAATACCGTTGATTTTTTTCAATTCGGCATCCATGTATTCCGGACTGGCGATCCTAAGAGCGCGGAGAAACATTGAAGAAAATATGACCTTCTTAATGGGGGTATCATGTCCAGAGTAAAAGTGTACGTAGGACAAATTGTTTGTTTTTTCCGATAGGTACTAAACTTAAAACCTGGGCTTTCCCTATGTATACGCACATCCAAAAAAGGAATTGAATTGTCTTGTTCCACTTCTAAAGTAAACTTAATGGAGGAGACTTGATCATTTAACTGAAGGAGGAAGTCATCCAGGTCACGATTCATGGGCCAGATACACAAAATATCGTCGACGTACCGCAACCATGGGATGCCAACCCCCAGGATTCTCGGAATGTAAGTAATTTCGAAAAACTCCATATAAACATTGGAGACGAGGGGCTTGAAACGCATTCTTAAAGATCATAAGGACTTAATTCCGCTTTTCACGTCCACATCACCTTCTCTTCCCTACCTTTACGGTCTTATTAAAACCCACAAACCTGGCAACCCTATGCGCCCTATTATTAGCTCGATGGGTTCTATTACTGTACCTATAAACTCTCCAAATGGCTTGTCAAAGTCTTGTCCTCCATTCTCGGAACTATCTCTGATTCACATGTAAAAAATTCCATGGATCTTACTGAAAATTGAATAATGTACGCATTGAAACCAACGATAGATTGATCAGTTTTGACGTTTGTTCTTTGTTTACAAAAGTGTCGATTAACGATATGCTTCACTTTCGCCCCCGAGAATTACATAAGTTTGACCTGCCACTACCTGCACACTTCGTTTTGGAACTCATTAAACTTTGCATCAAAGACTGTAAATTCACTTTCAATAGCGAGTATTATTAACAGGTTTTTGGGATGGCCATGGGAAACCCCTTGTCGCCCCTCCTCTCCAATATTTACATGGAGTTTTTCGAAATTACTTACAGTACATTCCGAGAATCCTGGGGGTTAGCATCCCATGGTTGCGGTACGTCGACGATATTTTGTGTATCTCCCATGAATCGTGACCTGGATGACTTCCTCCTTCAGTTAAATGGTCAAGTCCCCTCCATTAAGTTTACTTTAGAAGTGGAACAAGACAACTCAATCCCGTTTTTGGATGTGCGTGTACCTAGGGAAAGCCCAGGTTTTAAGTTTAGTACCTATCGGAAAAAACAAACAATTTGTCCTACGTACACTTTTACTCTGGACATGACACCCCTATTAAGAAGGCTATATTTTCTTCAATGTTTCTCCGCGCTCTTAGGATCGCCAGTCCGGAATACATGGATGCCGAATTGGAATAAATCAACGGTATCGGAAGTGATCTGTGCTACCCACCTGCGTTTATGGAATCTTGGCTTAACAAGGCAAAACGAACCTTCTATCGTGTGAATAATAACACTCGCACTTTGTCAAAGAATATTTTAGTACTTTCATTTTTCCCGGGCTTTTTAGGCATTGCTAATATACTTAAACTTTTGGATATTAATGTAGTATTTTCATACAACAATATTGTGAAAAATATCATAGTAAAAAATAGCCCTACCAATAATTTAGGTATTATCTATAAAATTGGGTGTAAACAATGTGATTGCTTTTACATTGGTCAGACGGAAAAGGATTTGCACACGCGTGTAAAACAGCATCAATATTCCGTTAGAACGGGACAGTCGTCCAGTGCCCTTTCTGTCCATTTGTCAGAGTTATCCCACTGTGTTGATTGGAATAATGCTTCAGTTTTGTTTCATTCTAGCAACATTATTAATAGAAATATTCTTGAGTCTGCTATTAGCCAACTTACAAATAACTTTAACATGAGCCAAGGTCTTTTTCAACTTGATCCTGTTGTTTTGAATTCGTTCAGAACGGATTTAGACAAGAAGGGCAGAATGCTAAAACTTTGGTAGTTTTCCCTTATAAATTTGTATGCTGCTCTTACAATTTTTATTTTTCTATTTATTTTTATATTTTATTTTATTTTTTGTGTGACCTATATTTCATTCAGACATTATCTATAAAATTGGTTGTAAACAATCCATTTGATCTTGTGTTGAATTGGTTCAGAAAGGATTTAGACAAGCAGAGCAAAGTGCTAAAATTGGTAGTTTTCCTTACAAATTTGCATGCTCCTCCACAATTTTTATTTCTATATATATATATATATATATATATATATATATATATATATATATATATATTATATATATATATATATATAATATATTATTTTTTTTTTGTGACCTATGTATAGTCTCGAACTCTTTATTTTACTTCAATGTTCCTGAGGATGTCATTAGACGAAAGCGCTTGAGTACCATTCTGTGTTTCCTTTCCTTCCTTCGGGAGAACTGTTGAAAGAAGGGGATGAGCCAATAGCCAAATGGTTAACCTCATTGATACAGAGAGTGTTAAATGGTGAACCGATCCCCGCAGATTGGTTGCATGGACTAATCATCCCGATTCATAAGAAAGGTGATGTAACAGAATGCGAGAACTATAGGTCAGTGTGTTTATTATCAAATGCCTACAAGATTCTGGCAAAGACCTTGCAATACAGAATGCGTACAAGAGAAGAGGAAGTGCTGTCGGAGGAACAGGCGGGGTTTAGGCAGGGCAGAGGAACGGCAGACCAAATATTCACATTGAGACAAACAGCGGAAAAGAGATGGGAATATAATAAGAATACGTATTGCGTATTTATAGATTTCAAACAGGCCTTCGACTCAGTCTGGAGAGAGGGGATGGTGCAGGTGCTGAGAAGGGAAGGATTCGAGAAGCAAATAGTAGAACTAATACAACGATTGTACTCGAACACATCTGCAGCAGTAAGAAAGGGAAATATAACAACCGACACATTTCCAACAAAACAAGGTGTGATCCAGGGCTGTCCGTTATCACCCCACCTCTTTAATTTGTTTTTGGAAGCGGTAATGAGGGAGGCATTGCAGAATTACGAAGGATCCATCAAAATAGGAGGTGAAATCGGCACGGACTTGAGGTATGCAGATGACATAGTGCTATTGACGGAGACTAAAGAAGAGGCGGCTACAATGATAGAACGAGTGGAAGAAACATGCAACAAATACAATCTGAAAATAAATGCAGCAAAAACCAAAATAATGAAAATAGGGAAAATAGATGAAGTAGTGGATCTACGCCTTGCAAACAGCCAAATTGAACAAGTACATGAATTCAAATACCTGGGAGTCTACTTTACCAGTGACAACAACACTTATCGAGCAATGCGGGAGAGGATTAAACTGGGATATGCAGTAATGAATAAAATGGATAAAATCTGGAAAAACAACCACATCAGTATGAAACTAAAAATTAGATTATATGAATCCATAGTACTGCCAACAGTACTGTTCGGAGCTGAAAGTTGGATAATGAGAGAGAAAGAGCGGAAAAAGTTAAATGCATTTGAGATGTACTGTTTGAGAAGGATTTGTGGGGTGAGATGGATGGACCGGGTGACCAATGAGGAGATCAGGAACCGGACCAACGTTAAGATCCCAGTGAATAGCAAAGTCGAAGATATTCAGAGAAAATGGTTTGGGCATGTGGAGAGAATGAGGGAGGAGAGGTTGCCCAGAAGAGCCATGTACGCAAGAGAGGATGGAACCCGACCGCGGGGATGCCCAAGAAGAACATGGTTGGCGAGCTTTAAGAGCGGAAACGCAGGGAGAGAATGGAGAGAGCTGACAGCGATGGCGAGAGACAGACGAACCTGGATGAAGTACAGAAGTCATCAGAGGGACCCAACCCGGCTCTAACCGGATGGGAAATAAGTCAGTAAGTCATATATATATATATATATATATATATATAGAGAGAGAGAGAGAGAGAGAGAGAGAGAGAGGAGGAGGAGAGGGGCGACAAGCTTGACTTTCGTGAAATGAGGAATCATCTCGAGGAACATTTGAAAGGTTGAAAGGTATATATATTATTCATATATGTTGGGGATGATGATGATGTCTGCCTGTTCTATGTTCGTTTATACATGCCTAAACGGCTTGTGTAATCTGCACCAAATTTAGTATACGCATGAAGGGAGAACCAAGAAGGTTTTAGGAACACTCTTGCCCCTCCCAGTTCCCGCTCCTAGTTTATGTTTCGGCGGGCTTTTGCTGCGCAGCGACGGTTTTAGTATATATATATATAGCAGAGGCGTTTTTATAGGGTAGGCAGGGTAGGCTTTGCCTAACCATTAATTTTTGTCAAACTTTAGAAGCATAAATATATCAATATAAATTAGCGCAATTAGACAAAATCTGTCGATCGCGCCCTCTTAATCCAATATCATATGATTTCTTTTTTCATATTAGCTATTACAACCTAAAACTCCCTGCCTACCTTGAATGTATAATAAATTCAACCAGTGTGGCGGATTTGATATATGCCATTTTTAATACAGAGTAAATGTACATACAGTCAGCGCGCGGGCTTTCCTACTAAACGATACATTTTGCACCTTACGCTCATTATCAAGCCATCCCGTATGAAGAAATATGAGAAACTACGACTTGCGGGGGGGTTAAAGGAAGAAGATTGATAGGCTAATGGTGTATGTATGACGTCACAAGGGGATGGGGGGTGTTTGCGCGAATATACAAATCACTTAGTTTTTAGTATGTCAAGTTTGACAACGTGTGAGTGATAGATGATGTGATCTATGTGGTTTTTTTTCAATATAAGTTACTATTCTAGTGCCTTATTGTAATGGAAATTAGTGTCGACTATTTGTTAAAAAACAAGGTTAATATTCGTCTTTTCACCCGCTCACGCGCGGTTAAAACAGTATAATAGATGGAATTGTCATTCAAAGCTGACTAAGAAAATATATATCTTATGTTGTGCAAATTTGTTCAAATGTACTTTTTATAATAAAATATATTTCCTGTTTTGGCTATAATGTACTTTTTTCATAAAATATTTTTCCTGATTGGACTATTTTTTCGCTACTCTGCGACTTAACTAGTTTGTTGGTTTTTGTTCTGACTATTTTTTTTTCTAATTGGATTCAGTTTGGTGGTGCTTTTGATAGAATTATGACGTGCCGTTCGTGTGATTTCGACTTTGAGAACTTGATTCGTATTGTGCCCTAGATGAAGACAAAGGATTGGATGTTTTTATCAATTACGGCGTTATTCTCTCATCTTTAACTTGCCTGAAATGTGACAGTGAGTGCCTAATACGAAAAGATCAGAAGATATTTAGGTGAAATAACCAATTTCATATTAACCTGTTAGGTCGATTGAATGGCCGGTTAGGTCAACTGTACGCCCTTGATGATTGGTTAGGTTAAGTCGTGATATTTTCGTTAGTTTAAACGAAAATGACGAGAGCAAACGTTTCTGGTTAATTTTGACGTGTTTTATACGAAACTGCCATCCGTTTCCTTTGCAAACACGCATTTGCACAGGAAACAGATGGCAGATTCATGCAAAACACTTCAAAATTAACCAGAAAAGTTTGTCATCATAAAAACAGACTGGGTGTAAAAACGAATAATTACCAAAAACAATTTTTCAAAATTGGAAAGAGAACTGCAAATTCAGATTAAAAACTCATGTAGGCCTAAATTAAATAATTTCAAAATAATAACATCTGATAAACAAGGCAATAGAGCCTTCTCAAATCATTGGTTTAGCAAAAAAATATGGCTGACTGGATGCCCAATAAGACAGAAATTGTTCTGTTGACTTTGTTTACTTTTTAATAGTGATTTTGGAAACGAGGTATGGAGTAAAGAAGGCTATCGAGATCTTAAAAATTTGGGCAAAGCATGTACAAAACACGAATCATCAAAACTGCATTTAGAATGTGTAATGAAATTAAGTTTGTTTGCCAATATACATATATATATATATATATATATATATATATATATATTAGGGTGTCCCAATTTTTTTTCTTAACACGACCTGACCACTCGTGTCATGCCGGATGTGGTTTGGACTAAAGCATTGGCTGTGTGATTTTCAACTCGATCAGATGATATTTAGAGGTCCCGACGTTTGATGACTTTTTTGGTTTTCAGAATTGATCATTATGGCGTTGACAAGATCAAACATCAAGTTGTGGCTTCTTGAGAGGTCTCCGATAGCAGAGCTGGCTAAATCTCGATTACCAAGTAATATGGACGTGTTGCTCCTTTTCTTCTACCGTCACCGCGACCAAAGAAGACAGATTCCAACAGTGTCAAGGCTGTAATATCGGCTGTATTAGAAATCTGGGCTAGAGCCAACTCGAATCTGGCAACAACCTCCGTTCATGCCTCGACTAAACTGAAAGCTTTGGTTCAGAGGTATCGAAATTTGCATAAAACAAGAACAAGACTGGAATGACTTACAATATGCAGCGGGATGTATTCTTGGCTGATATGGAGGATATTTTTGATGTCGCCCGCTCAGACGTTCTGGATCGGGGAGATATCCCTCTTGAAGACAAGGAATTCCTCATTTCCCAAAGGGCAGATCGACATACGAGTTACATGGGAGGTGAAGATAGAAAATATAATGCAGCCACAATGAAAAGACAGGAAAGGGAAAGAGCTCTTGAGCGGGCACACCGGCGTCAACGGAGGAGGCTCTAGCTGTAGGAGTCACAGAAGAGGCTACCGACAGCAGTTCTAGCACATCGTCAGCTGACAGTGGAAACGAAGCCGTCACTTATGGACTTAAACCTTCGAAAGCTCCCAAACATGACAGACTAAAAGAAAGTCTGAGTGATCTTGACCTGGCAGCAACTTGGGATCGCGAGGCCTTTCTGTTCGACAGGCAACATCAACGTTTGCTGCGACTGCAAAATCCCTAGCTCTCGGTCCTGACATGTTCCATCAAAGAGCACGGTTCATCGCTTCCGACAAAAGGCCCGTACAATGATAGGACCAATGTTATTGGCCACCTCGAGCAGCTTCCACCTCGACTGCAGATCCACTGGGACACAAAGATACTCACTGACATCGAACAGG
>JAJOZX010001745.1:417500-455000 GCA_023014485.1 Bathynomus jamesi | reverse complement strand
TTTACCATTACTTATTCGGACTATAGTGGATTTAATTTTCCCAGAAGAGTTCCTTGTTCCATGCACGGTCTGTGTTTAACATATATATATATATATATATATATAGTATATATAGGTTGACGATTGGTTAGGTTAAGTCGTAATATTTTCGTTAGTTTTAACGTTTTATATCATTAGGTATACGCGGTCAAAGTTGGGAAACGCAAACTACACTAGGATAATGTAGGGGAACGTAAACTACACTAGGCAACACAGGGGGACGTAACCTACACTTGCTCCATGATAATTTTAAAAATGTATTGCTGTTGCCAAGGTAAAGAACTGACTAATCACGAAAGCGGATTTTGGAGACTGTAGATCTAAGCGAATTTCAAATGACCCGCTCAGGCAGTTTCTCGAGGGAGCTGTTAATGACGGGAGAGCTGTTTGTTTGCTTAAAATGTAGTTTTTCGTGAAGTAAATTTGTTTGCCTTAAGCTCTCTCTCTCTCTCTCTCTCTCTCTCTCTCTCTCTCTCTCTCTCTCTCTCTCTCAATGCAATATATTCTTTAAACATATGTCCACGCTTGCTTTCCCCCGTTATTATTCTTGTGCTAATTAAATAAACAACTTAAATAGAAAACCGTTGTCATTCCCCAAACTTCCTTTCTTCGTTCAAGCTCGGGACATTGCTGGTAGCAAACATTTGCGAAGTTAAGCATCTCGAGGATAATTTATGTAAGAGTCTAAAAGACCTGTTGTAGAGTTCTGTCAGAACCTTTATTTATAATTCACTCAGAGTTGCTGTCCGTATATATTACTGCAGAAAGTACGAAATAGTGTCTTTAGTTTCACTTGTACAGAAACGAATGTTCCTTGTAGTCATATTCGCTTTAGCACAAAGGCTTCGAGATTGTTTTCTTATATCCGAGTCATCACTCAAGTAGCTGGTGATAGTTTGACCCAAATACTTAAACTCTTGTACTTCCTCAATCACTTCACCTCTCATTTTAAACCTAATATCAACTGGCTGATTACAGCTTTTAGGATGAAATTGCATAACCTTAGTTTTTGTAACATTAAAAAGAATATCATGTTCCTGCGAATACACGAATATATATATATATATATATATATATATATATATATATATATATATATATATATATATATATATTAGTGGTTGAGTTCTATTCATTATTTAATTTCTGTTATTTACTTATTAAGAGTTACAATCACTTTTATTTAAAATTTTAAAATAATTCCGAAAAGGAATTATAATTTTTTTCTTCTTCGTGTCGCGAATATTTTCCTTCTTTGGTTGAGTCTTTGTATGAACTTGTATTTTAGATACATTTACGATGATACAAGTTTCTGTTTATACGTTTACGAAACGATACATGCGTATAGTTTTTACAGATGTTCAGATCTTCGAGATTTTTAGGGGATTAACACAGCAAGTTCGGAATGAGTTCGTTTCGATTTTAATTGAAGAATAAACGGGTAACGACGAATTTACTACTTAACAATAGCGATAATAACGTTTTAAAAGGAGATTTAACTTCCTTCGTAACGGAAAAGGCTATGTTACCAAGGGGACCTACAGCTTTACATGGTAGCTATATCATCTGAAAACAGAGGAGGATCACATCACAATTATTATTATAGGATATTCAATAGTGTCTTTTATATATATATATAACCTTACAACCTTACAAAGGTTTCGCGCGATGATTTCTCATTTCGCGAAGGTCAAGCTTGTCGCCCCTCCTCTCGAGTTGGCCTGGTGAAGTAGTGAGTTGGATTCTTGTGCTCTCCACCTCACATAGCCAGGTACGCCCGGCTCATCGGGGATTGTTCTGAGCCAGGCGTCAAGTCTTCTTTTGAAGATGTCCGCTGCAACTCCCTTCGTGTTTCTTAGGTCTTTGGACAACTGATTAAACAGTTTTGGTCCTCTCACTACAAAACTATTTTCTTTCAGGGTTAAGGATGTTCCCTGTCTCGCCTTCAATTTGGGAATACGACACAGTCTACCGCTTCTACTTTCCACCGTTGTTTGGGGAGTTATGGGAGAGTAAGATTAGGGACTAGTTTCTCCATTATTTTCCAAGTGTAAATAATGGTGTATCTCTCTCTTCTCCTTTCCAGTGAATATAGGTCTAGTTCTCGTAACCTTTCCCAGTAATTTAGTTCTTTGCACCCATTGATCTTGGCTGTGAAGCTTCTTGGATCCCTCCAGCTGTCTAATGTCTTCTTTTTTATATGGGGATGTTAGGACCGAGCAGTATTCCAATTTGGGTATATCAGGGTTTTCAGTAGAGGAATCATTACATTCCTATCCCTTCGTTTAAAGGTTCTCAATATCTGACCCGTTATTCTCTTTGCTCTGTTTACTGCTATCTTATTTTGTGTTTCAAATTTCGCATCATCTGTCATTACAACCCCTAAATCTTTTGCTCTGGAATTTCTCTGAATTTCCTGTCCATTTGGGGTATAATATTCCATGGACTTTAGGTCTTCTCTTTTTCCGTACCGTAATAGCTGAAATTTCTCGGTGTTAAACTTCATATTGTTGTCTTCCGTCCACTTGTAGATTTTGTTTATGTCGGTTTGTAGAGATCCTATGTCTTCTGGGTTTCTTATTTTTCTACTGATCTTTGTGTCATCCGCAAAGGATGTTACTGTGCTGTCTCTGGTAACGTCCTCATCTATGTCAGTTAGCATGATTATGAAGAGTAGTGGAGCTAATACTGTTCCTTGTGGTACTGAGCTGAGGACCTCTGATTCTGATGAAGATACTCCTTGTACTGTAACGACTTGCCCCGCTCACTAAGGAAATTATATATCCATTTCCCTACTTTTCCTGTTATTCCCATATATTTCAGTTTATGTATTATGATTCCGTGGTCACACTTGTCGAACGCTTTAGCAAAGTCTGTGTATAGTACATCATAGTTTTCATTACTTTCAAGTGAATCAATAATGTTGTAGTGTTCCATTAGTTGTGATAGGCATGATCTGCCTGACCGAAACCCGTGTTGGTTATCATTGAATTTTTTCTGAGTTTCCAAAAAGTCATAGATTTTCTGTCTAACTATTCTTTCAAATATTTTAGTGAGATGAGATGTAAGCGACACTGGCCTATAGTTTTTGGCCTCGGATCGATCTCCTCCTTTATATATTGGGACTATGTTCGCGCTCTTCAGGATGCCCGGTATTTCTCCCGTGTCTATGATCGTCTCCATATCCAGTATAGGGGCTCAGCGATTGCATTCTTGCAGTTTTTGATCAGTGTGGCATTCCATTTATCCGGTCCTGCCGCTGAGTGTGTTTTTAGTTTCCCTATGGCTTGTGTAATATCATCCGTCGTAAAGTCGAAATCCGTTATACTTTCCCCTTGTGGTTCTTCTTCAAAGAACGCGTTTCTATCGCATATCAATTTGTCAGTTTTTGGGATACTGAAAGATGATTCATACTGAGCTTTAATATTTCAGATACTTCTGTTAGATCATCAGATAAATCACTGTTCTCATTTTTTAAAGGTCCGATAGTCGCATGGTTTTTCGACTTTCTTTTTGCGAAATTATAGAAGTACTTTGAGTTAGCCTTTATCGCTTCTATAGCGTCTTCTTCTTTTTCTGTATGCTTCTCGATTAGTTCCTGTATGACGACATCGATACTTTGTAGTTTATCATTTAATATTTTTGATGTTGTTATCTTTACAATTACTTAATTTTGCAGTCACTCTTTTTCTCTTTCGGAACAATGCCCTCTTTTGTCTTTCGAACCTGCTTCTCTTTCCTCTTTGTTGTATCTTTGGGACATGTTTTTCCACAATTTCTAACGTCTTCTCCTCTAACGTCATTAGCATCTCTCCGTTGTCTTGGCCTCGAAAATGGTTTTCCAATCTATTACTTCCATGCTGGATGTCACATCTTCCCAGTTTATAGCTTTGGAGTGAAAATTAAAAATTTCGAATTTGCTTCTTTCTGTTGTGCGTGTTCTTTCCTTTCCTGTTGCCTTTATATTAGTTGTTATTTCAATGATTGTGGTCTGATATCATAGTTGGGGATATTTCTACATTATCAATTAGATTACTGTTGTTTGTGAATACCAAATCTAGGCAGTTGTTTTTTCTTGTGTTTTCTGTTATTTCTTGCGTTAACATAAATTCATCAGCTAAAGCTAGTAGCATTTTTACCTGCTCCTGGTCTTCTCGTGTGCCCCCTTGTCCTGGTGTATACATATATTTTTTCCTATCCTTTTATATTTCATGAATGGGAAATTAAAATCACCACAGAGAAAAATATTTGGGGTTGGAGAGTGTAGATCTTTTACAAGTTTCTTACCTCTGTAATGGAATCTGAAAATTTTGAGGTTGGCGTGTTTGGGGGTCTGTACATTACAATTAGTACCATATTTAATTTTTCAATTTTTGCTGCTACACATTCTACGTAGTTGTTTGAGGTACTTATAGCCATTTCTGCTATGTGCCTTTCGCGTGTGTAAATAGCACATCCTCCTTTACGTCTCACTGTTCTGTCGGCTCGGAGGATGTTATAGTTGTCAATTTGTATTTCTTTTTTGTCAATACAGGACTCACAATTTTCACAGTTCGCCTGGCAGTCCTTTAGATGAGTTTCCGTGAGGCATGCAAAGTCTGCTCCGGCTTCTTGCATGAGTCCTTTCAGGTATACAACTTTGTTCGTGGAATGGTTTGATTTAAGGCCCTGTATGTTGGCTAGGATTATTTTTATTTTTTCTCTTTCTTTTTCGCATACAGGTGGTTCCGATTTGTTTTCCAATGGGGGTGCCGGTTTCGTTGCCTTGTGGTCCTCCGAGAATTTACCTCTTTTTATCTTTGTCGGTACCTGTTGTCCCGATAACGCATGAAGTCTTTGTTCGTACCTTCTGTCCGGCTCTCGGATTTCTATATTTGTCAGCTGGTTTTGTAATTGCTGGAGAGTATTTAGCAGCTGAAATGTGTTGGCTGCGTCTAAAAAATTGGCACTCTTCTTTGATGTTCGTTTTTTCTGTTCCTCGTTGCGTTCCTTTGAGGGTGGTGGTATCGGCATTTTTTTCGTATTTGCAACTCCCATATCTTTCATAAGTGTTGCAGACCGTAAGATGGTGGAACATGCATTTCTTATCAAACTTGCAGTATCCACTTGTGTAATGCATTTTGCATAATGTGGGATGTGCATATATGCATTGCCCGATATCTGCAGTTCCTTTCGCGTAGTATTTGCATACGATATTTTCTACGCTTCTGCTTCTTTCTTATTATTTTCAAGTTCTTAGTTTTGGCATTATCATTATTTTTCTTTGGCTGTTTATTTTCTACGTTTTTAGTTATTATCTTTTTATCATTTCGCTCGTTGGACCGTTTGTCTACTTCGCACTTTTACTTATTTCTTTCCTTTCATCTATGTCTTCCTTCCGTATTTATTGTTTATATCGTTATTGTTATTAAATTGTTGTTCGTTATTATGCTGTTATTCGTTATTTCTTCTCTCTCATCCACCCTGTTTTTCGTTGGGACCATTTCGGACCATGTGTCCCCATTATTTCATTCTTTTTTGTAACTTTCGAGTCTGCTATCTCCATTTCTTTAAAGACCGCGAAAGAATTTACGGTCTGTGTACATGCGCCACATAGAAATTTGATCCCCACGACGTGTTTCGCGTTCGAGACAAGAGTTATTTCCCTATCATTCCAATTCATGCAGATAAAGTCGTTTAATCGTTGGCAGAAATCACATCTAATCGCTAGGTTTTCCGTTGTTACAATTGCACAAATTACAGATTAAGTGAGAATTTGGACCCATATCCATGCTATTCCTTAATTAGCGTAAAAGAAATACCCACACAAATTCTTTATTTATTTTTTTTTATTTCTGTTTCTTTCCTTTCGATGGTCGAGGGTATTTCGAGGGTTTTCTGACCTTTGCGTTTTATGACCTTTTTCCTGCTTTGTTTCAAACTTTCTCGAATGCCAACCGTATTTCGTTTTGAATATATACGTTAAAATGGTGATAAATTATGTAAACTGTATTGCACTTTCTTAATTTTAATGAATTTCACTTTATAATTTATATGCACGGATTCACTGATACTTTATACACTTTCGGGTGCAAACAGAATAAACCGCCGAGTAGATTATTCCCTTCTAATTTGGGTGTTAAATAGAGAGAGCAAAACAGCACGTCCATTCACACAGGGTACAGCAATATATATATATATATATATATATATATATATATATAGCAATATATGTGTGTGTGTGTGTGTGTGTATAATATATATATATATATATATATATATATATATATATATATATATATGGGATGACTTTTTCATTTCAACACGTGAAATGAATGAATAATGCAAACCCACAAGGAAAAAGAAAAAAATATTCCAAGGCCTTTCGTGTATTCAGCAATACACCTCGTCACAGTAGGCATATATATATATATATATATATATATATATATATATATATATATATATATATATATATATATATAATATATATATATATATAAGACAGGAAGGTTCCCATGTACATATTAAATTTATTGAAATTTTGGTATTCCCACAAATCTTTTGCCTTTAAGTGGGGTAATATACTATCCGAATGTTTTGGCTCCTCTTGCCGGGTGAGACAAGGCTCCTTGCTCTCCCCTATGCTGTTTAATGTGCATATTGACGGATTAATTGCTTCACTTAATGAGGCAACAGTGGGATGTTATATAGATAACACAAGGATAAATAACTTAGTTTATGCCGATGATATGGTGTTAATAAGTCCCACTGTTAAAGGTCTGGATCGGCTACTAAAAGTCTGCGAAGTATATTCGCAGAAACATGATATTCTTTTTAATGTTACAAAAACTAAGGTTATGCAATCTCATCCTAAAAGCTATAATCAGCTAGCTGACATTAGGTTTAAAATGAGAGATGAAGTAATTGAGGAAGTACAAGAGTTTAACTATTTGGGTCAAACTATCACCAGCTCCTTGAGTGATGACTCGGAGATAAAAAACCAATCTCGAAGCCTTTGTGCTAAAGCGAATATGACCATAAGGAACTTTCGGTTCTGTACAAGTGAAGCTAAAGACACTCTCTTTCGTACTTTCTGCAGTAATATATACGGACAGCAACCTTGAGTGAATTATAAAAAAGGTTCTGGCATAACCCTAAATTTGCTGAACACAAGTGTTTTAGACTCTTACATAAATTACCCCCGAGATGCTCAACTTCCCAAATGTTTGCTACCTGCAATATCCCGAGCTTCCCGGAGGTAACAAGACGTGCTCAATACAGTCTAATGCAAAGAATTAAAAAATCAACCAACCCGATTATCCAAGCTATTCATGAGTCCTGCCGTTTATCCTCTAAGCTATGGACTTCTTGGTACGAAAACGTCTGTCTGTAGCTCCACTTAACCTCGACATTACTGTATTATTTGTAATCAATTGTATATATTTTTATCCTTAGTATGTGAATTGTCATTGTATTAATAACATTTGTCATATGGACTATAGTCTGCGAATAAACCTTTTCATTTTCATATACTGTATATATATATATATATGTATATGTGTGTGTGTGTGTGTTTTTCAGTTCGAATTCATTATTTAAATCATTAAAAGTAAGAATTAAATGTAATAAAATGTAATAAAAATGTAATAAAAATATAATAAAAAATAAAACCTCTTACACTTTTGTTAATCCTTTTTACTATTTCAATAACGATTTTGATGGTTATTTTATGGGTTTTAGCAGGACGTCTGAAATCTGCTGTAAAGCGAGTTCAAACAACTTTTTTTTTCAGCTCAGAAATAAGACTTGGGGGTTGGGAAAGGGTTGTGGGGTAAAAATAAATCAAATATGTATCAGATTTTCTGAGATTTTTTACTAATATCCGATTTATGCCTTCGTGAGGTAATGGCTTAATGTACCTCTGAGGTTCACAATTTAATATTCAAACAAATATAGGAGAGTAATATACATTATTTAAATCTGGAGTTTTATAGTGTGTTTTTTCTCTCAATTTTACGTTCGGGAATTGTTTGAGATGTATATTTTCGGAAGAAGTTCGCCTAGGAACAAAATTTTTTTAAAAACACAAAATAAATACTAATTGGGAATATACTGTTCTCCTTTATATTTATATTATTTTTTTTTAGGGATAGTAATATTATTAGTAATATTAGTAATTATCAGTAATATTATTAGTGATTAGTATTTTTTTTTTTAATTTTATGCTTTTTTTTAAAAATTCGGCGAAAAAAATTTTGCCTCGAGAATTTTGAAAGTAAGAAAAATAAAAAAATATGTCCTTATTTTGAAAATAACCCTATGCAGTAATTTTAACTAATTAATAGGTCAGACCTTATTTTACACCAATTTTGGTTTAATAACTCAATGGTTTCCATATAAAGTGATGAAGAAAATTAATTGTTTAAATAAAAAAAAATTAAGGTAAATTTTTGCATTAAAAAGTACGTGCATTTTACTGCTAAGCTTGTTAATTTCTCTACTAATGGAGCATTAATGCAAACAGCTACAGTGCTAAATTTGAAATAATATTCGAAGATACAGTAGGCCGGTTAAAAAAGGCGTGTAGTAATTAATGCCCAAAAATTCTGGTACTGGTACAGGCTCTATTTAATCTCGGCATCAAAAAAAAAAAAAACGTTAAAAACCCTCATAATAAAATTTTTAAATATATATATATATTGAATGTTATATGATAGTGTAAATAAATAATAAATTACTGCAATATTTTATTTACAAAATAAAAATAAATATTAAAAATTTCAAACTCACAAAACATTTGAAGATATTTTTTGAAAACTTTAAATTTTTAAAAATATTTCAGTTCCCTTTACACCCTGTCAGTAGGTACAGTTATGTACGATTAATTCCCTCCCGCTTCATGCCTTTCTCATTCTCCCCAGCAAGAAATGAAACGTTTAGTAAACTTATAAACGTTTTATGGACGTTTAGAAACGTTTTCCTGATGTTTAGAAACTTTATTAACGTTTTATAAGCGTTTTACTGGCGTTTGGGAAACGTTTTACTGGAGTTTTATTGACGTTTTATAAGCGTTTTATTGGCATTTTCTAAACATTTTATTGGTATTTTTTAAATAAACGTTTAGTTGGCCTTCTCTAAACGTTGGTTGACGTTTGTAAACGTTTTATTGACGTTTTACAAACGTTTTATAAGCGATTTATTTACATTTTACTGACATTTCGTAAACGTTTTTATTGGCGTTTTCTAAGCGTTTTATTGGCGTTTTATAAACGTTTTATTGGCATCTATAAACATTTGTCGACGTTTATAAACGTTGTATTGGCGTTTTACAAACGTTTTATGAAGGAAAAAACAATAATGGCAATAAAGGCAAAACATAAAGGCCAAAAAAATAAAGCCTTATGACATTTACTCAATTTCCCATTTCTTGCTGGGTCATTTCCGGTCTGTAATTAGGAATGTTCGCAGTGAGAATTCCAAATTTGGGAAAAATGTTTCCTGGTTTTGGAAAGGTAAAAAGAGACTGTGAGGTAAGTATGAAAACGAGGGGTATTTTCTATGAAAAATCTAACTTGAAGTACGAATTGGAGTGGTGATGGATCGTTTTGAGGATTACCCTCCTTTGAGATTCTCACTCGTGCAATTCTCATTCTTGAAGGAAGACTGAAATGGGAGTGTTTGGGGGCTCGTTTACCCTCCTTCGTAACGACAAAGGTTACATGACGGAGGGACCCACAACAAATTTACTCGGGATCCAAAACACAGGTTCCTACATCATCTGGCCACAGAAAACGATCATCTATCCAACATCTGCCCAGACCCAATGTCGCTTAACTTCGCTGATACAAGAGGATGATACATCAGTGGTCATGACGTAGCCA
This sequence comes from Bathynomus jamesi, assembly GCA_023014485.1. Lineage (NCBI taxonomy): Eukaryota > Metazoa > Arthropoda > Malacostraca > Isopoda > Cirolanidae > Bathynomus > Bathynomus jamesi. The sequence goes on along the minus strand of JAJOZX010001745.1, from coordinate 445,098 downwards.
TCTTGAGGACAAAGATTGAAATGAGAAGAGACCTTATTTATCGTATCTGAACAATATATTAGTCAATTTAACCAATATTTCTCTGTATATTAATATGTAGTACAGATTTGAGTATATATGTTGGCATGGTTTTATATATATATATTAGGATGGCCCTTAAGTGGTGCTAAAATTTTAAGTCACGATTTTTTTTCCTCTCACCCTTCAGTTGGATTCTATGTCACTAGAAAATAACGCAAAATGTTAGTGAGATATAAGCAGTGGTGTAGTGCTAAATAAAGAAGTGAGGGAACGCATTTTGGAAGTGTTACTCAGATGCGGGGGGGGCAATGGCGAACGCGGCGAGCCCATACAGCTGGGGGTCCGGGGGCACTGTAAGCCCCCCCGGGAAATCTTTTGAAATCTGACCAATTTCAGGGATATTTTGAGGTCATATGCAGTGGATATTAGGATATATTCCAAGGTTGAAGATGCAGTATTTCCAGTGTCATTAGATATACGACATCCAGTACGATCAATAAAAATAGCTAACAACTGGAATGATTAACTAAAAAAAAGTTAACAACTGGTACGCCGTGGTGACTGTTTCACCAGATCTTTATAGGCTAGCATTGCCTCAGTCGAAGCTAAAAGAAATGAAACAGTTAATGATTCTTTCTCATATTTCTTCTAGGGGTGGGAATTAAAATTTCATGACGTTAGAGATTTGTAAGTTTGGATTTATTTGAAATAGTGAGGGAACGCCGTTCCGTCTACCAAAAAAGTAAGGGAACGCCGTTCCCACGCGTTCCCACAGCACTACACCACTGGATATAAGTATATATAGGGGGTGCTCAAGGACTTCAAACTTTCTCTCTCTCGACTCTCTCATATATTATCAAATAGGCGTGATGGGTTTTTGATAGAATTTGCTTATTATATGACTTGCCATATTATACATGGTTAATTTGAAACAAATAGCAGCGATGATCTTATGTTCTTATGGGCTAAACGACATTACGCTTTCCTTTTATCTAGGTATATTATGATGGCTAGTGGAACTCGAAAAAAAATACGGTTTATTTGCTTGAACATACTCAACATTGTTTATCAGGTGCAAAATTGCCAAGTAATGGGGATGTTATGAGGTACTATCTACATTTGCTTCAGTCGATTAAGAATAAGCGCAAAACTGCTCAGTTGACGATAGCGGAAGTGGAGACTTTTTGGAAGAAGGCGAGGATTCCACTACGGCCAGTTCAACATGCAGTGAAACAGTTGGAGTCTGATGAAGAAGTGGGCTCTTTTGAAAAAAAATCAGTCCCGGAAGACGGATACACAAAGGAAGAAAGAAGAAGAGCTGAAATCTTGCTTTGATGACCTTTTCGACGTTGCTCACCAAAATGCTATGGTGTTGATGACGAATGAGGAGGATAAAGCGTTCCTTTTGACACAAAGAGGGAAGGGCAGAAGAGGCTCCATTGTTGGAATTGGTATTACTTTGGGTAAAAAGGAGGAAGCAGCTACGAAGAAGCAAATTCGGAATGATGAATTTAAGAAGAGACATGAAATAGAGAATCTCGTACTTAACAGAAAAATCGTCCTGGAATCTTCTTCATCTTCCACAGGTGAAAACACCACGGATTCAGAGAATGAAGGAGCTGTTGGAGGAGTCGTAGTGTCATCACCTCATCCAAAAAGAGGCCGCAAGAATATCCTCCATCCAGAAGTTCTTTCGTCATTGGATCGCACTAAAACTAGTGACCGTGATGCGGTCTTTACCATCGCGTCAGTGATCAGTGCTTCCGGTCAGAACGTTGGGGAATACAACATCAACAGAGCTTCTCTGCAAAGACACAGGAAGAAGCATCGAGCCCAAAGAGCTGCAGAGTTGAAGAAGAAATTTGATCCGCGAACACCTCTCACCCTTTATTGGGACGGCAGGCTGATGGATGACCTAACTGGAGATAAGAAGGTTGACCGTCTCCCAATCGTTGTTTCAGGATCTGGACTAGATCAGATCCTTTTAATCCCAAGCTTGCAAATGGCACTGGCCAAACAATGGCGCAGGCGATGATTGATGTCGTCGGTGAGTGGGGTGTTCGTGATCGAATCAAAGCCCTTAGCTTCGACACCACAGCGAGCAACACTGGAAGAATAAATGGAGCATGTGTTCTCTTCGAGCAACATTTAGGGTCTGAAGTTTTGTACCTGGCATGTCGCCATCATATACATGAAATCATGTTAGAGGAAGCTTTCACGGCAACAATGGGAATATCAAGTGGACCTGAGATTATGCTTTTCAAACGGTTCAAGACCTTTTGGCACAACATCGTCCCCAATGACTACAGTCTTGGCATAAATAACGAGGTCGTCCTGCTCGCTGTAGAGCCTATGAAGGACAATATCATCTGCTTCTGTCGACTCCAGTTAGATGAAGTTCATCCAAGAGATGACTACCAAGAGCTGCTCGAACTACCCTTCTTTTTCTGAGAGACGTTCCACCAAAAGGGGTCAAATTTCGAAAACCTTGAGCAGTCCATCGAGCTCGGTTCATGGCCCGGCTTATATACGCCTTGAAAATCTTCATGTTCCGCGATTCCAGATTTAAACTGTCGCAACGAGAAATCAAATGCATGCAAGACTTCTGCATTTTCGGTGTGCAGTTCTATGTAAAATTCTGGTTCCTCTCTTGCTTGTCAGCATCTGCACCAAGCAATGATCTACAACTACTACAATCTCTCGCAGTCAGCGACACACCTGCAGCAAAAGGAGCTCTCAATAAAATCCTTGCTCACTTATGGTACTTGAGTAAGATCTGGTGGGCCTTGCCTTCTTTGACAGAGACTTGGATTTGCAAGAAAAAAGAGCTATGGTTAAGAATCTACAACGGGAAGGACAACATGACGCACCAAAACGAATTCATCTGAATAAGAGTGACATCCAAAGTAAGAAACTCAGCGACTTCGTGTCTGCTAGAACGAAGGTTTTGTTCACTCTTCTAAGGCTTGAAGTCGAATTCTTGCGTGATAATCCAGAGATGTGGATCGAAAACCCTGAGTACCTACTGGCAAAAGCAGTGGTCAAGGATCTTAGCGTAGTGAATGACACTGCTGAAAGGGGAGTTGCATTGATACAGGAATATAATAGACTCCTCAGCAAGAACGAAGAACAGACCCAGTTTGTCGTTCAAATTGTTCAGGAGCATCGGAAGAAGTACACCGATTCCAAGAAGGATACCATTCTCAAAGGCATATCAAACTCTTCTTGCAACCTTTAAATAAGGGTTGTGTTGCGCTAACTTTTCAGTTCATTTTTTTATCACCTTTAATTTTAATAAAAGTATTTTTTGTTTTTTAAAAATCTTGTATTAATTGAATGAAATAAATAATAAAAAAAACGATGGGGCTTTGCAAACGATATGGGGATCTAATAAGCTAAATTTGATTATCTGCAAAGTCGTGCCCAGCTCAAATCACATTATTTTGAGTCCCATCGCCGCGGAACTGCATTGGGATGACGTTCCAGGGTAGCGGTCATACCCACTATATATGTAAAGATTATTAATTTTATACATTTGGTTCACAAAATTAAGTAAAATTTTAATAGCAACCAAGCTTGCTGTTAGAAATACATTAATAAATACTAATTGTACAACTTTTTTATATTAAATGAATACTGGATTTGAGTGTGAGTGAATCCTTAATGTATTATAAAAGGCAACTACAGAGTTAGGATGCTTAAAATTTTGGACAGCTTGAGCACACACTAAATATTGTCCAAACGCTATAAACTTTTGCATGAAAAACTTTCTCAATAGGAAGCATCTAATGAATGGATGAGAAAGAAAAAAATAAAAAGTGACAAAATAAGGGCCACTCTAATATATATATAGCCTATATAAATTTAAACCGGCCCAGGCTCATAGGGGTGAAAAATAAATTTTTTATTTTCTTAAGTCTCATCCCTGGAATTTGTTATGCGTGTCGATAGGAAGTTTTGAGTGAAGTTTCAGCCGGATTCCCTAATATTTAGTGGTGCCGACAGACTCTGAAATGTGTAGTTTTTCCGCACCACCCAGGAGGTAACTACAACAGGCGCGTTTTTTTTTAAGTGGTATCCCAAATAGGCCTAATCCGCTTTTTTAATGTTAACTCATGAGGTTGTTGTGCTTCCTGTCTTTATCATTGATTTATTTGCCTCTGGAAACTGCTCTCGGTGTTTTTCCACGACTTGAAGAACGTATTGCAATTGTTCTTCGTTTTTTGTGAGATGACTGCTGAAACTCTGAATTAATGAGACCGCTCTCTTGCATTATCGTTTACAACATTCATTGTTTTAACATATTCTTAGCTAATTTATAGTCGTCCCTGTTATCCCATTCTGCATGATCTACTTCGAGAAGCGTCGATTGAAGGGACAATTTCTCAAAGAAGGAGCGACTTGAGCTTGTGACAAAGTCCGCTAGACTTTTCTCTAGTGGGTCATCATGAGTGTGGTCAAAAGCAATTCGTTTTTCTGGTATTTCTAAACCAGGTCTTTCCAATGCCTGAACCATCTGCCGTTTCACTTGCAAAGTTATGCCATCATCAAAAAAGGCAAGCGACACAAGTTCTTCATTTAGATACCAGAGGTGACGGCATAGTGCTTTGCTAGCTATTGCTGAAAGTTCCTTATCATCATATTGCTGAAGCTCTTTTAGATACTCCAAATCGGATCTTGGTGCAAAAGATGCGATAGGAGCCGCAAACCATTTTGGCACATAAAAAAGCGGACAGCATAGCGAGAGAAGCGTTCCATTGCATTCAGTTCCTGTTTTGTCAGGTTGAACTGCGAGCGAAACAATACAATTTTGATGGCATAAATCACTCGCGACATCCACCTACCGCGATGTAAAGCCCCAGGTTGACGAAAATGTACTGCTCCTAATAGAACACCACCTTTCTTTTTGCCAGTATTGCTAGCGGTAGTATCAAAACACATTGCTTGAATACATCCTTACAAATTCCAATCGTCTAAGCATTCTAGAACTGCTTCTGCAATTTTTCCGCCTTCTCCAGAAAGAAGTTTGGGTACTGCTAGAAGCTTAGACTTTCCTCCACCGGATACAAGAATAGCTAGCCTATCTATTTTTCCATCACCTGTTATATCTTGTATTACTTTACCATCCCAATGAATGGTAAGCGGAACGTCAGAGGTAAAGGTTTGTTTAATGTCATCTGCAACTTTTTGGCGTACGGCACTCCTCGCCCTCTGTAGAGTACTTCTGCTCAAAACAACATTGTCAATGTCATGTCCAAGAGAAGTTGCAGCAGCTGAAAGCACCATAACAGCACTACGATCACTTGTTTTTGTTCGATCTAATGCTATTGCCAGATCAGGTGTTACGATGCGCTTACACTTATTTGATATTGTGCTGCTTGAAGGTTTGGATGTCATTTCAGGAGTGTACGATGTGCCTGGCTCTGGTTGCTCATCACTACTACTGCTTGAACTGCTATTACTGAACTGAACTGCAGCTGAAGACAGTTTCTCTCGCAATGCCTCGGCTTCTTTTAGTGCAGCATTTCTTTCATCTCTTTTCCGTTTTCACATTTGCTTAGCGACCAGTTTATCAATATCAGTCATGTAACCTCCCCTCCCTTTTTCTCTTTGAGCATGTAGGAATGAGTTATCTTCCTCATTTGATATCATTTGTAAAGCATTTGCGTGAGCTATATCAAAAAGGTTATCTAAACTATCTTCGAATTCAGTTTCTTTTTTAATTTGATTTTGATTACGGTTTGATTTTGATTTTTGAAGTGATCTGAAGTTCTCATACATTTTCTGAATTTTCGTTAGTACATGCTGTTTGGCTCTGGTGGGTATTTTCACCTTGTCCCAAGTCTCAAAAATTTCAGCATAAACTATGTTGGATGCTTCTTTCAATGTTTTCTTACTGTTTGTGAGAGAGAAAAGCCGACGTAGTACATCTCCATTGGATGGAAGCTTCTTACTGCCAATTGTGTCAATTGGCTGTCCAATCAGCCATATTTCAGTTTTTCTTCTTGTTACAATTGAATCGGACATGGTGAAGGATAAAATATGCAAATATTAAGAGAAAACACTTGCACATCAATCTCTCACTGCGTCTTAAGCAATACTGACGTGAAGACGTGTTTCTACTGACCAGTGTAACATGTGGAGCACAATCCACAAGACTGTGAATAGGCATGGTTTGCACACAATATTTGTACTACGAATTACTGGATTTCTTAAAGTAATTTTATCAGCAATTGATATTTTCGCAATAAATGAAAAATACAAGAGGCTGTCGGCACCACCGAAAGTGCATAGATATTGTTGAAATTTAGTGTGCGAGTATAATTATTATGATGGTGGTAACAATTTTAGAGGGGTGAGACTTTCACTTTTCAAAAAAAAGTTTTTTTTGGGCCAGTCTAATATATATATATATATATATATATATATATATATATATATATATATATATACACACACGTTGAAATTCATCCCTTTCACTGATAACGTAACAATAGTACAAATGTTTTTTAAGTAAAATAACCGCAATTTAAATGCATTTCTATTCTTTAGAAGGATGACGGAGTTTAATGAAGTTTTTATTAGTGGGAGATCCTTCAAGTTAAATTAGGTCCCCTATAGTTAAAAATTTCATTAATCTACTTGAGTATTCTGTAAGAAATGGATACTGTAATGTTTTAACATTACAGTATACAACGTTAAAAAATAAGGCAAACATTTTGCATTCGTAAGTAAATGTATTAAGATTTAAGGAAGAATAAATAAATAAATAGAGCTAACTGAACGAAACTCAGAGAAAAAAGTGAATCAAATTGAAATAAAAAAAATTGAACGAACTAATTAGAATAATTCGCATATAATTACTAATTGGAATTCAAATTAGGAAAGCGATCAGAATTTCAAAAAGAATTTACATCATTTTCTACCAACGTTCATGACCTAGCTTGTCCGTATACACACACACACACACACACACACGGAATGAACGCAAATTCCGCATCATTTTTATACACGCATTTGCAAAGTAAACCTTATTTAGAAACAGAGTCGAGAGATGTGTTCAGTATTCATTAACAGTTTACATAATGCAGCTGCAGTATATAATTAACATATCACAGGATAATATTCAAAGCTATTCGTATTGTTTTGGTAATTAATAAATGTTTATTGTTCAGTTGATATATATATATATATTTATATAATTTTTTTGTTTGTTTGTTTTTGGTTGCGGGGAAGGGGGATTACGTTATGGCCACGGTGTAACACCTATTCCGGTCAGATCAGCAAAGTTAAACTACTTGGGTCTGTTTAATAGTTGAATGGATGACCGTCTTCACACACACACACACACAATGTGTGTGTATATATATAATATATATATATATACACACACACACACAGTATATATATATATATATATATATATATATATATATACATACACACACACACACACACACACATATATATATATATATTATATATATATATATACATACACACACACACACACCTCATTTTAAACTAGTGACACAGTCCCTTTGTCGACTTGTTCAGAGTGTACAGAGTGTAACGAAAGTCCTGTCCCATGTGAAGTAGCAACTACATCTTTAAATTTTCCACCTGCAATCAATGAAGCTCTCTACATGTTAATTCTGTCTTGTTAACTATTATAAGGACACTGGATAGTGTTTCATCCTAAATGTTGGCACATTCATTTCGAATATTCGTGTTCAGTCGTTCACTGGTCTGTGGATGAGAGTTATCAACCAAAGACTTTTGTTGATGATCCTCTTCCCGGAAACCCACCAAAACCCACCAAAACCCACCCACCCAAAGAAAAAGTTCAATCAGTATAAGAGTTTTGGAGACCAACTCCACCTTTTTCTTGTCGGATGTAGTTAATCTTTTCTCCTGACCTTTTTTTTTTCAAAGTTCGAACACCTGATAACAAATAAGAAAAGTGAAGAGTTTCGTAAAAAAAAAAAAATCCAATGACGCCAAGTTTTTTGTTACATTTTACTCTTCCACCCTCATATTCGTGACAATCCCAGAAACGCGCGCACACACACACACACGTCACTAAAATCTTTACATTCATAGAAATTCCTCATCCATTGAGAATGTGTGTATGAAATTTCAAATAATTACATGTATATTGTAATTATAATTACAAGATGAAGTCGTTGGGTGTTTATGATAATCAAAGCTGGGCACTTGCGTTTTTTTTTGCGGTACTGCGGTACTGCGGTACTACCGCACTACCAAACCGGTACCGCATAACGCAGTACCGCAAAGGATCGCTGAAAGTACAGCCTGTACTTTCAGCGATCCTTTGCGGTACTGCGTTATGCGGTACCGGTTTGGTAGTGCGGTAGTACCGCAGTACCGCAGTACCGCAAAAAAAAACGCAAGTGCCCAGCTTTGATGATAATCGCTTGTGATCCAATGATTTAACCATGTTTTCTATATTCCAAGTTAAGCCACTTGAATTGCAATTAAAAAATATCATACCGATGATGGAGGCCATTTTATAAAGTCCTTGTGCAAGGTTCAATATTTATTAATTTTCTGTTATTATGAAAAATTAATCATTTCACAGAAAATGTTTGAAAAGATAGTTTAACCGTTGACGTTCAAATAATTAACTTCTTTTTCATTTGATTGGAGTTATCTTGGACTGAAAATAACAAAATTAGAGGGACGTTTGGGTTCATAAGATGTTGGCATTTTGGATTTGTTTAGCAGCATAATGGGAAAGGTTATGCCATGGAGAGGACCTAAGGATTAACGTGGGATCTGAACCACGAAGGGTCGCTACGTCATTTGGATGCACAAGGCGGGTCTTCATCCAACTACGATCGAGGCCTAACGTTGCTTAACTTCGTTGATCTACTGGAAACTTTTGGGATTATATCGTTTTTAATTACAGTATGACAATCCATTTTCCCAACTACCCAATATAAGCTATGCTTGAAATATACTTTTTTTAATGCAGGAAGGAGGGGCCATTATTTAGTAAATAATTCCTTTGCATTTTTTTCATTGTATTTTCGTACAAAAAATACTGATGTCTACTCCAACATGAATGATACAGCCTTAAAAAAACACTCATTGGAAGCTTCTAATAACAAAAAAATTGAAAGATTTACGCAGCCACACAACCCTTTCTCTTGGTTATCGTACATCATCACCTTTTTTTTTCATGACGCACCGCTCTTATGACGTCATCACGGACCCCTCTCTACTCTCTTGTTGGCAGGATGCGTGTATTTTTTCGCACCTGCGCTCAATTAAGCCAAATTCAAAATCGGAGCATGCACGCAACCGCCATAACTCACCGGCTTTCGTCGTCAGCAATTTTATGTCTTTCCTCGGTTATTTGAAGGTTTACAAACGACGTGAGAAGAACGTTAAAGATGGCGCCAAAAAAAAAACGCTCTCTATGACGTCACATGAGCGGTATTATAGTGCGAAGGAAAGGTTTTGGCGGTCCAGTTTAGATTTCGAATCATCGTCATCATTCCTGTTTTGTTTTAGTTTCATTTGTTATGGTGGTTTTTTGGAGTTTACTTGTTATAAAGCTGTTTACGTTAGTTAAATTAACTGTTAAAATGTGAGTACAATATATATATATATATATATATATATATATATATATACAACCGGGGGACAGGAGAAGTTAAATAATTTAAATTTATTTAACAGCTCATTATTCGTGAAATGATTTACAAAGTAACGGTAAAGGTTAGTGGGTACCCGCACCATCTATTGTAAGTATCACTCCGTCTGGTGACAGCAGATGGCGAGGCGGAGCATAGCCCATTGTAGGCGGGTCCCATTGCTTAAATCCTCCCTTTACCTCTTTCCTGCCGTTCGGCGATGGTGTCTCTGAATCAAAACAAGGAAAAGGCGGGAAGCGAACCCACGCACATGGACATAACCTAATTCAGAATCGTAATTCTATGGGTCAGTACATTATACATGTACTTTAAAGTTTATTAGCTATTTTTGTTCATACATTTTCGGAAAAAAAAATTCACTAAAAAACATTAAAATTTTTTAAAGCATAAAAAATTACTAATTGGTAATGTTTTTCAAAATTTTATTAGTGTTACCAAAAAGAATAAAATATCTGGACAACAAAATATTATCAATTTGTAAATTTTTTTTTTTTTGCCTTTTAGTAATTAGAAATTTCAATTTTCTAGGCGAACTTTTTTCCGAAACTATACATCAATAAATAAGAAGGTTTATATGTAGTACAGTGACATATGAAAAGAAGCTTTTTAAAGGTTAAAACAAATGGTTTTCTGAAAATCACGAAAAACTAAGAATAAAAGAAGAAATATTTGTTGTACGTAGAAATTATTCTTTTTATATAAAACTTATTTTATTAATAAAGAATATATTTTTTCATGTTAAAAAATTAATTTTTAACAGTCCAAATTAAAAAAAAATGTATATATATTCAAAAAATATTTTTTATCATCGTAGGAATTTGATCGTCCACGCACTACCGTGCGAACAAATCTTCTTTGACCCCGACAACTAATTCGCGGAAGGCTCTTCCGAAGGGTATAACCATTTTCAGAAGAAACTACACCACACGCACTTTACATCAAAAGGTAGAGGACATCGTCGCGAATAATTTGATGTAAATATCAAACAAATTCGTTAACTACCAAAAAGTTTAGAGCAAAGTTTATGTGGCCAAATTGATGTTCAGATGAGTAAGCGTCTGCCCGTGTGACGCTGGGCGGAGCTTATTCGTCGAGAGTTCTAAGCTCCACCCAACGAAGCTATTTTTACAATTTGTGTTGTGTGGTAAACTACAGTGTAATAAATAATTTTGTGCATCTAATCAGACCACGCCTATACAAAATTTTATACGCTTTTGTGAAATCGAGGAAAAGTAAATCAGTCCACAAATCTGTCTATTAATAAAAAAAACTTTGCGCGGATTTGAGCGGAGTTGAGCGAAGTAACAAATATCTCTCGCTTAGTCGCCTGTTATGATTGTCTGACTCGCGTAAAGTGGGTGGAGCTAATGTCTCTCGCTCAGTCGTCCGTTAGGGTCAGACCTATCAAGATGAGCGGCGTTACACATCACGAAGTGATCACAAAACCTATCCGTAGAATAGAGAGCCAAAGGCGCGGCTTGTTTATAAAAATACTACAGCCATAAAAATTTTGAGATTCATATCCAAACCCAGTGAGACCACATTTGTGAAACTGCACTCAAAATGAAAGTGGTTCTTGAGCTTAAAGTAAATGTTAATTTCTCACTGGCTTAAGAATAGTTGTATTTTTTTTCTAATAATTCTTGTAATTTCTAATAATGTTTTTTTTCTTTATTTTCTTTTTGATGAAAAAAAATCGAGTGAAGTGATATTTGGTGACCTGGGTGGCCATTCGATAGGACCTCTTCGTTCAATCCATCTGTTGGGGAACGTTTTATCAAGGTATTTGCGAACTTGCGTGGCAAAATGAGAAGGTGCACTGTCTTGCTGAAAAACATGTCACGTCGTGGCAAAAAGAAAATAAAGAAAAAAAAATCATTATTAGAAAGTAAAAGAATTATTAGAAAAAAAAATACAATTATTCCTATGGTTCCTGAATTATGGGCCACCCGGTATATATATATATATATATATATATATATATATATATATATATATATATATATTAGTGATGTAGGTCACATCCGCATCCGCGGAACATCCGCACATTTTCTCGCATCCGCATCCGCACCCGCATCCGCACTTTGGACTGCGGATGTCGTGCGGATGTGGACCGTTGAGATAAAATGTCATTAATAAGCGGAAATTATCAAGTTCTACTATATTAATAGAACTAGTTCATTGTGCGCAAAAGTGATGCAAGCGACAAGACGAGAGGCTGTTCTTGTATGAAGTTACTCTCTTGCAACCTACTTAGATCCACGTTACAAAGCTAAGTTATTTTCACCTAGTAAATTAGAACGAGTTAAATCATCACTTGGCAAAGCAGTTGAAGAGCTTCAATCTCTTGAATCTGTCGCTTCGCCACCCACCAAAAGAATAAAAGTTTCAGTGACAGAACCAACACCTTCAACAAGCAAATCTATCACAGAATCTGTCTCTCAGTTTCTTGAGTCAAGCAGCAATGACGAGACCTACGCGATGTCAAAAGATGTAGTAAAAATGATCGAGAGCTATCACCAAGTAAAACGCCTGGCTGCATGTGACAATCCTATTAGTTGTGGAAAAATACGCAGAATATCTATCCATACTTGAGTAAACTTGCAAGGAAACATTTAGCCTGTCCTCCAACAAACGTACCAAGCGAGAGATTATTTAGCAGTGCTGGATTAATATATGATGAAAAGAGAAACAGACTGTCAGCAGAAAAGGCAGAAAAGTTAATGTTCCTTAAGCATAACCTTCCTATAATTAAGTTTGAACATTAAACGATGAACATCTTAGTTTGCTTTATTTTAATTACTCATTTATAAATATGCCTAATAAAACTTTAAACTTAATATAAATAGTTATCAAGCTAATTAAAGATCTCTTTCTATAAGGGTGGAGGTTGGGGAAAGAGGTCGGTGGGGTGCATTTGAGTTGGGTTCACGTCCCGCATCCTGGTAACACAATTATGGTTTCTAATTGTGGCTGAAACTCAACAAAATATAACGAATTTATTTGCAGACGAATTCACTAATTGATTTCTATATTAGTTAGATGCTTGATATTATTTTATATGTTCAGAGAAAAGTACAGCAATTATTGTACAATTAATCAATTATACTACATTATAGCTACAGCTCTCTCTATATAATAACTTATTATTAGTGATGTAGCGGATGTCATTTTTTTCACATCCGCGGATGCGGATGTCTACATTTTCGTTATTTTTTAGGATATATTCGAGATTTGTTGTGTTTAACGTATATAATAAGTTATTATATAGAGAGAGCTGTAGCTATAATGTAGTATAATTGATTAATTGTACAATAATTGCTGTACTTTTCTCTGAACATATAAAATAATATCAAGCATCTAACTAATATAGAAATCAATTAGTGAATTCGTCTGCAAATAAATTCGTTATATTTTGTTGAGTTTCAGCCACAATTAGAAACCATAATTGTGTTACCAGGATGCGGGACGTGAACCCAACTCAAATGCACCCCACCGACCTCTTTCCCCAACCTCCACCCTTATAGAAAGAGACCTTTAATTAGCTTGATAACTATTTATATTAAGTTTAAAGTTTTATTAGGCATATTTATAATGAGTAATTAAAATAAAGCAAACTAAGATGTTCATCGTTTAATGTTCAAACTTAATTATAGGAAGGTTATGCTTAAGGAACATTAACTTTTCTGCCTTTTCTGCTGACAGTCTGTTTCTCTTTTCATCATATATTAATCCAGCACTGCTAAATAATCTCTCGCTTGGTACGTTTGTTGGAGGACAGGCTAAATGTTTCCTTGCAAGTTTACTCAAGTATGGATAGATATTCTGCGTATTTTTCCACCAACTAATAGGATTGTCACATGCAGCCAGGCGTTTTTCTTGGTGATAGCTCTCGATCATTTTTACTACATCTTTTGACATCGCGTAGGTCTCGTCATTGCTGCTTGACTCAAGAAACTGAGAGACAGATTCTGTGATAGATTTGCTTGTTGAAGGTGTTGGTTCTGTCACTGAAACTTTTATTCTTTTGGTGGGTGGCGAAGCGACAGATTCAAGAGATTGAAGCTCTTCAACTGCTTTGCCAAGTGATGATTTAACTCGTTCTAATGTACTAGGTGAAAATAACTTAGCTTTGTAATGTGGATCTAAGTAGGTTGCAAGAGAGTAACTTTATACAAGAACAGCCTCTCGTCTTGTCGCTTGCATCACTTTTGCGCACAATGAACTAGTTCTATTAATATAGTAGAATTTGATAATTTCCGCTTATTAATGACGTTCTATCTCAACGGTCCACATCCGCACGACATCCGCAGTCCAAAGTGCGGATGCGGACGCGGATGCGAGAAAATGTGCGGATGTTCCGCGGATGCGGATGCGGATGCGTGATGTGACCTACATCACTACTTATTATATACGTTAAACACAACAAATCTCGAATATATCCTAAAAAATAACGAAAATGTAGACATCCGCATCCGCATCCGCATCCACGGATGTTGAAATCAAACATCCTCATCCGCATCCGCATCCGCGGATGTGAAAAAAATGACATCCGCTACATCACATATATATATATATATATATATATATGGAGAGAGAGAGAGTATACATATTAAAATATACATACTGAAACCAATGCGAAAGAATATATACTGTATATACAAAATTCTCTTAGTGTCCTTCTGTATATCGCCTCATGGCTGAGTGGGTATCGTGGCGGCTCGCAAAATACGAATTTTCAGTGACATTGGTTCGAATCTCACGGCTGTAAGGTAAATTTATTTCTAATGTATTTGATCTTGAAACTTAAGTTGTTGTTAGTATGTTATTCCTGATTAATATTAAAATTGATATGTATGTAATTACACTCAGTTTATGAAAATAAACTGAAATGGTATTTAATTGACATTTCCTCCAATGGATGGCGCTACTCACTTCGATTAAATTATTTTCAAGGAATCACTTCCTCCAAAAGTATTTCATCACGCATCGAAGTTTGATAAAAATACTGTCATCACCTGAGGACACTTGTTCATGAAGGAATTTCTCATATCTTGATAAAAAAATTTTAGTCTCAGTGTGCATGATTAAAGTTGTCACTAAATATTTTTTTGAGTTTTTAACTGAATTTTTAACGCCAAATGTTTTTTTGTTATTGTTGCCAAGTTCTTTTTAAGGTTTATTGATATTATGCACACCAAAAAAAATTTACCTTTTGGCCGAACGCATTTTTCAGACAAGTTATAATAATTTCATGATTTTATTCCAGAGAATTATCATGCCACTTCGTCACTAATACTTAAGCCAATTAAGATTCCTCGGATTCATACGGTATCGTTAAGAATGTTCCCCATGGCGTTCTTCCGAAATTAATAAAAAAGTTAGCTAATTATTCTCCAATCGAAATATATATATGGGCCTCGGTGGTGTAGTGGTTAGGATCGCTGACTACAAATTGATCGGCCCGGGGATCGAGACCCGGTGACGGCAGGCGGTACGCAACAAAACCTAGCTGTTCATCCTTCCTCACAATAAAAATTGGTTGGTAGATAAATGGGTAACCTGGGTAGCCTAATGGTTAAGACGCTGGGCTGCTGGTACGGGAGGTCGTGAGATCGAGTCCGGGCGAGGACTTTGTAATTTCTGACCACCCGTGCTGCGGAGTGGTTCGGATTCCACGTTAAACTGGTAGAGTGACACGCTTGACCTTCGTCAAAATGAAAAATTCGGGCATAAGCAAAACCAAGGTTAACCAACCAAGGTGTGTGTGTGTGTATATATATATATATATAGTAAGCAAATATAATTAACATATTGGTTCTTGAACTTTGAAAATTGTTTGAGAAGAGTGTGAGTTTTATTGGCTCGTATTAAAATAGGAAATATAATTTTGAATGTTAACACAATTCCAACTTTATCCTTATGGGAAGGTTTCCTTTGACGTCGGCAACTGTTAACTGAAGTTTGAAAGTTTAAAAATTAAGTTTTATTTTTTATAATGGAGGAGGAGGAGGAAGAGGAGGAGAAGGAGGAGGAGAAGGAGGAGGAGGAGGAGGAGAAGAAGAAGGAGGAGAATAAAGTTACAGGCTAACAAAGGCCTTAAGATGAACTTTTGGTCAGGCCAAGAAAGAAAAGCTAGGAAAGAAAGAAGAAACACAGAAGCTGAAAATCAAAGAACGAAATACCTAATACTGGGCTTACACTTATAAGCGTGTTAAGCTCCCCAAGGAAATATTAATAATAATAATATTAATAATACTTATACTAATAATAATAATAATAACAATAAATAGGACAGACAAGGCTTCCTCCGCCAACCACTTTTGACATAAAATAGTTGTGAAAGAATAGTTATAAAAAAGTAGGAAAAAATATAACGAAAAGAATAGCTCAAGAGTTCATTCACACCATACGTACACTTGTCTCTTGTAGCCAGTTATTCATTAGAAAAAAGTGTGAAATAAAGGATAGCATGAAACGCTATTGAAGTTAATGTACACCACGCGTCTCTATGAAAGAATTTTGTATTTATTTACTTGATATACTGTATATATACGTCATTATTTCATCGCCGCGTCATCCTTCTCTGACTGTCGAAGACCACCGTACTGCTGAGTTGAATATTTGAAAATAAATTATATAATATCACTCTCTCGCAATAGAGCTGATGGAAGAAGAGGCACTGATTCAGAGGACCACCATCCGGTCAGCACCTCCTAACGACAGTGGACAGAGTGTGTGCTTATAAGCATGTATGCGCGAGTTTGTATTAAGGGCTTCACAGAACAAGGCGAATAATCACCAACCTATACGAACCAGCTTTCGATACGATAACACGTTCGAAAAAAGCAAATACATTTTAGAAACTTATTTCGTGTTTTAAAAATACAAAATTATGCTATTAATAAAATATATCACGATTTTCCTAAAACTACAAAGAGTCCCTGATTGTATCTAAAATCAACATCGGAGGTTTTGACTCCAGAGAGTTCCTGTCAAGCTTCCTGTCTCTACTAATGGGATATCATTTGATGAGAACTCCCAATGCTCTGGAACCAGACCCGACCACCACTTCCTACTACATTTAGTGGCCAAAGTGACATTACTGCATGTACAACTGAAAAACGTTCGTCTAGAAACAAAAGTTACTAAGAATCATAAAAAATTACTAATTAGTAGTGACTAAATTTTATTTTTTGAATTTTATTACTGTCGCCAAAGAGAATAAAATGTGCAAACAAAAACAAAACATCAAATAGTATTTTTTTTTAAATCTTACGTTTCTAGGCGAATATTTTTCCTGAAACTGTGCATTGACTAAGAGGAATTACAAGAAGAAGAAGAAGAACAACAACAACAACATCTTTGTCAGAAGAGAAAATGGGACAGACGAAGAGAACATAGATAATAAGAGACCCATAACCCTTACCGAAACGTAATGTACAAATAACTAAACCCCACCTAACCTATACTAATTTAACGTAATCTAACTTAACTTTATTTAATTAACTTAAATTAATTAATTAATTATTTAATTAACATTAAATAATGTCCCGTTCAGAAAATTATGTTAACTCGCAGAACAAGGACAAGGACAAGAACAAGATACAAAAACAAGAACATTTTTATCAAATGGTTATCAGCAAAAGAATGTAGAAAATAAAATAATTATTAAGAATAAGAATAAAGAACATAAAAATAAAATAAGAATAAAAAACTTAAAAATAAAGAGTAATAAAATCAGTTATTTTTACATAAAAAAAATAGTTTTGCAAATGCAAGTGATGTACACTCGCGAGGGGAAAAAAAGCGTGTGATGTAAGATATAAAATGTAAATGAAAAGATGTAAATTGTAAGATGTAAAATGCAAGTGATGTACACTCTGGAGGGGAAAATTCGCCTAGAAACAAAAAAATTTCGAGAATTAAAAAAAATTATGGGTTACATGAACAAAGTCGAATTTCATAATGTCGACTTTACATTTTATGCGAGTCGACCTTATTCCAGATCGATCTCACGCAATTATATGGATTTTAACTAAAAATAAAAAGTTTTTAAAATATTTTAACTGAAAAGTGACCAACTCACACATACATTTCAGATTTTCGATGAAAATGGCTAATCTAACCCAGACAGACCTATCCTAACATAGCGTAACCTAATCGGACATACTAATAACCTAGTAAATTAACTAAATTGAACCTAGCCTCACCTAATTTAAAATAACTTAACATGAATTTAACTCACATACGTAAGAGTGAGATTTTCGACATTAAGCAAGTTCAGAAATTTTGGTGTCGATATTTTGCAGATCAACATTGTTTTGGTACCCCCACCCCGCAAAAAATTAGTGATTAAAAATGATTAGGTTTCGTTTTTGAATTACAGAGTATCCATAAATTATCTTTACAAATTCAGTTAAATTTTAGTTGAATTTGCGAAAATAATTTATGGACACCCTGTATTATTACTGTGACCAAAGAAATAAAATATCCGAAGAAAAACAGAATATTACTAATTAGTAATATATATATATATATGAGCACATAAACGCAAAACAGTGTGTGTGAGTATGTGTATATATATATATATATATATATATATATATATATATATATAATACAAATCCACAAGGAAAAATAAAAATTATTCTAAGGCATTTCGTGCAGTCACAGTACACCTCGTCATTCCCTGACGAGGCGTACTGCTGAATACATGAACGTACTTGGAATACTTTTTCCTTTTTCCTTGTGGGTTTGCATCATTCATTCATTTCACATGTTTAAGTGTGAAATTCATTCCATATATATATATATATATATATATATATATATATATATTATATATGAAGAGCGAATAAAGTAGAGAAAAGAGAGAACAGAGAGAATAGCGCATAAGTTCAAAACAGTTTATATAAAATATATACAGTATATATATATATATAATATATATATATATATATATATATATATATATATATATTTTATGCAGCTACGAGAGCCAAGGGCAAATGCCCGCAAAGGCGCCCCCCCCCCCCCCCGATAGAAAAACAAGCGAGCCAAAATCAAGGTTCAAGGTTTATATTCATATATATATATATATATATATTATATATATAGGAACAGAGAATAAAGTAATTAGAGAAAAGAGAGAATATAGAAGCGCATAAAAGCAAAACAGTATACAAAGAATATATAGAGAATATAAAAAAAAAAAAAACCCAGAATGTCGAAATACACGAGAGAGGAAAAAAACAACCCAAATCAATAAAGTATAAAGAAAAGAGTAGAGATTGTTTCATTTCTAAAGTCTTATATTTTGAGAAGACTTTGAGAACAGAGGTTCAAAGAACTTGTTTCTAATCAAAGAAAACTTGTTTCATTTATATGTATGGTTTTTCAGCTACTTTCTTAACGTACGGAACTTGGAATTGAAACATTATTTTCTCTGTAATTTAAGATAATAATCGTTTTTTAAAGTAAGTTTGGTTTTAAAACTCGCATCAAAAGAATGTAACCAATCATTCCTAGGGTTTATTTTTTTATTTTTTTAGGACTTTTTTTTTTTCTTTTTTTTGGCTTATAATGTCCTCAGGGGGTTAATTTCTTTTGAAACTAGGTTAGTTTAACATTTTTTTTTATTTAGTTAAACTAGGTTAATTGAATTATCGTATAATTTTTTTGTTTCCGACAATTTTAAGAATCAATTTCCTGACTGAAAAAGGTAATTGATCAGGAAAAAAGTTCAGAATTGAAACGTTGTAGAGGTAATCCCAAAATAAATGCAATTTCCATTTTATAAATATTGTCTGAATTAAATTTTCTGAACTAAAAATTTTTAAAAATTAGGAAAGAGGAATATTTATTTAGAGCTTTAATGATAATGATAATGATAATGATAATGATAATAATAACAATTAATAATACAATTTATTGTTCTGTTTATACATATACTGTACAAGTCGTATACTCGTACATATATATATATATATATATATATATATATATATATATATATATATATATATATATATATAAGCAAACAACCACAAGGAAAAGGAAACACAAAGTCCGAGCGCTTTCGTGATATATTCACATTATCAGGAATATATCACGAAAGCGCTCGGACTTTGTGTTTCCTTTTCCTTGTGGTTGTTTGCTTATTAATAAGGTCACGTGTTATTTTGTGATTCTAGTGCATATATATATATATATACAGGGTGTCCCATAAGTCTGGCATCATAGGAGAAATTCATATTTTTCTATTTCTACAAACAATATTTTATGCTCGGGATGCCAATTTCCCGTCCACCATTCTGTTCAGTGACGAGGCTTTTTTTTATGGAAATGGTGAGGTAAATCGACGGAATTTCCGCTACTGGTCTCAAAACAACCCTCACTGGTATACCTCTTCAAAGGAACAAGATGCATCTCGGGTGATGGTATGGTGTGGCATTTGGAAGGATCGCATCATAGGCCCCCTCTTTTTCGATGAACATGTCACTGGAGGCACCTACCTACGTATGCTCAAGGAAGAAGCATTTCCCAGTGTCTTGAACGAAGAAGGAAATTTCCCAACATGGTTCCAGCAAGACGGCGCTCCTGCACATTACAGCACCCAAGTAAGGGAATACCTGTACCAACAATTCCCTGGTCATTGGATAGGACGTCGAGGGACTGTGGAATGGCCAGCTAGAAGCCCGGATCTCACGCCACTAGATTTTTATCTCTGGGGCCACTTGAAAGCGCTGGTATACGCAGAGAAAATTAGGAGTGTTGAACATTTGCGGCAGCGCATTATTGGGGCATGTAACACCATTACTCCTGACATCATTCACCGTGTGCTTGCTGACTGGGTATCACGTCTGAATTTGTGTATTGAAAACAATGGTGGACATATTGAGCACGTTCTGTAAATAAAAGCTTTTGTTTTGCCTTTTTTTATTATTTTTCCTATGATGCCGGACTTATGGGACACCCTGTATATATATATATATATATATATATACACACACACACACACACACACACACACAGGGTGTTTCACAACCGGTCTGCCATACTTTGAGGGGTGATTGGGGGGGGGGTTGATTTGCGGGTGATGTCGAGTAAAAAAGTTAATACAACATCGGTGCTATTTCCAACCGTTGCGGAGCTACGGACGTTTTAAGGTGCACGGAAAAAAATAAACGAGAGTATTTCTCTGATGTATTTATTAGTCGTGCTGGTCCAATATCCTGGCCCCCGAGATCTCCGGACCTAGCCCGGTTAGATTTCATTTTATGGGACCTTCGGAAAGAGATGGTCTGCAAGACCAAAGTACAAACGAGAGAGGAACTCTTGCGTCGGATTATGGATGCAGCTGCTTACATACGAGAACACCCGAAATGATTCAATGGGCAGTGGACTCTTGTTTGGAACGAGCAAGGCTGTGCATTGAAAACCAAGGCAGACATTTTTCAACATTTATAAGGTGTATCTCATAAAATGTAGCAATAAATACATCAGATTAATACTCTCGTTTTTTTTTTCCGTGCACCTTAAAACGTCCGTAGCTCCGCAACGGTCGGAAAGAGCACCGATGTTGTATTAACTTTTTTACTCGATATCATCCCCCAAATCACCCCCAAAATTATGGCAGACCGGTTGCGAAACACCCTGTATATATATATATATATATATATATATATATATATATATATAAATGAGCCAGCTAATGCTTTCCTATCCGCGCTGTACATAGCATAGAACGGCATAGAACTACCATTTATAAGCAAATTTTATGTTTTATCGGCAAAATGGAGCTATTTGACAAATCCTTTTAGATAATTCAAAGAATTGAGGTTATTTACAGTAACTTTAAACACACAGAGACGGAATTATCTGCAGCAATTTTATGGTATGTAATTGGGGGTTACATATATAAATATACACATGTAGATTAAAGCAAAGATTACATTTGTTTTTTTTTTTTGTAGGATACAGAATTCATGTATATTATAATATTAAATACCTTGATATCAAATACCTTGAAAATTTGTCTTAGATACCTTGACCTTACATACTCACTTTTATTTATTTATTTATCTTATTTTTATATTTTTTCTTACTATACAGAATTAAAATTATTTATTATTCATGTATGTGGCGTGTAGGGGGGGGGGAATTTGGACGGAGCAGGAAGGTTGGGATGGAATTAGGAGAAGGGATATCCTACGGTTGGTATGATTTAATGAATTTTATTGGTCATTTTTCTGTGGAAGGATTTTAGCGAGGAGATTGGTTTTGGCTTTTGATCGAGGTTGTTTCAGAGGCCGGGCCACAGTGGCGCATAAAGATGTTGCTGCGCAGAAGAGGGTGTAATTCGGTTTTTGATATACGTGTTTGATTGTTTTGTAGGAAAACGGTGTTAGGTTTGGGAAGCTAATATTTTGTTTTGGATGATTTCTGTTGTAGTACTATTGAAAGTTTGATACATAAGGAGGTAATGTTTAATTTGTAGATTTCTACTAGCTTGAGATGGAATATTATATATTCGTGGAATATTATATATTTGTACTTTCACTATATTTGTTTGATTCGTAGATTTTCCTACTTATCCTTGTTTGCTTTGGTGACTATAAAAAATTGTCATTAGCATTTCCATAAGCATTAATGAGTCACTACTACAAATGTGGGTATAGTATAGTGAAGTATATGGCTCTAAAGATTAGTAAATAATAATAATAATAATAATATTATTAGTATTATTAATAATAATAATAATATTATTATTAATAATAATAATATTATTATTATTATTATTAAGTTCATTAAGTAGGCCAAGGCACAGAAGCCTACTGTAAAAATTAACCGAATTAATAGGATAATTCCTGCAGTTAAGATTAGAAAATATTATTTATTCTCCTTTATATTAATAAAATTCACATGGTTTCCATATAAAGATGCGATTTACATTATTATTAATTTACTTTAGTCACGTATTAACGTTAACTTAAACTAACGCCATCTATTGAGAGATGAAACAACTAATCATGGTCTGAAACGAGTTTGATGGTCTATATATATATATATTTATATAAACATTTGTGTTCGCCAAATATTAGTATTTCCTATTATAATGCTAACCAGAAGAGTCAGATAAACAATACGATAAAAAATGTAATTGAAAGTATAAGGCAACGTATCTCCAAGCCATAAACAGTAAATTCCATTTTCCCCCTCTTCATTTGCAGCCTCAAATGACGTCACTGGCTGAATTTCCCCTCTATAATAAACTGCACGAATGGTTTCATATCAACATTCATAATAATTTTAGCTTTTCACGATCCAAGGCATGAATTGTGTATCTCTCCTTTTAAAATTAATATACTGTAGTCTGTGAGAAATTTTTAAATTCGTCAAATCATTACGCTTTTATTTATAAAGTGCAAATTTTTTATCTAATAGCTTTATAGTTTTTAAAATATTTGAAACCCATTTCATTTCAATTTGTTTTAAATGCAGATGCTAGAAATTTGTTTTAATTATTCGGGGTGGGGAGGAAACTGGTCTTAAATATAATTTTACTTTTGAGGTTCTACTTCAAGGAGATAATAATTCGGTCGTCTGTACTATAATAGTCTGTACTTTCTCCCTTTATTGAGAAAACAATGAAGAGTGGAAAATCAAATAGGATTTTCTCTGTGAACTGTATTTTAGTTTTTTTAAAGTATCATATTTTTGGTTATGTATATAAATCCAATGAGAGAGAGTCTCTTCCCGGTTTATCTCTGCCTTATATATAAACTCTACAAGTTTGACGCTTGGGTATACGACACTTAGTGAAGCTGAGAACAGTGAAAATCGCTTCAATATACGTAGGTTTAAATGTAAGAGAAACGAGATTGGTTAACAGATTTTGACTGTATCGAGGACGTTGTTAGTTGCCTCGGAGCAAATCACGCAACATCCACGTAGTTTTAAGGAATTTCCAGCGAACGAAATTAATAAGGCATTTGTGGAATTAAGTAACCGTAGATTTTCACTTATCATAGAATATCTTCAAACCCTAATTTGACAAAAGAAATTAAAAATTGGTTAAGTATAAATAATACGAACCAGACAATAGTTAGGAGGCATGAACACGCGATAAAAATTTTGGAGCACAAAAGCGCTTGATCTGAACATGTTTAATTAACATAAAATAAATATAAAACAGTATTTAAGAACGCTTAACTATATAATTATACATCCATTTTAATATTAAATTTTATAGAAAGTGTTTTACATAAAATATATTATCTTATATTTATAAATTATATGAAATATTTCATTCAACTTCAGTGATCGTGCGCAATGGCTATTTTTTTTCATCCATCTGCGCAGTAAACAAAGGTACATTTATTAAACGTTCATAAAACGTTCTCTGATATAATATTATATATATATATATATATTATATATATATATATATATATATATAGTATGTACAGGGTGGGCGGAAAGTAGCTCCCTATTTTGGATTGGTAAAAAAATACGTATATTATCCATTTATTTCAGAAGAAATAATATGAAAAGGTAGGCATACATGGTAGGTTTTCTCTAAAATTCAATGTGGGCTCCAACTCTTTCCACCAGCTTCTGGAGCCGCCCAGGAATGGCGTCCACTGACTTTAGCAGGAACTCCGGCGGGATGGAGGACATGACTTCCCGAATTCGGTCCTCCAGTTCTTCCAATGTCCTCGGTTTGGTGCGGTAGACTTCTTCCTTTACCCACCCCCAAAGAAAGAAGTCGCACGGTGTCAAGTCGGGGCTCCTGGCTGGCCATTGATGTGGACCACGACGACCCATCCAACGCCCAGGGAAGTGGGCATCCAGCCACTCACGGAGAACAAGAGCGAAGTGCGGAGGGGCGCCATCTTGCATAAATATCAGATCGTCGATGTTCTCCCATGTGCTGACAACCGGCCAGACCTCGTTTCGCAACATAGCAAGGTACCGCTCAGCATTCATGGTGTTGCGCAGAAGGAACGGGCCCACAACCTGATCTGAGGTCATACCACACCACACCGTTACACTGAACCGATTCTGCCGTTTTTCAGCGGTAACCATGGGATCCTCTCCTGCCCAGTAGTGGCAATTGTGGCGGTTGACAAAGCCTCCGACGTGGAACACCGCCTCGTCGCTCCAGAGGATGTTGCGGAAGAGATGGGGCCAGTCTTCATGCCAAGCCAGCATGATTTCCCGAACTCCATGCGAATGTCGCAGTCCTCGTCCGAGAGAGATTGGCAGTAATGCGGCTTCCACGCACGCCAGTTCAGCTCCTTCAGCACAGTTCGCACTGAGTAGCGGGAGAGTCCACTTTCCCGAGCTGCCTGGCGAGTTGACTTTCGTGGACTCCGTGCGAACATTTCCTGAACTGCCTGCACCGTCTCCTGGGCCCTGGATGTCGAAGGGCGACCACATCTTCGAACATCTGCCACAGACCCCGTGGTCATGAGCTTCGAGTGGCAGTTCTTGATTGTTTTCGGGTCCACTTGGGCACGTGGTCCGTGAATGGCCGCCACCATCTTTGAACTCGAACGACAGATTGCCAAACTTCGTACCGTGCCGCCAACTGGGCACGCTCCTGCAGTGTTAAACGCTCAGCCATGTTACCCTTCAATCTGAAATGAAAAAAAAAAATGAACGTTACAATTGTACCACTTTAGAGAACACAAAGAGAACACTTTAGAGAAAAAAGGATTACCGTTACAATTGTACCACTTTAGAGAACACACCATAACAATATAACAATACAATCACAATTTATACATACTTTATATGTAATTTAAATTAGGGAGCTACTTTCCGCCCACCCTGTATATATATATATATATATATATATATATATATTATATATATATATATAAGCTGCGTTTAAATTATTCATTTGATTTCATTAGAGAAACACAGAGTGAATAATAAACTCGATGTTTATCTCTTTAAGGACCGACGAGGTACTTATCCCCTTTCATTCTGGCTAGCGCCAGACGATTTTATTCAGCCCAAGAGAACAACTCTCGGCTTGAAAAGGTTATATAATCAGTTTATGAGGATAAAGATGCGATAAAAACGAGAATAATATATAGGGAGAACGCACTGAAGCAAACATAATTTATGTATTATTTATATATGAGTAAAATTTCTGATTTATGTGTTTCTTCCTTCTATCTATTTTCATAGGAAATAATTCTAGTATATATATATATATATATATATATATATATACATATAACCTTTGTGTGTGTATATTATATATATATAAAACCTTTGGTATATATATATATAACCTTTGGTTAGCTTCCGCCCGAATTGTTCATTCTGACGAAGGTCAAGCTTTTCACTCCACCTTAGACCTACAGTTTAGCGTGGAATCTGAACCACGCCCATCGCCTTAACCACTAGGCCACCCAGGGTACCCATTTATCTACCAGCCACTTTCTTTATTGTGTGGAAGGATGAACAGCTGGATTTTGCTGCGCGCCGGCTGCCGTCACCGGGTCTCGAACCCGGGGCCGATGATTCGTAGTCAACGATGCTAACCACTACACCACCGAGGCGCATTATATATATATATATATATATACAGCGTGTTCCAAAGAAATATATACCCACTTTGTTCGATAATACCAGCTATGAGGATAATAAATATATTACTGTTTATATGTTTTTTAATAAAGAATTTTCTCCTGAATCTAAATATGTAATTATTTTTATTAAAAATTGAAGAACAAAAAAGTTACAGATGTTTAAATTAGAATTATTATTTTCGAGACTTCATGTGCGATATTTTCTAATATTTTTTTTATGGCCTGGCCTGCCTTTTAACCGACTGTTTTGAGATACTTATGTTTAGTGCTTAGCTTAGCCTAGCCATTTCGTTGAGTTCTAATTAGGCAAGAGTACAGTTTTGCTCTAATCTTATCTAACATCTTATAACTCTGCGACGTTTGTTCTTTTCTAACGACAATTTGAACATCTTAGATAAAGTGTCATTTATCCATGGAATTTGTAAATTTTTTGAATTAACTAATAATTACAACATTTATGCTTCAATATCAACACTAAACATAAGTATCTCAAAACAGTCGGTTAAAATATTAGAAAATATCGCACATGAAGTCTCGAAAATAATAATTATAATTTAAACATCTGTAACCTTTTTGTTTTTCAATTTTTAATAAAAATAATTACATATTTAGATTCAGGAGAAAATTCTTTATTAAAACACATATAAAAAGTAGTATATTTATTATCCTCATAGCTGGTATTATCGAACAAAGTGGGTATACATTTCTTTGGGACACGCTGTATATATACACATATACACACGAATATATATATATATATATATATATATATATATATGTAAAGAACGACGCTTGTATAGAAGAACGTTCCGCACAAGATGAGGAGGGAGAACGAACAAATGAAAAATGAGGTAACCACCCGGGAATCGAACCCAGGATCTTCCGATTGCCGGTCAGATATGCTATCCAATACACCATGGGCCTCGATTGAGCAGAAGTCGTAATTCTCCTACATACTGTGTGTTGTTTGCAGTTAAAATGTGTGTATATATATATATATATATATATATAGATGTTGGTTATACTTACTTTCGATGGGTTCGAACAACTGTTCAGGGTCGATCTGTGTTCGATACCACTGCAGCATCCTGCCTCATTTGATGAAGGAAGGAATTGCTTTCTAATCTCATTCTGCTCTCACCGCCACCTACGTATGGTTGATCACTGGAGTTTATAGAGGAACCTGTCAATTTGGTGTTTAAAGGTAGTTAGGATAGTGTGGGGGGGGGTTCCGAGGCTCTTATGACAGGACGTTAAAGAGGTTTCAGATTCGTATTTTGA
>JAJOZX010001745.1:395000-412500 GCA_023014485.1 Bathynomus jamesi | reverse complement strand
ATGATTTTCCGCAGTTAACCGGTTGGATAAAATGAAAGATTCAAAATACCCGTTAACCTTCGCGTCAAGATTTGGGCAAAAAGGAATGAGAATGTGTCGAAAGTTTGGTACTGCGTGTCTCTTTGGAGGAGAAGGCATGCAGCTGGAGAGTTCAGAAGAGCAATGTCCGTTATAATATTGATTGTAAAGAGAGAGAGTGAGAAAACTTTGCGGCGAAGAGAGAGGGACTGAAGACAGTCAGTAAGAGGCGGGGAATTGATGAGACGAAAAGCTTTTGATTCCACTTGGTCAAGTAGAGTTGTGTGGGTTGAGCTACCCCACACAGCACACATGAGAAGGATACTCTACACAGGGGCGGATAAGACCCCTGTACAGAGACAGCAATCGAGTGGGGGTGAAGAAACTGCTGAACCGGTACAGCACACTTAACCTCTTATAAGCTCTTTTGGGAAGAGAGTATATGTGGTCTTTCCAGGAAAGATGACGAGAAAAGGAAATACCAAGAATGTTAAGAGAAGAGGAAGGATTGAGTTGTGTATTGTTGAAGGTAAGGCGATAGTCGTGTGGGTCGTGCGGAAGATTGTAACGAATTGACAGATGAAGGAACTGAGATTTTGAGGCATTGAAAACCACAAGATTTTCTCTACCCCAATCAGAAATAGTAAAAAATTCAGAGGTCAGGTGCATCATAGCTGTTTCATGCGAAGCATGGAGTTAGTGTTGAGAGGGACGGTTTGTGAAACGGGAGGAGAAGTGGAAAGTAGAATCATCGGCATGGCAGTGGTTAGGACAGGAAGTGTGACTTAAAAGATCATTGATAAATAAAAGAAAAAGAGTGAGTGACAGGAGAGCCCTGATTGTATCGTTTATTTAAAAAAAAATCTTGTGGTGAAAGTCCACGTTCCTTATTGATAGATAATGATCACATCCAAACAACCTTTACGACTAAGCTTTGTGAAACATTTGTGTACACTGTACCGTAATATATATATATATATATATATATATATATATATATATATATATATATATATATATATACAGGGTGGGCGGAGAGTAGCTCCCTATTTTGGATTGGTAAAAAAATACATATATTATCCATTTATTTCAGAAGAAATAATATGAAAAGGTAGGCATACATGGTAGGTTTTCTCTAAAATTCAATGTGGGCTCCAACTCTTTCCACCAGCTTCTGGAGCCGCCCAGGAATGGCGTCCACTGACTTTAGCAGGAACTCCGGCGGGATGGAGGACATGACTTCCCGAATTCGGTCCTCCACTTCTTCCAATGTCCTCGGTTTGGTGCGGTAGACTTCTTCCTTTACCCACCCCCAAAGAAAGAAGTCGCACGGTGTCAAGTCGGGGCTCCTGGCTGGCCATTGATGTGGACCACGACGACCCAGCCAACGCCCAGGGAAGTGGGCATCCAGCCACTCACGGACAACAAGAGCGAAGTGCGGAGGGGCGCCATCTTGCATAAATATCAGATCGTCGATGTTCTCCCATGTGCTGACAACCGGCCAGACCTCGTTTCGCAACATAGCAAGGTACCGCTCAGCATTCATGGTGTTGCGCAGAAGGAACGGGCCCACAACCTGATCTGAGGTCATACCACACCACACCGTTACACTGAACCGATTCTGCCGTTTTTCAGCGGTAACCGTGCGACTTCTTTCTTTGGGGGTGGGTAAAGGAAGAAGTCTACCGCACCAAACCGAGGACATTGGAAGAACTGGAGGACCGAATTCGGGAAGTCATGTCCTCCATCCCGCCGGAGTTCCTGCTAAAGTCAGTGGACGCCATTCCTGGGCGGCTCCAGAAGCTGGTGGAAAGAGTTGGAGCCCACATTGAATTTTAGAGAAAACCTACCATGTATGCCTACCTTTTCATATTATTTTTTCTGAAATAAATGAATAATATACGTATTTTTTTACCAATCCAAAATAGGGAGCTACTTTCCGCCCACCCTGTATATATATATATATATATATATATAGATTCGGGCAAAAAGGAATGAGAATGTGTCGAAAGTTTGGTACTGCGTGTCTCTTTGGAGGAGAAGGCATGCAGCTGGAGAGTTCAGAAGAGCAATGTCTATTATAATATCGATTGTAAAGAGAGAGAGTGAGAAAACTTTGCGGCGAAGAGAGAGGGACTGAAGACAGTCAGTAAGAGGTGGGGAATTGATGAGACGAAAAGCCTTTGATTCCACCTGGTCAAGTAGAGTTGTGTGGGTTGAGCTACCCCACACATGTGTGTATATATATATATATATATATATATATATATATACACACGGAGAAAAGTGTACACTTAAAGGACGAAATATTTACAGAATAATTAATGATCAATTTCTTTAATAATTAATCCAAATAAACGATACGGTTAATCCAACCATATAATTTGGTTGCCCTGTCCATGCTTATTGTTAAAAACAAAACAACCTTAAATTAGTGCAACCACGGAAGAGTTGGATTAACCAAAGTATGGTTGAATTAACTATTTGTTATATTGGGCAAATAGTTAAAACTCTATAGTTAGATGTCCTAACCAAGAACTTTTCCCGGTTATGTGTATTCGTAAGCAGGTAATCTTTAATATAAATATGAAAAGCGAGGCCATAAACTGAATAATTCATTTCTCGGTTTAATTTTAAAACTTAGAGAAATATTCGCTGAAAGAAAATTAATGCAGTGATTCATGATTCATGAATAGGAAATGAATTTATGCTTCAAAAGATTTTAAAATAACTTCCGCTTTTTTTTTTTTTTAATTTTTAATATTTTTCACTTGAGTTATAAAAATCATAAAATTTCACTTAGGTATATCTCAAATTTCACGTATTGTTGAGTGAAATTTATATATATATATATATATATGGGATTGAACTCAGAATAGTCCCCTGAGGTTTTTTTCATGATATACACAGACCGTGCATGGAATGTGCATGATACTGTGTATCATACACAGTATGTGCAGACTTAACACGGAATGAAATTTTAAATGCAAGATTAAAACAAAATAAAATGGTTATTATTTGAGAATAATAGGTATTCACTTATATATGTGTAGACCTAACACGAAAATAACTTTATTTGTAAACTCAGAAAGGAATAAAATTTAAAGAAGACTATACCTTAAGGCGGAATAATCCCCCTCACCTGAAAATACTTATACTCGTACATATGCAGGGCCTATCAGAGGGAGGGGGCTAGGAGGGCCATTTGGCCTGGGCCTCAAGCTTAAGGGGAAACCTCAAATTTATAAACTTTCAGGTTTGAATATAATGTTTTGCAGAGAGTAATAATTGGGTTTAGCTATGGGCCTTAAAAGCTGGAAGTGCCCTGGGCCTGTGTATATATATATATATTATATATATATATATATATATATATATATATGGTGTGTGTGTGTGTGTGTGTATATGTGTATATATATATATATATATATATATAAAACGCAAAAGGGCACCAAACATACCATGCTCACTTGACAGCCACAAACAACTGAGGCGAAAAGGAGACAGGGTCAAGGGAAAAAAAAAAAAAAAAAAAAAAATTTAGTTTGTAGGTATTTTAATTAATAAAAAGGGGGTAACAACTGGAATCAATATTTAAACTGGAGTTCAGAAATTTAATGCACAGAGATTCGTAAATACGGAGAGAGGACGGGCATTTTAATGATTTAAGAATTTTAAAGTTATTAACGGAAATATCAACCTTACACTTAACAGAATGATTTCTAATGGCAGACTGTTCCTTTTTAGATAAAACTTTCCCTGTCCTATGGCTTAATACCCATATGGGAGCAAAATCTTGCCTGCAAAGAACGAACTGTGCTGCCAACGTAGTTCCCCTGGGAACACACAGGGCAGGTAAACAAATAAACGACAGAACAGTTCATCGCAGGGGGGATTTTGTCCTTACAACGGAAAAAACATTCAAGGGTATTATTATTTACAAAAGCAACCTTAAAATCAATGTGAAAATAAAATTTCCTCACCACACTCAACAATTGCTTTTTCACAAAAGTGTTAAAATGGTAGAGGTCAGGTAAAACAAGATATTTACAATTCTTAGGAACATCATACGTTGGGATAAGGTTGGGGGAATAAACATTATTAAGAAATTTACCAATAATACCTTGTACAAGATCCCGTGGAAAACCATTTTTAAAGAAAAAATCAGTAAGGAATTCAAATTCATTATGAAGCAGAGCAAAGTTTGAGCAAATATTATAAGCTCTATGCACTAAAGTGCGAATGGAACTTAGTTTGTAATTAAAATCGCAAAAACTGTAAAAATTAAAACCTAAACCCGTAAAGGTAGGCTTCCGGTATGTCGAAGTTAAAACAGTCGAGCCTGATTTGGAAACCAAAACATCAAGGAAAGGAATAGAACCTTGAACTTCCTTTTCCTGTGTAAATATAATGTTCTTATGCAGTGTGTTCAGAAAATTTAAAAACTGAACTGATTGATTATCCGTTTGGAATAAAGCAAACGTATCATCAACATAACGTCTGTACAATTTCGGCTTAAGGTGAGGGGGGCACTCACAGAAGGCCCTTTCCTCAAGATGAGACATGAAAATATTCGCAAAAACGGGACCTAAGGGGCTCCCCATCCCCACTCCATCCAACTGACGGTAAACTACCCCTTGAAAACTAAAAAAGTTATCCTTGACTGCCAAATTCAGAAGCTGCTCAAACTGTGCTCTGCCAAAGCCGTGAAAAAGTGAGTCCGGCTGTGGAAAAGCTTTATTTAAAATAATTGTAATGGTCTCATCCAAGGGGACATTTGTAAAGAGGGAAGATACATCAAAACTTGTCATAAACAAAGAATTCATATTAAACTTCTTAACTTCCGACACAAAAGAAAAACTATCCTTAACACTGTACAAGTTCACAGTAAATGATGATAACAGTGGGACAAGAAATTTGGCAAGTTTGTAATTAGCCAAAGGATAAGACGCTAAAATTGGGCGCAATGGAACACCGACTTTATGAACCTTAGGCAGACCATACATAAGGCCCAAATAAGAGCCTGAAACGTACAGTTCATCATAAGTGGAGGAGTTAATAACACAATCATGTTTAAGCTTAAGCAAAACACGGTTAACCTTGTCTTCCGATCGCTGAATAATTTTAGAAGCCTGTTCATCTACCTTAACAAATTTTAATGAATCGGAAAGAATATCAAGCATTTTTTAATATAATCCGTTTTATTCATAACCACAACACCACTACCCTTATCTGGTTTAGTAATAACAATAGATTCATTTACACCCAAACCTTTTAAAATTTCACGGTCCTCCCTATGCAGAAAAATTGTAGAAAACTTAAAAGCTTTAATTTTAGAAAACAATTCATGGGACAATTGGGAAATATGTTGTCTAACCTTACCAAAATCATTAGCATCAACGGTTGGAAGAACTTTCAGATCATGGGCTATCCTTTCAAAATAAAAATAAAAGTCAGCAGGTTTAAAACGCAAGTTGGGAAACTTGAACTTAAGGCCAAGAGACAAGAGAAAACTTTCACGCTTTGACAGGGTATAGTCAGATAAATTCCTAATGACCTGACCAGGATCCAGAAAATAAGGGCGAGATAGGTTTAACTTAAAAAGCTTGCGGTCATGAATCCGGGAAATAGAACGTACATATGAAAGGGAGGAAACATGAATGTTAGACACTATGCACGCATAGTCACAAAAAGAGACCAAGGCCTTCAACTGGCTTTTAAGAGCACAAATCTTGTTCGAAATATCATGCTGAAGCTTAAATTTGTAATTAATTTCATTGTTAAGATAATATACCAAAGATGACCTATAAAACTCTGAAGAATAGAGTGAATTACGATACAGTTTGTAATAAATAAAATTAGGAAAGACGCCACTATTCCGGCAGATTTCTAAAAATTCAAGGTCCAATTCAATCTTCTTAAATCATTAAAATGCCCGTCCTCTCTCCGTATTTACGAATCTCTGTGCATTAAATTTCTGAACTCCAGTTTAAATATTGATTCCAGTTGTTACCCCCTTTATATTAATTAAAATACCTACAAACTAAATTTATATATATATATATATATTATTATTATATATATATATATATATATATATATATATATATATGTATATATATATATATATGTGTGTGTAAAACGGCGTAGCCATGGGAGTTATCAGGGGTTAACAGAGGAATATAAATGGATTACTTTTTTAAAAATAAAACTCCTCCTTATGGGATAAGTATCTTTACTGTGATTCCCAATCCCACCCTTGGTCAAATCCTGGCTACGCTAGTATATATATATATATATATATAAAAGTATATATGTATAAGACATTTGTCTTCCTTCAACGTTTTTCTTTCAGTCAGTAAGTACAGTGTGTTCATAAAGTCACGCAAAGTAAATATGCATGTACATTTTACCTTATTCTTGCGTAACTTTATGAACACCCTATACTATTTACAGTTCGTGCTACTGTAATCTAATCACTCTTTTGAATGCAGATTGGATTCCGACATTAGAATGTCATCGAGATCATTCATGGTCTGTGAAGGTACAAGAGATCAGAAGCGAAAAACATTTACAAATCGGGACCCAAATTCTAAATTATTATTTTTTTTAATATCTTCGTAAATATTAAAATATAACTTTCTGTAAATATTTAGAGGATAATATCCTTAGCTGATATACCAAGGTTTTCTTAAGTGTCCTAATAAGGGACGTATTTTGAAGGATACAAAATCATTTTAATAGTTAGAGCAGCGGTTCTCAAACATTTTCTTCTTCTGTACCCCTTGAATTCTTTCACGGGATTTTCGAGAGAGAGAGAGAGAGAGAGAGGAGAGAGAGAGAGAGAGAGAGAATTTTTTACTTTCTTTACGACCGTGTGACTCGTGGCCGTTTGTTAAGCGTATATAATATTAAAAAGGTTATATTTTCAGGAATCCTTTACGTACCCCCTAAGATTCCCTCTCGTACCTCCAGTTTGAGAACCACTGAGTTAGAGGAACCCCGATAAAACCTATCCTAGAAACTCTAGAGGTGTAGGGAATTTTTTTTTAGCCATTTTGAGTAAATTAGCTTAGAAAATAACGTGTTATATTTTTTCTTTTATTTTCAAGGATCTTTTAATTAAATTTTTTGTTCTAAAAATGTATTTGAAAATTTTCAATGACTTCTGAGTGAAATGAATAGGACTTTCGTTCTGTTCTTGGTATATTATGTTACAGGGAATGTGTGTAACTAGGGATTTCATGAAATCCCTAAAATGTTCAGGATTTCATGTAAGATTAAGTCGTGATATTTTCGTTAAATCTTACGAAAATATCACGACTTAACCTTATATGAAATCCCTGAACATTTTAGGTATTTCATAACATCCCTAGTTACACACATTCCCTGTAACATAGACTTTGATGAAATCCACTGAGGTTTCACAATTCAAACCTATTTAATCTCCTGTTAGAAGTGTTTTACGTTGCTATATTAAGTTAATAACGAACCAGAGTAATCAGCAAGGAATGCCAAAAATTGGCACAATGCTCAGGCCGAACGAGTGCGGCTTATTGCACTTGCTTCTGTATTATTATTGATAAGCATCATCATCACAGTAAATAATTTCCATATCATGCGACTTTTGGAACACACTGTATACTGTATATATGTGAATATAAACATGTACGCGCGATAACTCGTTTATGAAATGGGTTTCAATTTTATAAAGTTAATAATATAATTAATGAAAAGTACAAACTCATTTGAAAATTACTTTAATGAAATACAATTCATACATATATGAATTTAAATGTATTTTAAAACCGAACAAGTTTTATCCAACCATTAACACACACACACACACACACACACACACACACACACGTACATGTGCGCATCTCCGCATAAGTAAGGTACCGGCTTTTTTAAATCCATTTATCTAAAAACCCAATTAACCAAACCTAATTTAACCTAACCTAACCTATTTTAACCTAACCTAACCAGTGCCATTGAACCGTGAAGTGTTTCGGAAGTAATTGAGGGCTCGAAGGACGGTTTCTCTTAAGTCATTAAATAGTGAGATAGTGAGGTACTCAATAATCTAGCCTAACCTAATCTAACCTAACCTAACTATACTTTAACTAATCTAACCTAATCAGAATTAACATATCTTATTTTCCAGGTCTGGTATCAGAGCAATATGAATTCTGAAATGATAGCCTTTTTGTACCATTTTTTTTGGAATTCTCGGCCGTCCAAACCTCGGAATAATTATATTAAATTATTTTGGAAAACTGCTCCATTTCTCACTTCTTTATTTATTTATTTTGCTCCTTCCTTTTGTTTCTCGTCATCATAAATGAAGCTGCTTGCAGGGAGGGATAGTCAAGATAGAGAAGAAGTAGTAAAGTTCCCTTTGCCAATAAATGTAGTAGGAAGCGCTGGTCTGGTCTGGTTTCAGAGCACTGGGAGCTCTCAGATAATGATACACTTGATGGGAATTCTCGGGAGTCAAAGCCTCCGAATAGACATAGTCAACTTCAGGGAAGCTACTTAGCTATAATAGAATTTCAGTTTTAGATAGTGTATAGCGAAATTTCGTTAAAAAAAAAAAAAAAATTACACATATGTACACTGTCTTAAATTGGAGGCTGCTGGCCAGCCGAAGGACGCCTCTGGATTACTACTTCTTTATCTAAGTATTTCCTATGCGACGCACTATAATTTACGTTATGACAAATATTTTCTTAAGAAAAGAGGGGAAATCACATCCATTATGTACATTTTCGTGGGGTTTTTCAAATTGGGCTTTGCTGACCGGTTCGGAGTGCTTATGGATCAGTGCTCCCTTATCTAAGTAATTCCAAAATAAAAGATGGCAATGTAAATAATCAATTTTTAAAAGTAAAGCTCTCAACTTGACGGTCTTGGCATTTATCGAAATAATGATGCATCGATGAAATGATGACATCTTGTATGGAATAAATAAATAAATAAAAAAAAAATGCATCGTGTAAATTAAATTAAGTAGTCGAGTGTTTCATGCAATCCTTTATTTTCCACTGTCCTCTAATGCATAATTGGGTGTACGAGATAAGTGTATGCATGGTGTGAATGAACTCTGAAGCTATTCTTTTCATTATACTTTTCCCTACATCCCTATAAATTTTCTTTCATAACAGTTTTCTGTCCAAAGTAGGGTTGCCAGATTTTTCAAATGCCCATGAGGGACAAAAAAATTTTTTTTTTTTTTTCCAAGACCAAATTTTATTCAAATTGAAACGATTTCTTTAACGGTTACAACAAACAAAATTAGAAAAATTTTATTAAAATAATGCTTAACAATTAAACATCATGAATAATATTGAAATTATTATACATAATATTGAAATATCGTAAATAATATTGAAATTATAGCATATTAAATATTGTAGTATACAGGGTGTCCCAAAAGTCGCTATCTTTTTTGTTGAAATAGGCTGAATTTCAAATAAATGTCACACTGACCTGAATACAGATGTATTTCTATACAAATTACAGGTATTACACCATTAAAATCTTTAATTAGTAGTTTCCACATGTTCTCCATCTGTATCTCTGCAAATCTCAAAGTGGTCTGCGATAGACCTCTGATTTAATGAAACCCCAAGCAAAGAAATCCAATGGGGTCAAATCCGGAGATCGCGCCGCCCAGGGCCTATTTCCCCCACGTCCAATCCAATGATTTGGAAAACGCTCGTTTAGGTATGTCTGAACAATTCTGGCATAATGACATGGTGCCCCATCCTGCTGAAAGACTACATTGTCAGAATGCCATCTTCAAGAAGTTGAGGTTCTAGAAAATTTTGAAGCATATCAAAGTAAACAGGCCCTGTCACTGTAGCCTGTGCAAAGAAAAAGGGCCTGTAAATCTTAGACTTCGTCATTCCAAGCCACACGTTGACTAGGTGAGTTTCTTTCCCATTCAGTGAACTCAGTTGGCTTTTCATTAATCCAGATGCGACAATTATGTCGATTGATTTTACCACAGGTGTGAAAAGTCGCCTCATCTTTAAACAAAATGTGGTCCATTAAATTGTTATTTTGGATTTGTTCGGCCAGTTCCGCACACATTGCTGCTCTTTTTGGAAAATCTTCCTCGTGTAAGCTGTGTAACATCTGAATGTGATAACACTTCTTCAGCGTCGAACGCAAGATTCTGTGAGCAGTTGTTTTGGGTATGGTCAGACTGTGAGATGCTTGGCGAACTGACATTCTTTGATCGTCTTCGAACATTATGCGAACAGATTCAATGTTTTGTTGTACTGTTCTTGGACGTCCACTTCTTCCTTCATCATGCACAGATCTAGTCCTTTTGAATTTGTTCACCAATTCACGAATTGCTTTATCTGTCAGTCCAGGCTTGTGAAACCTTTTTGAGAATCGGTCTCTAATTTCACATTTCATTCCTCTGATGCGACATGTTACTATCATAACGCGTTCATGCATATCCATCACCAATGATATGGATCTGAAAAAATTAATTAAAAATTTAAAAATAATTAAAATAGAAATCTAATGCATGTATTTGTCTAGAAAGGTGCATGCAATCATGTCATTAAAACATTCATTTGAAATTCAGCCTATTTCAACAAAATAGATAGGGACTTTTGGGACACCCTGTACATCGCTTTACTAATTATATTATAACGTGTCAATATTTTTCTGAACTTTTAATCTTCAAAATTTTAGTTCCATCTTCTGACTTCAAGTCAAGCAATCGCAGGATTCACACTAATTCAAAGCTTACAATATAACTACAGCCGAAAAACTGCCAACTCGTAGCGAAACACAACATTTTATAAGCGTTATGTAATTTCTAGGATGTTCTAGAACAGTGGTCGGCAACCTCTGACCCGCGGGTCAATTGTAGTATATATTATATACAAAATAATAAATATTACATGCAGAGTGTTTTCTGTTTTAAAATGTCCCAAAAATAGTGTATTTTGATTTAAATTTTGAACACTGACCCATTATCAAATTGCCAATAAATCATATTGACCCAGTTTCAAAAAAAGTTGCCTACCACTGTTCTAGAACACTTAACATTACTTTACAGAATTCTATATGATCCTACATAATTCTAGAAAATTCTAAATCAATTCATCCCGAAAAAATTTGCTTAAAAAATA
This sequence comes from Bathynomus jamesi, assembly GCA_023014485.1. NCBI lineage: Eukaryota > Metazoa > Arthropoda > Malacostraca > Isopoda > Cirolanidae > Bathynomus > Bathynomus jamesi. Next base: position 401,323 of record JAJOZX010001745.1, on the reverse strand, counting down.
TTTTTTGCGGGACATTTTGAATACAAAGCGGGACGCGGTATTTTTTGATCAAATGCGGGTCATTTGGCAATCCTACTCCGCAGTGACTCACAGAGGAGGAAGAACCTTGTCTGTTCTATACTTTCCTCTTTGTATAAAAGCTTTACACGTCTATAAGTGTAAACTTGGTATGGGAGTTTTCAGTATTCTATATTTTCATTTGCCTTTTCTTTTCTACTTCTTTCATGGGCCTATTCTTTCTACTTCTTTCATGGGCCTATTCTTTCTACTTCCTTCATGGGCCTATTCTTTCTACTTCCTTCATGGGCCTATTCTTTCTACTTCCTTCATGGGCCTATTCTTTCTACTTCTTTCATGGGCCTATTCTTTCTACTTCTTTCATGGGCCTATTCTTTCTACTCCTCTCATGGGCCTACTTCTTTCTACTTCTGTCATGATCCTAGAGTGCATCTTAAGGTCTTTCTTAGCGTGTAACTCTGTAACTCTGTAATTTCAGTGATTTTAGAAATAAAAAATTGAGTTTCCTTGTTCAAAATATATATTTAGAATATTAATTACAGTACATATTTTACTTCCCTTAAACATATGATGCCCAGATGAAATTACAGCATTATTTATGATAAATTCTTTGCACAAAATAACATACTGTATATATATATATATATATATATATGTGTGTGTGTGTGTGTGTGTGTATATATATATATGAAAATTATTTCACGAAAGTAACACGTGAAAAATATTTATGATGAAGAAAACCACGAAGGAAAGGAAACACAAAATGGTGCTCAAGCGCTTTCGTCTAATGACATCCTCAGGAACACTGAAGTACATAAAAGGGTTACAGCCTATATATAGGTTACAGAAAGAAAAATAAATAACATATATATATATATATATATATATATATATATATATATATTATATATATATATATGCAATAAACGGAGAAGTAAAAATAAAAATTAAAAATTAAAGGATTATCAGATTTGTAAGGAAAAATATCGATTTTTAGCACAAGATCAAATTAATTATAAAAATACAAATTTATACTGGAAATCTGCCCGGGTTTTAACACTTTGCCTTTTATGGTCAAGTTTCGATATATATAAAAATAAAATGAAATTAAAAGTTAATAAAGTAGCATACAAGTTTACCAAAGATTTAGCGCTCTACCCTTCTTATCTAAATCTGTTTTGAAGGAATTCAAAACAACAGGATCGAGTTGAAAAAGACCTTTGCTTATGTTGAAGTTATTTGAAAGTTGGATAATGGCAGACTCAAGAATATTTCTATTAACAATGTTGCTAGAATGGAATAAAACTGAAGCATTATTCCAATCAATACAGTGGGATAACTCTGACAAATGGACAAAAAGGGCACTGGACAACTGTCCTGTTCTAACGGAATATTGATGCTGTTTTATACGTGTGTGCAAATCCTTTCCCGTCTGACCTATGTAAAAGGAATCACATTGTTTACAACCAATTTTATAGATAATGCCTGAATTATTGGTAGGGCTATTTTTTACTATGATATTTTTCACAATATTGTTATATGAAAATACTACATTAATATCCAAAAGTTTAAGTACATTAGCAATGCCTAAAAAGCCCGGGAAAAATGGAAGTACTAAAATATTTTTTGACAAAGTACGAGTGTTATTATTGACACGATAGAAAGTTCGTTTTGCCTTGTTGAGACAAGATTCCATAAACGCAGATGGATAACACAGATCACTTCCAATACCGTTGATTTTTTCCAATTCGGCATCGATGTATTCCGGACTGGCGATCCTAAGGGCGCGGAGAAACATTGATGAAAAAATGGCCTTCTTAGTGGGGGTGTCATGTCCCGAGTAAAAGTGTACGTAGGACAAATTGTTTGTTGTTTTTCGATAGATACTAAACTTAAAACCTGGGCTTTCCCTATGTACACGCACATCCAAAAATGGGATTGAATTGTCTTGTTCCAATTCTAAAGTAAACTTAATGGAGGGGACTTGATCATTTAACTGAAGGAGGAAGTTATCCAGGTCACGATTCATGGGCCAGATACACAAAATATCGTCGACGTACCGCAACCAAGGGATGCCAACCCCCAGGATTCTCGGAATGTAAGTAATTTCGAAAAACTCCATATAAATATTGGAGAGGAGGGGCGATAAGGGGTTGCCCATGGCCATCCCAAAAACTTGTTGATAATACTCGTTATTGAAAGTGAATTTACTGTCTTTGATGCAAAGTTTAATAAGATCCAAAACAATGTGTGAAGGTAGTGGCAGGTCATACTTATGTAATTCTTGGGAGAGAAAGTCAAGCATATCGTCAATCGGCACTTTTGTAAACAATGAACAAACGTCAAAACTGATCAATCTATCGTTAGTTTCAGTACGTGCATTATTCAATTTTTCAGTAAGATCCATGGAATTTTTTACATGTGAATCAGAGATAGTTCCGAGAATGGGGGACAAGACTTTGACAAGCCATTTGGAGAGTTTATAAGTAATAGAGCCCACCGAGCTAATAATAGGGCGCATAGGGTTGCCAGGTTTGTGGGTTTTAATGAGACCGTAAAGGTAGGGCAGAGAAGGTGAAGTGGACATGAAAAGCGGAATTAAGTCCTTATGATCTTTGAGAATGCGTTTCAAGCCACTATTAAATGATTTGATGACGTCATCCTGCGGGTTCTTCCTAAGTTTGCTGTATGTGGCGGGGTCCTGGAGAAGCTCGTTCATCTTTCCGATGTAGTCCACTTTGTCCTAATAAACTATGGTGTTAGCCTTGTCTGCTTTAGTAATATGGGGCTCCCCATCTTTTTTAATTGTGAGAGGCTATTGCGAAAACGTTTAGGAAAGTTATCTTCGTAATTACCATTCGCCGCACTATAAACGAGGCCTTTAACTATGTTAAACAAATACTGAGGGAGATTACACTGTTTTTCAAAACACGCGAGACTGTAACAAATTTGTAAAGCCGAAGGTTTTTTAACAATAAAAAAGGACATACCATATCCAAGGGCACTTTTTGCATCGTCACTAATGTTTTTCGAAGAAAGGTTCAAAACACACTTTGAGCTTGCTTTTTTACTCCACTGACTATTTCGAATATTGGTCCGCCTTCAAAAATTTAAACATCGCCAAACATAATTTTGTAACCGTTATTCCCCAACCGTGGATCCAACGTTTGTTTGATGAAATTTACAACGAGTTGCGTCGGAGAACTACTTCACTTCGTAACATTTTGGATCGAAAAATTAAAAGTCTCATTCGAAATAGTCAGTGGAGTAAAAAAGCAAGCTCAAAGTGTGTTTTGAACCTTTCTTCGAAAAACATTAGTGACGATGAAAAAAGTGCCCTTGGATATGGTATGTCCTTTTTTATTGTTAAAAAACCTTCGGCTTTACAAATTTGTTACAGTCTCGCGTGTTTTGAAAAACAGTGTAATCTCCCTCAGTATTTGTTTAACATAGTTAAAGGCCTCGTTTATAGTGCGGCGAATGGTAATTACGAAGATAACTTTCCTAAACGTTTTCGCAATAGCCTCTCACAATTAAAAAAAGATGGGGAGCTCCATATTACTAAAGCAGACAAGGCTAACACCATAGTTATTATGGACAAAGTGGACTACATCGGAAAGATGAACGAGCCTCTCCAGGACCCCGCCACATACAGCAAACTTAGGAAGAACCCGCAGGATGACGTCATCAAATCATTTAATAGTGGCTTGAAACGCATTCTCAAAGATCATAAGGACTTAATTCTGCTTTTCATGTCCACTTCACCTTCTCTGCCCTACCTTTACGGTCTCATTAAAACCCACAAACCTGGCAACCCTATGCGCCCTATTATTAGCTCGGTGGGCTCTATTACTTATAAACTCTCCAAATGGCTTGTCAAAGTCTTGTCCCCCATTCTCGGAACTATCTCTGATTCACATGTAAAAAATTCCATGGATCTTACTGAAAAATTGAATAATGCACGTACTGAAACTAACGATAGATTGATCAGTTTTGACGTTTGTTCATTGTTTACAAAAGTGCCGATTGACGATATGCTTGACTTTCTCTCCCAAGAATTACATAAGTATGACCTGCCACTACCTTCACACATTGTTTTGGAACTTATTAAACTTTGCATCAAAGACTGTAAATTCACTTTCAATAACGAGTATTATCAACAAGTTTTTGGGATGGCCATGGGCAACCCCTTATCGCTCCTCTCCAATATTTATATGAGTTTTTCGAAATTACTTACATTCCGAGAATCCTGGGGGTTGGCATCCCTTGGTTGCGGTACGTCGACGATATTTTGTGTATCTGGCCCATGAATCGTGACCTGGATAACTTCCTCCTTCAGTTAAATGATCAAGTCCCCTCCATTAAGTTTACTTTAGAAGTGGAACAAGACAATTCAATCCCATTTTTGGATGTGCGTGTACATAGGGAAAGCCCAGGTTTTAAGTTTAGTATCTATCGGAAAACAACAAACAATTTGTCCTACGTACACTTTTACTCGGGACATGACACCCCACTAAGAAGGCCATTTTTTCATCAATGTTTCTCCGCGCCCTTAGGATCGCCAGTCCGGAATACATCGATGCCGAATTGGGAAAAATCAACGGTATTGGAAATGATCTGTGTTATCCATCTGCGTTTATGGAATCTTGTCTCAACAAGGCAAAACGAACTTTCTATCGTGTCAATAATAACACTCGTACTTTGTCAAAAAATATTTTAGTACTTCCATTTTTCTCGGGCTTTTTAGGCATTGCTAATGTACTTAAACTTTTGGATATTAATGTAGTATTTTCATATAACAATATTGTGAAAAATATCATAGTAAAAAATAGCCCTACCAATAATTCAGGCATTATCTATAAAATTGGTTGTAAACAATGTGATTCCTTTTACATAGGTCAGACGGGAAAGGATTTGCACACACGTATAAAACAGCATCAATATTCCGTTAGAACAGGACAGTTGTCCAGTGCCCTTTTTGTCCATTTGTCAGAGTTATCCCACTGTATTGATTGGAATAATGCTTCAGTTTTATTCCACTCTAGCAACATTGTTAATAGAAATATTCTTGAGTCTGCCATTATCAAACTTTCAAATAACTTCAACATAAGCAAAGGTCTTTTTCAACTCGATCCTGTTGTTTTGAATTCCTTCAAAACAGATTTAGATAAGAAGGGTAGAGCGCTAAATCTATGGTAAACTTGTATGCTACTTTATTAACTTTTAATTTTCATTTTATTTTTATATATATCGAAACTTGACCATAAAAGGCAAAGTGGTAAAACCCGGGCAGATTTCCAGTATAAATTTGTATTTTTATAATTAATTTGATCTTGTGCTAAAAATCGATATTTTTCCTTACAAATCTGATAATCCTTTAATTTTTAATTTTTATTTTTACTTCTGTTATTGCATATATATATATATATATATATATATATATATATATATATATATATATATATATATATATATATATGTATGTTATTTATTTATTTATTTTTTCTTTCTGTAACCTATATATAGGCTGTAACCCTTTTATGTACTTCAGTGTTCCTGAGGATGTCATTAGACGAAAGCGCTTGAGCACCATTTTGTTTCCTTTCCTTCGTGGTTTTATTCATCATATATATATATATATATATATATATATATATATATATATATTTGTGTGTGTGTTGTGTGTGTGTGTGTGTGTGTGTGTGAATTTTCCGTTTTTTCTTCATTTACTAAATTATTTATTAATTTTCTGTCCTTTAACAAAGGAAAATGGATGAACCGAAAAGAGTTTTCTGACCGAAAATTGAAAGGGGAAAATAAAGTTTTCCAAAGCAAAAATTGTCCATATATATATATATATATATATATATATATATAATATATATATATATATATATATATATATATATATATATATGGGATGAATTTCACAATAAAACACGTGAAATGAATAAATGCTGCAAACCCACAAGGAAAAAGAAAAACGATTCCAAGGCCTTTCGTGTATTCAAAGCTACACCTCGTCATTCCCTGACGAGGTGTAGCTTCGAATACACGAAAGGCCTTGGAATCGTTTTTCTTTTTCCTTGTGGGTTTGCAGCATATATATATATATATATATATATATATATATATATATATATATATAGGGAGAGAGAGAGAGAGAGAGAGAGAGAGAGAGAGAGAGAGAGAGAGAGAGAGAGAGAACCAAAATGTTGTACATTTTTTAAAATGGCTGCTATTTTTAGAGTAATGAATATTTTCTCTGTTTTCAAATGATATAATAGAAGACGTCATAAAGTTTT
>JAJOZX010001745.1:367500-390000 GCA_023014485.1 Bathynomus jamesi | reverse complement strand
CAACACAAGGTCATTCAGCGGGGCATCAGCTGCGACAGGAGGCGCCAGCCAGGCAGGTGCGTAGAGGAGTGCAGTAAATAGTACCACTCTCTGAAGTTTCTGTACCAGCTCGTCGTCGAACTCTAGCTGACCGCTGAACATCAGGAGCTTCGTGTAGTAGATGATCTGAAACGAATACGCACTGTGATGTATAAATACCGATACCACTCCATATAAGTTTGTTTAATGGTAAATTATTTATCTTATTTTTTCTGGTAGGGACTTCAAATGGCTGTTTGCAGAAGGCAATACAATATTTAACTTCTAATTCAAAATACCAACCTTGGCCATCCACCTCGCATGATGGTAGGCTCCTGGGCGCATGAAGTGTGTGCCACGACGTGGCTGGGCCCCGAGTACCAGGAGTGTAATCTCCGCCACTTCTCGGTAGTCTTCTCTGACAAGACCAGAAGCGGTGCCGAGGAACTTGACTGCCTCATCTCGGAGCTCCATCAGCCACGTCACCTCCGCCAAATGCTCGATCTCCAGCTCGCGATAAGTCGAGAGGTCAAGCTTGTCCCACCTGAAAGGGGAGTTATGAAAATATTGCATGAAAACGACTGAAGTTTCCCTTTTCGACTGCTATTAACATCAATAGTAGAAGGACGCTGATATCTCAATTGCTCTGAAGGCAAAAAATCATTGGAGAAAACAAATGCGCCTTAGACTTGAAATTCACCTTCTCCTCAGATACTGGAACAAATGTTCAGTTGGTGCTGTGGTTCTTCCAAACGCGGTGATGACCACTGCCCCCACGATGAGCTCCATAACGTGATGGCGACAGCCCAGCTGGAAGAGCGGTTTACCAAGCATGTTCTCCAGCCGGACCACCGCACCCTGCACCCTCCCCGTATTGGAGGAAGTTGTGTCGAAGCACAGTCCAATCACGTTGTTCTCGCATCCCCAGTCTCTGAGAGCACGAAAGGTCGCCTGGGCCTGGGACAGACCGGTGCCGTCAGCAACAGTCGGAATGGCCAGCAACTTTCCTTCTGTGCATTGGGGAGCTCCGGAGATGAGAATCGCCTGGCGGTGCTCCAATGATCCAAGAGAGTCCTGAAACGTATGTCATACATGCCAATCCATTATCATCCACTGGAATATGTCAATCCACTGTCGTCACTGGAACATGTTAATTCACTGTCGTCCACGGTAAGGGCAAAACTGACCTTGATTACTTTACCGTCCCAGTAGACGACAGCATGCCTCGGAGATACGAAGGATTTCTGCACAGCTGTCGACACTTCACAACGATGTGCCACTCTTCCACGGCGAGACGTGTCCTTCGAGATACTGAATTTGTCCAGGTCTGCGGGCGGATCTGCCGAACGTAGGACTGCCGCCACGACACTTGCCACCTATGTGCGAAATTGAAAGGAAATTGACAAGGATGCGTATGGTTTTTATGTGACAAAATAATCACTAAATTTTCCGTCGTTACGTCTATTATATCTTTGTCAAGGAAAGATCATTACTGATACACACACACCTGATTATTGGACATCCGGAAGCGATCAGCGACTTCAATAACAGCCGTTGCATTGAGGATGCGGTGAGGAAGGCTGATTGATACAGTTGATTCTCTCGGCTGTCGGTATGGTGGTTCTAGCTGTGATTCGGAGTTGCTCGATGATCTGCTTTCTATAGATTCATCGTCGCTCTCAGCTTCGGTTCCTAATTTCGTTTTTGAGGTGCCTGGCTCATCACGAGATTGTTGTCTTGAGAGTTGTCGGTTTCTCTTGACAACGAACACTTTATCATTCCCACTCATTGTTGCCTGGCGCACGCAAGCCCCGTTGATTCTCATAAAATTTAATATCTTCTTGTTTGTTGTTGTCTGAGAGCAGTCGACTTTTCTGTATCTCTTTAATAGCATCGGGAGCTCCGATGTCCCAGAGCTTGTTCAGATTTTCTGAAAACTTCTCCCTGCCTTTTCCCGCGTCACTGTCTCTCATCTTGCTCTTCTGCAGCGAGCGCCACTCTTCCCACAGTAACTCCAGTTTTCTTTCGCAGTTACGCCTCGTGATCGTCTTTATACGTGCCATGTTCCAAAATGCCAGAACATTGGCCACCGTGTCTTTTACGGCGGCCTTCCTGTCAGTAGTTTCCTGCTTGGCATAGAAGAAGTACTGGAGAACTTGATGGGTGGTTGGCAATTTGGCACCACCGATCGAGGAAGATGGCTGACCAATTAAGAAGACGTCCGTGGCTGACCTTAGAGAAAGTGGTGCTGTTGTTGCTGCTTTCTCTTTTCCAGAATAAGTAACTTTCAGAGTCTTCCCACTCCTGGTTGTTAACAGTTTATTCATTGTACTAAAGTCTAGACTTATCAAACAAGAATCAATTGACACAGTTGATCTGTAAAAAGCAAACTGTGATTAGTAAAAATATTGGTCATAGACATAGCGTGTGTGTGTAATTGGGATTTTAGGATGCGCCAGCTACTGATGCTATGATTACGTCCATAACGGGGGACAAATACGGTATTTAAAATTTTAATGTTATTTCTAGGTGAGTGTAACTTCTAAACCACTTGTCCGATCAACTTGGTAAGTATCTGAGAGGATTTCTTTCACTGAGAGGATTCAGAAAATATGGTCATTTGATGATTTATCTTTATTCAGTAAAAAATTGTCAATTTGGCCAAATTTCCAAAATTGAAATTTTCAAGGTCGATGCGCGACCCCTAAATATTGATCGATTTTGGTAAAAATGGTGTCAGTGTACTTCCACTGAACCAAATCATGGGAAAAACTTTGACCAGCTATAATTTTAAAAAAAAAGTGAAAAGTGATCCACCCTAGACTGATCAGTTCACTCAGATGTTCATCCTTTCATACGAAAAACTATTTCGTATATGAGTGGGTACTCTGGGTAACCTAGTGGTTAATACACTGAGCTGCTGTTCGGGAGGTCGTGAGATCGAGTCCGTACGAGGACTTTGTGATTTTCTGACTTCCTTGGTGGATCGTAGTTCGGATGGGGCAACAAGCTTGACATTGACAAAATGAACAATTCGGGCGGAAGCAAAACTAGGGGTCATTTTGCTATTTTTGCTTGTAATGTTCGCATATAACTAGAGGTGGAAAGAGTAGGCTACCAAAACGAGTTCCAATATCTCTGAAAAGGGGTCAAATGAAATGGATTAAACTGGTCACGGTAGAACAGAATTGGAACAAAAACAGGTCATTCGGGAATACCCGAGTTGACAATAGAGGTGGAAAGAGTACCAAAACGAGTACCAGTACGATTAAGAGTACCGTATTTTTTGAGTGGTCAAGTACGGGTTATTTAGTGTTCGAGTACGAGTACGTGTGTAAGAGTGTGCTTTCAAACTTTAACTGGTGCTTGGCTAGAAGTTGTAGCCAAGTACTTTAACCAAGCACTTTAGCCAAGCACTTTAACTGGTGCTTGGCTACAAGTTGTAGCCAAACACCAGTTAGAGTTTGAAACCACACTCTTACACGCGTACTCGTACTCGAACACTAAAAAAAACCGTACTCGACCACTCAAAAAATACGTTTTGGTACTCGTTTTGATACTCGTTTTGGTACTCTTTTTACTTCTACATTAACTGACAGAAAATAAAGTATAAAACTCTACGGACCTTAAAACTGATATTTCAATATAACTATCAAAACATCCAATCAAGTCACCTCTCTCTCTCTCTCTCTCTCTCTCTCTCTCTCTCTCTCTCTCTATATATATATATATATATATATATATATATATATATATATATATATATATATATATTACTATCAGATAACTATTATTTAATAATTAATTATCACAATGATTATGAAACCAAAAATTATCCAGCAATTTCAAACTACTGTATTGTATACTCAGACCGTAATTATTAACTTTAAATTGGATCATATTAAAAAAAAAGTAGCAAGTTTGTTATGCAAGTTTTGAACACGAAATTACAAGTCTTCGAACTCTGCAACATACAAGTATATGCTCAATATGTTAATGATTTAAGATGTTCATTAAAACTTGTAGATAGGAATCGAACGGTGTCTATAAATTGTAAGTTTACATGTTAAACCTCGTATACGAATTTTGAAGTTTATAACACGCAAAGTTTTTGGGGGTTCGAAAAAAACATTTTGGGTTTTTGGAGGGGGAAGAATTATTGATTTTCTTTTCTTTTTTTGCAGGAAACTTATAATTGATTCTCTTTTATCTTTTAACAAGAATTAGCAAACATTAGTAATATTAGGGTTAGAATAGCGTTATGTTAGATACAGTAGTAGTTTGTGTATATATATATATATATATATACACACATTTTAACTGCAAACAACACACACTATAATTAACGTAAAGAACGACGCTTGTGTAGAAGAGCATTCCGCAAAAGATGAGGAGAACGAACAAATGAAAAATGAGGTACCTCCCAGGAATCGAACCCGGGATCAGCCAATTGCCGGTCGGATATGCTATCCACTACACCAAGGTCCTCGATCAATCAGAAGTCGTAATTCTCCTACATACGAGCGGAATCAAATGCCCTGAAGGGGCACCTACGCATGCCGTACATACATACATTCTAACTGCAAACAACACACAGTATAATTAATGTAAAGAACGACGCTTGTGTAGAAGAGGGTTCCGCACAAGATTAATTACATTAATTATACTGTGTGTTGTTTGCAGTTAAAATGTATACAGTGTGTCCGTAAAGTCATGGTGGGATTTTAAATAGCTATATTATTGCAACGAAACATGATAATGAGATGAAAAAAAGGCAAATTGAAGAACAACTCTAAAAGAATAACTTCATTTAACGTAGTTCGATATGGGCTCCTCTGGTAGCCCTGCAGACATCTAGGCGGTGATTCAGTTCCAGCCACACACGCCCAAGAACATCAGGAGTGACGGATGAGATAGCTTCCGTGATTCGCTCGTGCAAATGATGAATATCCCTAATGGGTACACTGTACACGCTTTGCTTGACGTAACCCCACAAATAAAAGTCCAAAGGTGTCAGGTCCGGAGAGCGTGGAGGCCATGGCTTCCATCCTCCTCTTCCTATCCATCTCTGTGGAAATTTTTCATTAAGGAATTCTCGAACAACGTTGGCATAGTGCGGAGGAGCACCATCTTGCTGAAAGATGACATTATTGTCAATAAATTGGGGTACTGCAAAATGTTCCAACATAGCGAGGTAGTTGTGTGACGTCACAGTGGGTTCCGCGAAGAAAAATGGGCCAATCACTCGATCTCGCGCTAGAGCACACCACACATTAACTTTCGGGCTATTACGCTCATGTTCAACATAGACATGTGGACAGCCTAGACTAACTACGAGATAAAGGTTAAGCTTAGCCTAGACTAACTACAAGATACAACTTTGAGAGTTGTTCTTAAATTTGGCATTGTTTCATCTCATTATCATGTTTCGTTGCAATAATATAGCTATTTAAAATCCCACCATGACTTTACGGACACACTGTATATGTACGGCATGCGAAGGTGCCTCCTCAGGGCATTTGATTCCGCTCGTACGTAGGAGAATTACGACTTCTGATTGATCGAGGACCTTGGTGTAGTGGATAGCATATCCGACCGGCAATTGGATGACCCCGGGTTCGATTCCTGGGAGGTACCTCACTTTTCATTTGTTCGTTCTCCCTCCTCATCTTGTGCGGAACGCTCTTCTACACAAGCGTCGTTCTTTACATATATATATATATATATATATAGAGAGAGAGAGAGAGAGAGAGGGTTGACGAAAGTAAAGAGATACCTTCAGTTTTTTCCAAAGTTTTTAATTTGATAATAAAAGTGAATAAATAATAAGATATTTATTGAATGAATATATTTAGAATCGTTTTGGTTTCTACTTTCCATTACGTAAAGGTAACACACGTTTTGAATTCCATTGATGACATTTTCCATTTGCTCTTAAGGACAATCATAGTGGTATCTATTTACTTTTGTCTATTTAGTTTTTCACATTTATTTTTGTCTATTTGCTTTTGTCTATTTTTGTCTATTTACTTTTGTCTATTTACTTTTGTGTGTGTGTGTGTGTGTGTGTGTGTGTGTGAATAATTGCAGCAAACAACCAAATTCCAATTAGAAACATCTTTTTGAGAGATGTAAACAGATGTAAACAGTAACTATTTCTAAATTTATAAATTTATGAATTTACAAATTTCTACATTTAGAAATTTATAAAATTTTAACTCTTTAATTTCAAAGTTTACGACTACCAAAACGAAAGCGTCGATCGCGATGACCTACTTCCTCTTTAAATGAGAGACCATAAGGATTAACCTACTTATTTATCGAGACTTTCATATTTAATCTGTGGCGCCTTTGACCTTTTGACTACCAAGCTGCTAGTATTTTTTTTGTGCTAATGAAAATACGGTTTATTTAGTCTTGGGATACCTCTCGTCATTGAAAGATTAATCAACAATTTATCGTGACAGAGTGCGGCATTCTGCGGATAAACAAGTAATGTCTTTCTCGCATCCTCGCCGCGTATGGTAATGGAAATTAATGGAAGTATAAGTGCAAAAAGCAATTTCTTCCTTTTGATATATATATATATATATATATATATATATATATATATATATATATATATACACACACAGATGGATTTCGTCTTACTAATATATATGTGTATATATACAGTATATATGAGTGTGTGCGGTGAAAAGCGCAAGAAAACAACTCGCTCCTCCACCAAGCCAGGTTTACTAGAGGCGGGGCCACCAGCTTGACCTTCGTATGAAGAGAGACCAACACACGGAGCATCAACGAGATTAACGAGGTGTGTATATATAATATATATATATATATACTGTTTAAAATCGATTCAAAAACCCCAAAGGAAATTATAGCATTTTAAAACTAAAAGTTAAAAACGAAGATTTAAAACCGCAAACCTTTTCAACGGCTACTCCCTTCTTCGTTCAGGCGGAAAGAAAACTAAAAGCAAAGAGTGGGAGAAAAGTCGAGAATTATCGAAAACGTCACGCATCTGGCAACTGAAACTGTCTCAAAATGTTCCAAACAGACGCCGCTTTAGAAAGATGAAAGTTTGTTAAGAAGTCATTATTATTATTATTCTTATTATTCTTACCAACTTTTATTAAAAGAATATTAGAACTGTCAACGTCAGTACGATGGTTGATTTCAAGCCGCGGGCGGTGTTTACGTAAATCAGAATTGCTATCGGCAATATTCAGATTGTACTTACTGCGGATTATTATTGTAGGCGACACTTGAAATCAATAGCTTCTCCAATGTAGCACAAGAATATTACAATACTCGAAAGTTATTATTTCCAGTGTAGGCGATGGTTAATTATAGATCAGCCAAGTGGTTTTCAAAACACTTATCTTTCAAAATTAATAACATTTCTGACGCTCATATTTAAAGCTTAACTAATTTAATCACCAAAATTAGTAATGTTGATCTTGGAAATAGCGAATGATTAGCGTCGATGTCGTTTCTTTGTTTACAACCTTCGATGTCGTTTCTTTGTTTACAATCTTCGATGTCGTTTCTTTGTTTACAATCTTCGATGACGTTCCTTTGTTTATAAAGGTCTCTGTTCAAATTAATTTTGAACTTATCTGAGTATTCCTCACAAAAAATAATTTACTGCTCTCTCTGTCCTGCTTCTTTATTTATCAAACTGATTAACCTGTATTTAATCCATTTTTGTTTTTGTTTTTTGTTTTCAACGACTCCTTTTTAACGACAAAAAGAGGGTTTGAGTATGGTTTCCTCACTTTGTCAGTCATTTCAGTAACTTGTTTATGGAGTTGGTCGAAATTAATTTTTTTCCGATGTTGTCGACCCTTCTTTTGTTTGGTACCGTTATGTCAATGATATTTTTGTCTTCTTCTTTACGGAACTCAGTCCCAGTGACATTCTTATTAGATTAAATAGCATTTTACCTTCCATACAATTCACTGTTGAGTTTGAACAAAATTCTAAAATTACTATTTTAGACATTCAAATTATGTCTTCTAATAATAAACCCAAATTCACAGTTTTTAGGAAGGTCACTCATTCTAATTCTTCTGTGCATTGGCTCTCACCTCAAGGTTCCTCAAGAAAAAGAGGAATTCTTGTGGGTATGTTCCTTTAGAATTTGCAGCCCTCAGTATTTGGATTCTTAAACTGAATATACTGTACAGAGGGTTGACAAAAGTAAATAGACACCACGATGATTGTTCCCAAGAATAAATGCCAAAGTTCATCACTGGAATGCCAGAACGTGTGTCAGCTTTACTTAAAGCAAAGGGGAAAGCAACGCGATTCTAAATATATTTATTTAATAACTCTCTTGTTATTTATTGACTTTTAGTATCAAATAAAAACTATGGAAAAACCGAAGGTGTCTATTTACTTGTGTCAACCCTCTGTATAAAGGGATCCTTTCCCTTATAATTTTAGAGTTACAAAAACGAGGTTTTATGCTGTTAACAGTCCAGCTAAGGATGTTCTTTTCGTTCGTTTCAGTTCCGAGTCCCTTCCCTCAAGATATAAATGTGGTTTCTAAAGCGTTATATACAATCCGAAGTTTTTGCGTAATAACTGAGCGTATAGTCATTGCTCCAAATTGGGGTTTACAAAATACTTTGTAAGGTTTGTAATACGTACTGAATGTGCTATATTGGAGAAACTATTTATTCCAAGCGTCGCCAATAGCAACATAAATATAGTCTGAATATTGCCGATAGGAATTCTACCTTACAAAGACACCGCCATCAAAACAGTCACCATATTAATGTTGACTGCTCTAATATGCTTTTAAATGTTGGTAATGATGATAAGCGAAAATTAATTGAATCTTATTTAATTAGAAATACTAATACTGTACTTTCAATGCAAAGGACAGTTCGTTCCGCACAGCCATCTTAACAAACATTTATCTTTCTAAACAGCCGTATTTTTAGAGCATTTTGAGGCAGTTTCAGTTACCAAATGCGTGATGTTTTTTATAGTTTTCCACCTTCCTCTCCCTCTTTGCTTTTAGTTTTCTCTCCGCCTGAACGAAGAAGAGTGTTCATGTTCTCGATTTTATTGCTTTCGTACGGTTATTGTGTATTTTAATTATATATATGTGTATATATATGGGAGGGGCACTTTTACGGGCATTTGCCCTTGTCCCCCTCCTTCCTGCATATATATATATATATATATATTATATATATATATATATATATATATATATATATATATAAATAATGTCGAGAAGTATTTGTCCATTTTTTTTTATTGTTGACATCCTTGTAAATAAAAATATCTCAACGCAGTTTAGACGTTTGGATAGACAGTTTAATTGGGTTCAAACTGACATATTATTTTCAGAACTATTCTAAACGTAATTTTCTAAAACGCATGCAAAAAGTAGATGACGGGGAAATTCTGTTTACTTGGAACATATTACGTAGTGAAGTA
The DNA here is from genome assembly GCA_023014485.1 of Bathynomus jamesi. Lineage (NCBI taxonomy): Eukaryota > Metazoa > Arthropoda > Malacostraca > Isopoda > Cirolanidae > Bathynomus > Bathynomus jamesi. Next base: position 380,523 of record JAJOZX010001745.1, on the reverse strand, counting down.
AGAAAGTGGCCTGGAGGCCCCAACCTATTCTTTCGTGTGATAGTGTCATGTTCGTACGAAGTGTAGCAAGTTGTCTTATTGCGCTGCATGCGTCGTTCCATTTTGTTGTTCTTTGGTTTATGACAGGATATTCAAAATGTGATTTGAGTGAATCAGTCACAGTGTTAATCAAACTCCCGTAAGACAAGTTATTCTATGTGCCAAATTATTGATGTACAGTATATCCTAACTGGACTGATAAAAAAAAAGGTGTAAAATACTTCCTAGTAGTGGCGAGTCACGCTTTGTTAGAACGGCTGGAAAAAATTTGTCCGTGAGTTGACCCGCAACCAAGAAAATGCATCGGGACCCCCATGCATGAGTGCTTCATGAATCTTCAGATTTAATTAAACGAAAATAAGGTAAGAAACTCTACGGACTTTAGAACTACTATTTCAATGTAATAAGCTAAACTTTCAATCAAACTCTCTCTCTCTCTCTCTCTCTCTCTCTCTCTCTCTCTCTCTCTCTCTCTCTATATATATATATATATATATATATATATATATATATATATATATATATCCAAAATCCATTCAAGAACTAACTTCAAACTTTATATATCAAAACTTGATCTCAGAGACGCTCAAGAGAGTTAACAGCAACAATGAACAAAATTTAGTTTTCCGATGAAAAGCATTTTATTGTGGAAAACACCTCAAAACATTCCAAATGACCGCGTCTATGCCATGAGGAAACCCCGTTGGCATGGGTTTTGTGGGAGTTGCTGTCGTCGTTTGCTCTGTCGGCAAAACTCCTATTCGGTGAAAAAGTCTCGTAAACCATTTAAAAATGCTGTTGTGAAGAATTTTTGTACTGCATATTTCCTTGCATTAAAGATCAGATGCCCGATTTCACTTCAAGCGAGCTGGGGTATCTGGATAAATTGCGCAGACATTTTTTTAACTCAATCTTTGGGGTCACCAAAGAGCTCAAATTTGAATTCTGTTAAGTCCATGAAGAAACCCGCAGCAGATGGTGTCCCGTAAAACCAAAATGAAAAATATGCAAAGATGGAAAAAGAGGACAGGAACATATTTGGTGCAACTAAGTCAACGCTTCATCCAAATTGCAATTTTCCATTTTTTGGCGTAAGGGGCTACAATTCCCGTATCAATAACCATTACTATTAACTAACAACGATAGTACTATCAACTATATACCAGGTAATTGATTTGGCCTAGTATTTTTTCGTGCGAAACTTTCTTTACTCATTCGTTATCTCTAAATGACAGCATTAACTATTCTCGAATTTTTATTACTACACGTAGAACCAGTAAAATAAAACAAATGACGATCGGTCATTGTATAATCTTTTATAGTGAGAGTTTCTCTTTATGCAGTAATGACACAAGGAGCTTTAGCAAATACAGTAGTATATGTATATATATATATATATATATATATATATTATATATATATATATATACACACACACACACCAGAAGGCTTCCTCAAAATACTTAAAGATATTTCAGAAATACTCATATATGGATTATGAGATGTACCGAGTCCTGCAAAAGTTAAACCCCAAATATTGTTATTACTACCGAGTTTTGTTACCGAGCCCTGAACTCGTTAAGAGAAAACGTTTTGGAGAAAATCTGAGATTTCCTTCATAAATGTCATGGGGCAATTTTTTTTAGAATCGTGAAGTCAAATGTAACTAATTCATTAGTAAGTTCATCATCAAGTTTCATCATCAATTACTACCGCTTTTCGGAGTAACCTTGCATTGCTCTGTAATTCAACAATCATCATTAAATTTCGAAATATCGTATTACCAAAATTTTAAAAATTTATCCATGTGCCGTCAATTACGTGTGGTCCTGAGCCATTCGCGCATCGTATTTAATATACGTTAATTTAATATCCTGGTATTTGGGACTTTTTCAATGCCCAACACGATGAAATTATTCGTGACGAGAAGTATATTAACAGTACATGCCACGATACGTAGCGTGAATTGCAATAAGGATAATTAGCTTCGCATTCACTCCACGAATCAATGTTCTCAATATCTCCATTTCTCCCAAAATGAACGAATCCTTTCAATGGAACTGCGTGTATATTTCTACAATAAACACATTTTCGTATCCGGTTTATAAAAAAAATTTCAGTCAGAATGACAACAACGGACTTCCGTTTAATTTGAGTTAAGGTTTTAATTAGTTTGTCAAAATGCTTTGGGGGGTTTGTAATATCAGCGTTTAGGATTATAAACCTATATAAGCGTTTCCGCTCAGGTCTTTCATTTCGAGGCAATTTCAAGGAAATTTGTATTTATATGAAATCTTTTGGCCTTTACGCCGAGTAGAAAGTTAATTCTGAAAATAGAGAAAGGACACAGATGGAATAGAAGATGATAAAAGGATGATGGAGGAGAAATAATGATGTTCGCTCGTATAAGAAAAGAAAAATTTAGAAAATGTTTTGAGGAACTCTGAAAAGCGCAAAATGGAAATAAAAATTAAGGTAATGATAAAAATGACTACAACGTCATGAGTAGAAATATATCGTAAAATTACAAATTCAGTAGAACGTATTCCAGCGTTAAATGTTTGAAAATATATTTTAGTATTCCTTGTAGCGACTCTGGTGGAGAATATTGATGAAAAGGGAATAAAATATGAAGCTATATTAATTCTCTTCCAAGGCCATGTAGTCTTTTGGTAAGATTCTTGCGTGGGTTGTGATCTGTAAACTATAGTATTTTCTTTTAATTAATACAGTTACACTACCCATTACGCACCCACTGAGATACTTACCCGTACCTTCATACATCAAGCATGAGGATATTAGCAAATGCATGGATACAGTGCAGGTATCGTAATTCAAAACCACAAAAAATATTTTATGATGGAGAAACGCTTCCAAAATCCCATACTTTTCAGGAACAGTGACGCGGTAAGCAGGGCTTTTATACCATTACGTAACGTTAATTACTCTAATATGCAGCATTAGCTCTACGCTGCAATTTTAACTGTATACTCAAAATGCTTGCAAGAAGCATTTCCTCTCTCTGAGCGGTTTGCAATTTTACACACACACACACACACACACACACACACACACACACACACACACATATATATATATATATATATATTTATATATATATTCCCTGACGAGGTGCAGCTCTGAATACACGAAAGACCTTGGAATCGTTTTTCTTTTTCCTTGTGGGTTTGCAGCATTCATTCATTTCACGTGTTTAATTGTGAAATTCATCCCATATATATATATATATATATATATATATATGTATTGTTATACATATACTGTACATGTATATGTTGTTATCTCTTACGTAATATTGCATGCCCAAACCTGTCTCTTTCCATTTTCGATCAATCCCATTTCAGTCTTCGTCCAAAAATGAGAAATCGAAAGTGGGAACCCCAAAGGAGGCAATTTTCAAACCGATCCATTCTCAATCACATCGTAGCATTTCTCATTTTAGGTCATAAAAATTTGCGTCATGGTCTCATACCATTCTTTCCAAAATCAGGGAACTTCTCAAATTTGGGATGCTCACTTCGAGCATCCACATTTACGGACGACGAATGTATGACAATGAGAATGGGAGTAACAAAAAAGTGGGAAATAATCGCCCAAACCAATCTGATAGTTTTTATTATACAGGGTGTACATAAAGTCAGGATCTATTTTTGTGAAGCACTTGGAAATTATATGGAATTCAATCATAAAATGATAAAGTGGTAACATTTATTAAATAATTAAGAGTAGGATTCGACGTGACACCCATCAGTATCCCTACACAGCTCAAATCGTTCCGCAGCATTTCTGAACACATTCTGGAGCATTTGCGGGGTTATGTTATCTGCAGCAGTTCGTATACGTGTACGTAAGTTTTCAAGACTCGTAATCTTCGTCTGATAGACGTGCGATTTGATAAAGCCCCATGCAAAGAAATCTAAAGGGGTTAAATCTGGTGATCTCGCTGGCCAAGGTCTGTTGCTTCCGCGCCCGATCCAGCGATTTGGAAAACGTCCATTTAGATAATCCTGAACAATTTTGGCATAGTGACAAGGAGCACCATCATGTTGATAGACGACGGTACTAACAATCCTATCCCCAATCAGCTGAGGTTCAAGGAATTGCTGCAACATGTCCAGATAAATAAGCCCCGTAACTGTAGCTTCAGCAAAGAAAAAAGGACCATAAACCTTAGATTTTGTTAAACCCATCCAGACATTAACTTTAGGTGAGTCTCTTTCCCAATTTTGGACGAAATCATTCGGTCTTTCATCTGCCCAAATTCGAGTTATGGCGATTTACTTTTCCACACGTATGGAAAGTGGCTTCATCACTAAAGAGAATGTTGTCCATTAAATTATCACTCCAGATTTATTCTACGAGATCAGCACACACAGCACTTCGTCGAGGGAAATCTTCCTCATGTAAATCATGTAAAACCTGCAAATTACAGCTTTTCTTCTGCAAATTAACTTTCAGAATTTTGTGCACAGATGACGTCGGGAGGCCGAGTCTGTGTGATGCAGCACGAACGGACGTACGTGGCTCCTCAGTGATAATTCCGCGTACTGCATTCACGGTAAGATCTGACATACACGGTCGTCCTGATCTTGCTTCATCATTTACAGATCCCGTTCGTTTAAATTTGTTCACCAATTTTCGTATTGTCTTGTCTATTGGCCCCGGCTTATGAAATCTCCTTCTAAACTTCTCTCTGATGTCATTGTATTTCTTTCCCTCGATTCGCCAAATTACTATTGCCACACGCTCTTCTGTATTCATTCTAAGGGCTTCTGAAAAGAAAAATAGAAAAAAATAATTATTTCACAAAAATAGATCCTGACTTTATGTACACCCTGTACATATATTTTAAATTCGTTTTATGAAAAAGATTGTCTCTATTGAGAACGAAACTCATCCACACACATCCGCACGATTTCTACTCACTTTACACACACTGATGCGCTACTTCTTTATAGTGAGTACGTTATCATTTGTTTCGAATTTTACTGCTTGACGTTTTAACGTCTGATTCGGACGGCTTGCCTTTTCGGAGCTGCTTCCTCGAACTGTAAGAGTGCTTTGAATGACGGGGAAGTAATTTAATTTGCAGAGCCATCCTCTTTGCAATACCCGCGTTCGCTTTCACTTTGGAAGAAAAAGCAATGTTCATCTCTTTGCTGTAAATGTCGCTTGTTTATTCATCCCTGAGTTAACTTCGTTTCTGTTTGACATTTCGGACCTTATTTTTTTTAACCTTCACTATAATATTTGTTATCATTAAAGCCACGCCCACAACTACGCCCGCAGTGCTAAGTTCTTAAACCTGATTGGTTATATTAGATCAGAAGGAGTTGTACTACATAATGATTGGATATGCTTTTGTTCCTCGAAAGTAAGGAATTTTTTTTATCCTCACAATTTTCAGTAAAAACAAAAAATGTTAAAATATTTTATGGGTTACTAAACTGAACAAAACTCTAATATCAGTTTTATTATTATTATTATTATTATTATTATCAGAAGTAGTAGTAGTAGTAGTAGTATTTTAAGCAGATATTACTTTCCACAGTTTTCACAGGATTTTATTGCGACACAGCAGTAACTCCAGTTTAAAAAGTTACATTTTTAAAAAGTTGTAATGTTTATGCGCAGGTCTGTCTATTTTACCAAAAACATGAATTTGTTTATTGGTTGTTAAAGTTTTAAAATTATTAAGTCTTTTTTTAAGTTAAAGTATTAAAAAGAATTGAAAACTTTAATTAAATGACCAAATAAAAATAGTTTGGAGGTGATTAGTTAATCCCCCAACCATAATTGTTTGGTTTACGCTGTATAGAGATATAAATAGTCTGTTTCTTATCATCTCACTTCATTCCCTGATGAGATGTACTGAAAAATACACTAATGACCTTGGAATCGCTTTTCATTTTCCCTGTGGGTTTACATCAGTCATTGTGTATATATATATATATATATATATATATATATATATATATATATATATAGAGAGAGAGAGAGAGAGAGAGAGAGAGAGAGAGAGAGAGAGAGAGAGGGGCGGAGTCACCAGCTTGACCTTTGTGTGAAGAGAAATCAACTGCAACGAGGTTAACGAGGTTATATATAAACTTTTAGTTTCTGCTTGCCGCCTGAACGAAGAGGAAAGATTCTCTCGAAAAGCTTCGCGGTTTTTAGTTTTATTAGTTTTATTATTTTAAACATTGGAGATTTTAATTGTTATATATATATATATATATATATATATATATATATATATATATATATATATATATAATTTCTGTCCGTTTGTTTATCACGTATTTGAAATGGACGGAAAGAGTTAGTTCGCAAAAAAAAAAAAAATTCTCAAAATTCAGAACTTCAAATATCACTTAAAGACTTCAAACATAAGAATTTAAGAACAATACTTTCAATAAATATTGTTTAAAAATTAATTTCATTAATTTTGTAGAAAGTAAGAATAAAAATTGGTAAGAAAAAACCTTTTGTCAGAATTGTAACGTGTAAAATAACCCGTATTGCAATATACAGTTGTGGGTTGCCGAGGTCCAAATGCTTCTGCTAATTTAGCCGAGGACTAGACCTAAATAAGCCCAAGTTAGATTTTAACCCTATTGGTTACCTAGGTGTACTTTTAAAGATTTAATTTTATGGGATTTATATTCTGCCGATAAAGCTTATCATTATCATCATTATTATCATTAACTGCTTAGAATAATTCTTTGGTAGCTGAATTGGTAATGATTATCAAAAATACAGTACAGAGAGAGAGAGAGAGAGAGAGAGAGAGAGAGAGAGAGAGAGAGAGAGAATTTCTTAACGCAGGGATGCCCCATCTCTTGGGTTTAACCGACAATAAATATGTTTCACAGGAAGTCAATATAAAGGGGATCTGACATTATAGAGAATTTTCAAACTGTATTTTTATAAAGATGTACTTAATACTTTTTTTTAGAAAATGAAGCTTCTTAGATAAAATTATATAAAAATTTTAACTTTTTTAATATACATTTTTAATCAATCAATGCCCACGACACTAATAGTTACAGCTTAAGTGGAAGTAAGATAAAAATTTTAACAAAATTTTTCAGTGCTACGTTCTTAGCTAAGTTCATATATATGATATTTCTTAATTTTTTGTAATTGTTTTGCTCTAGTTATTTTTCATTTTTATTTTTGCTTTCTGAGGGGGTGGGAGACGATGAATTTCTCTCCCATTTTATTCTCTGTAATCCTTCATTTCAAAATTTTTCTCCTTTCTCAATGATAGCAACTTTGTTTCATGGTCCTCACCAGGGGTAAAGAAAATATACAACCACAGGTTAACTAATAACCAGACGGATCACTTGTATAAAAATTAATTTTCTTAGCAACCGACCGTTGCTAAGAACCTTTCTAAAGAATGGTTAGATTATTTGCGATGAATCTTAAGTCATTAGTACAATTAAGCATTGTTACAAGTATCTCAAATTACATTTCTGCATGACTTAAAGATGGCGCCTTTCTTAGAAACGTTCCTGGTTGCTGCTATGCAAAAACTAAAACTATTTGGTTGCCTATCTGGTTCTGTAATCTGTGATATAAATTTATACAGAGGGTTGCCAAAAGTAAATAGAAAAATTAGATTTTCCATAGTTTTTGATTTGATGATAAATACATAACAACAAATTAATTGAATCAAAATACTTAGAATCGTGTTGCTTTCATCTTTGCATTATGTAAATCTGACGCACGTTCTGGCATTCCACTCATGAGCTTTGCCATTTGTTTGTGAGGACAATCATCGTGGTATCTATTTACTTTTGTCAACACCCCCCCTCCCCCCCCGTATGTACTGTACGGTGAAATCTTAATTTATATGCATGTTCATCCATCCTTGAAACTGTAAAAAATATTTTAAAATTAATTTTTGAGAATTTTTATTTTTTTTTAATTTTAACTGCTACATAACAGTTATTGCAGGTCGTCCCAAAATATCGCCTGCAATATTCGTGTAAAATGAGAATTCAAGTCTCAAGCATTCTGTACAGTGCAGTGGATTCCATGTAAGCCAAATGTCAAATAATCTTTTTAATGAAATGAATTTCGGTGGAATATATATATATATATATATATATATATGTTGGTATATGTCGTGCCCACGTTATAACGCTGCTTCCTGTTAGATGAACGACGTTAAGCGAGCTGGATCTTGATAATAGTTGGATGTGTGACCGTTATCTGGGTCCAGATGATATACTGACCCGTGGTTCTGGCCTCATGTAAAGCTGTAGATCTACTCCATCGTATGACTTTATATGTTATGAAGGAGGTTTTATATATATATATATATATATATATATATATATATAGTACTAAAAGTATTGGGATAAACTTTTATGTGCCAATACCCAAATATTCCAGATACAAGTTGCTCTGTAGAGGGCAGCACTGTATTATGAAAGCATATTAACCTAGTCTGCTACCTGTTACAGTCAGTTTTCATAAGTATGGCACGTTGACAAAGATCTGACGGGTTTAAACAGGTCAAGAAAGTGGAAATTATGACCAGACGCACGCGATGAACCTTGAAAAGTGTGGTGAAGAAAGACCGGATGCGTAGCCTAAACTCCATTAACCAAGAAGTCAGTGAGTATTACAGGCCTTTCGGTAAGTGTCTATCGTATATAAGAAACTGCATGCAGAAAGATTCTATAAAAAGGGAGCTTCTCACAAGCCATACATTATAGTTCTTTACTCAAACAGAGGTGGGGGAGGATGAAAGACCTCCAGACAATTACTAATCCGATTCCTCGTATAGCTGTATAAAATTCGTGTACAGAAAGAATAAAATGTTTGAGTAAAGCTCCAAATTTTTAGGAGACCTGAAGAAGGCGACAACGCACCAAACGTGAAGTCCACACTTCATTTCCCAGGAGATTTTGAAGTCTTATGCAGAGCATAAAGTTAAATTTTTTCTTTCATAGATTATAACTTTTCCATGTCTCTGTAGTATTGATCTCAAAGTTCCACCTACCTGTCTCCATATCCTCCAAAGTTGTGAATATTTAGAATGGCCCCATGACTAAAAATTCACCGTTATATGTATGTATATATATAGTAAAGAATGAGAGGACGAGAAAGTGGTACATGTTTATTAGTCAAACGTTTCGGATATTCAATTTCCATCATCAGTGTTAAAAATGAAAAGTAAAAAGGTGAACAAATATAGTGAATAAAAGATTTTATACAATATACTTACGCAGTCCTATGATAATAATTTTTTAAAAGTTACATAAAATGTAGAGAGGAAAGATAATGGTTAAAATATACAAAAATTTAAAAAACATTTTACCGGGTTATTATACGAGGCGGGAGGGGGGGGGGGGTAATTAATCTAATTGTGTAAAGGGGGGATTGGTTGAATGTTGAAGTATCCATGTTAGAAGCAGAATGAATATTCCGTCCCCAATTCCTATGAATTTGCCAAAGAAATAGTGACGTTGAACAATTTAAACAACCTCCATATGCACAGTTTTGACATAGTATTCCTCTACACCAACGTACCAATTAAAGAAGCATCGACATCTGCATCAACAACTTATTTTCTAACAATCAGAACACAGTCCTCAACCTAACGAAACAAGAATTCACCAAATTGCTAACTCTTGCCGCTTCAGACACCCACTTCTTTTTCAACAAACAACTTTACTAACAAACCGATTCATTAACCATGGGATCTCCCATAAGTGCCACACTAGCCAACATCTTCCTCTGTTACCACGAAAATAACTGGCTACTCCACTGCCCCACCCATTACAAATCACACCTATATAAAAGATATGTCGATGATACTTTTCTCCTCTTTCACAATGTTAACCACGCCCCTCTTTTTCTTAACTATCTCAATTCCCAGCACCAAACCATCACGTTCACTAAAGAAGACGAATCCAACAACACCCTACCCTTCTTAGATATAACAATAACAAAACAAAATAATAAATTCATCACTTCTGTATATCGAAAGCCTACATATACAGGCCTAGGTACTAACTACTTAAGCTACATCCCTTCACTATATAAAATTAACAGTATTAAAATCTTAATCCATCGTGCCTATCAACTTTGCTCCTCTTACTTATCCTTCCACAACGAAATAGAATTCATTCATAATTTCAGCATTAATAACTCTTTCCCAAAACATTTACTACAATCTCTAACTAGAAATTTTCAATTTTCTCAACAACATTTATTAACCTCCCCTTAACGTCCCCACCGTTAAAAAAGATATACAATACTTTTCCCTACTACGACTATATTAGTTACAAAATACAATCAGAACTTCGTCACCCACTCACCCCTCTTTAACCTCAAATTAACCTTCAATTTGTATTCACCAATAATAACAGCATTAAATCGTATCTCAACCATAAAGAACCCCCCCCCCAGCCCCTTGTTTCGTTTACTATCTATCGTTTTAACTGTACTCACTGCAAAGCGAGTTATATTGGCAGCACCATTGGCCAATATCAAACAAGAGTGAACGAACATCGCGGCATCTCTACCAGAACATTACAACCTTTAAACAAACCATCAAAATCAGCAATAAAATATCATTGCCACCTCCACAATGACCCACTGCTCGCCACCAATTTCAAAATTATCAATTCACCATACCAACGAACCGACCTCCGTATCCTCGAATCCCTATACATCCTCAGTACAAAACCAACCCTCAACGACCATAGTTCTGCCTTCAACTTAAACATAACTAAATAATTTATTTTGAGCCATCACTATAAAGAAATCCGCTACCATTCTCCGGCTTCTAACATGGACACTTCAACATTCAACCATTCCCACGCTTTACACAATTAGATTAAACCCCCGCCTCGTATAATAACCCGGTAAAATGTGTTTTCAATTTTTGTATATTTTAGCCATTATCTTTCCTCTCTGCATTTCATGTAACTTTTTCAAAATTATTATTATAGGACTGCGTAAGTATATTGTATAAAATCCTTTATTCACATATTTGTTCACCTTTTTACTTTCATTTTTAGCACTGATGATGGAAATTGAATTTCCGAAACGTCTGACTAATAAATATATACCACCTTCTCGTCCTCTTATTCCTCACTAAATTGCGGTTCCCCAAGAACAAACCCTTTAATCAAGGTGTGTGTGTGTATATCTATATATCTATATATATATATATATATATATGTGTGTGTGTGTGTGTGTATCCTGCAGAAATTGGAAATTGGGTGCTGATTTATTTTACACGAAAAACTGAATAGAAACAGCTGTTATCTCTAATAACATTGAATTTTCGTTGAACGATTTAAGTAAAATACTGATATTAAAGTTGCGTTCGAGATTGCAAATGCTAAATTTTGTCTACAAATAGGAAATAACATAGAAATATATATGGAGAAGGACAGAGAGAGAGAGACAGACAGACAGACAGACAGACCGTTCTGCATCAATTTAGCGAATACACAGTGAGTGAGTGCACTTTGAGCGAAGGAAATTGAGCGAGCACAAATTGGGCGACTTGACGCATTCAACGATTAGGCTAACTGAGCGAGTACAACTTGAGTGAGTGCAAACTGAGCGCAAACTGACGCAAAAATAATAAACATTCATCTTGTAAAAAATATTTTTTTAAAACATATATTTAATTAAAATGTATATTAGATCTTCAGGTGATCATATATATATATGCCTAGTTAGGTCAACTGAATGCCCGGTTAGGTTAACTGAATGCCCGGTTAGGTCAACTGCACGCCCTTGATAATTGGTTAGGTTAAGTCTTTGTACTGAACACATGTATGTCAATAAATTTAAATGTCATTTGTGTTACGTCAAGTCGTTTAGTTTTTTTACTTGCTCAATTTGTGCTCGTTCAGTTTGCCTAATCGCTCAATGCGTCAAGTCGCTCAATTTGTACTCGCTCAATTTCCCTCGCTCAAATTGCACTCGCTCAATGTTTACTCCCTCAATTGTCGCACAATCGAGACAGACAGGGAGAGAGCTTTATTGAAATTCTAAATGGTTTTCATTTTACTGTTACTTAAGTCAACACGGAACACCTATAAGTAACACCCTATTGTCGAGAAAGTCTGAATGCTGTTGTGGATGACAGCGCAGTGTCCTCAGGCATTCACAATTAGAGTGATCTCTCAAAGAAACAGCATGGAGTTAGTTCCTGAGGAGTTTTTGTCTTCAAACCATTTCAAGGAAATGTTTTCTGTCATTCTTTACTCTCTCTCTCTCTCTCTCTCTCTCTCTCTCTCTCTTACATACACACACACACACGCGTTTGGCTTCCCTACAGAACAGCAATATTTTTACATTTTCTCACATATTCAGTTCTGTGTTGCGACATTAACCCAATTTAAAAAATCTAATAACTCTAATGAAATTCAATTTAACGTTACCTAACTTAATGTAACCTAACCTAACCTAGCCTAACCTTAATTATATCCCCATTTTATGAGAAAAAATAATATTTATAAAGATAATTCACCGCGACACCACAAATGTTGGGATGCGCACGTTCATGTCGCAACTGGTTGTGTATGTATTCTCAAGGTCGTCGCGATTCCGTAGACACACACACACACACACACACACACACACACCTAACCTAAACTAATTTTACCTAACCTAACCTTAGTGCCATCGAACCGAAAAGTGCGAGATAAGTGTTTCGGATGCAGTTGAGGGCTCGAAGGGTGGCTTCTGTTAAGTCATTAATGTAATTGTCGATTATAAGTCCATAAGCAATTATGGATAAAAAACAAAGATAAAGAACACTGTATTTCTTGCTTAATTTGTAACTTATATTAAGGAATACGAGACACACTGAATCAGTCCCAGTTTAACGAATTCCACTCAACAGTACATGCTGAGAACCCAAATTCTTCAGTAGTGCTGTATTACCCATATTCCCATCGATTTTTACCAGGTCATTCACGC
>JAJOZX010001745.1:285000-362500 GCA_023014485.1 Bathynomus jamesi | reverse complement strand
ATTTAGAGCATGCAACTCATATTTTGCAGAAATGAATTCTTAAAAAGCTACAGCTATTTAAATTTTGAATTTTCTACTTAGAAATTAACTAAGTATTAGGTTAGGATTATGGGGTCTTATCCTTTCCACGCACTTCTTTCGATGTTTTCACAACTTTGCTGAATAGTGCAGTTGGTTACGCTGATTTAGAAAATGCATGTAATGTTTTGCAGAAATGAAAACTTAAAAAGTTACAGCCATTTAAATGTTTAATTTTCTCCTTGGAAATTAACTAAGTATTAGGTTAGGTTTATGGGGTCTTATCCATACCACGCACATCTTTGGATTTTTTTGCAAATTTGCTCAACTAAATATTAGGTTAGGTTTATGAGGTCTTATCCTTTCCACGCACTTCCATCGATCTTTTCGTATATTTGGTCAATAGTGCAGTGTCTTATGCTGATTTTGAAAATGCAAATTATATTTTGCAAAAATGAATACTTAAAAAGTGACAGCTTTTTAAATTTTGAATTTTCTCCTTTGAAATTAATTAAGTATTATAAGGTTTAAGTGGTCTTATGCTTTCCACGCACTTTTTTTTTTTTTTCGAAAATTTGCTCAATAGTGCAGTTTTTAAAGCTCATGTCGAAAATGCAACTCGTTTATTGCAGAAATGAAAACTTGTAAAGATAAAGCCATATAAATTTTGAATTTTCCTCTTGGAAATTTACTAAGTATTAGGTTAGGTTTATGGGTATTATCCTTTCCACGCACATCTTTCGATTTTTTCACAACTTTGTTCAATAGTGCAGTTTTATACGCTGATTTAGAAAATGCATGTAATTTTTTGCAGAAACGAAAACGTAAAAAGTTACAGCCATTTAAATTTTTAATTTTCTCCTTGGAAATTAACTAAGTATTAGGTTAGGTTTATGGGTTCTTATCCATACCACGCACATCTTTGGATTTTTTCGCAAATTTGCTCAATAGTTGTTTTTTACGCTGATTTAGAAAATGCAATTCATATTTTGCAATAATGAATACTTAAAAAGTTACTCCCATTTAAATTCTAAATTTTCTCGTTTGAAATTAACTAAGTATTAGGTTAGGTTTATATCGTCTGATCCTTTTCACGCACTTCTTTCGATTTTTTTACAAATTTGCTCAATAGTGCAGTTTGTAACGCTGATTTAGAGCATGCAACACATATTTTGCAGAAATGAAAACTTAAAAAGTTACAACCATTTAAATTTTTAATTTTCTCCTTGGAAATTAACTAAATATTAGTTTACGTTTATGGGGTCTTATCCATTCCACGCACATGTTTGGATTTTTTCGCAAATTTGCTTAATAGTGCAGTTTTATACGCTGATTTAGAAAATGCATGTAATCTTTTGCAGAAATGAAAACTTAAAAAGATACAGCCATTTAAATTTTAATTTTCTCCTTGGAAATTAACTCAGTATTAGTTTAGGTTTATGGGGTCTTACCCATTGCACGCACATCTTTGGATGTTTTCGCAAATTTGCTCAGTAGTGCAGTTTTATATGCTGATTTAAAAAATGCAAGTCATTTTTTGCAGAAATGAATACTTAAAACGTTATAGCCATTTAAATTTTGAATTTTCTCGTTTGAAAGTAACTAAGTATTAGGTTGGTTTATGGGGTCTTATCAATTCCACGCACATCTTTGGATTTTTTCGCAAATTTGCTCAAAAGTGCAGTGTTATACGCTGATTTAGAAAATGCAACTCATTTTTTGCAGAAATGAATACTTAAAAAGCTACAGCCATTTGAATTCTGAATTTTCTACTTAGTAATTAACTAAGTATTAGGTTAGGTTATGGGGTCTTATCCTTTCCACGCACTTCTTTTGATTTTTTCGCAAATTTGCTCAATAGTGCAGTTTTATACACTGATTTAGAAAATGCAACTCATATTTTGCAGAATGAATACTTAAAAAGTTATAGCCATTTAAATTTTGAATTTTCTTAGAAATTAACTAAGTATTAGGTTAGATTTAGTGGGTCTTATACTTTCAACGCACTCCTTTCGATTTTTTCGCAAATTTGCTGAATAGTGCAGTTGTTTACGCTGATTTAGAAAATCCAACTCATATTTTGCAATAAAGAATACTTAAAAAGTTACAGTCATTTAAAGTTTGAATTTTTACCTTTGAAATAAACTAAGTATAACGTTAGGTTTAAGTGGTCTTATGCTTTCCACGCACTTCCTTTGATTTTTTCGCAAATTGCTCAATAGTGCAGTTTTATAGGCGGATTTAGAAAATGCAACTCATTTTTTCAGAAATGAATACTTAAAAAGTTACAACCATTTAAATTTTGAATTTTCTCCTTCGAAATTAACTAAGTATTAGTTTAGGTTTATGGGATGTTATCCTTTCCACGCACTTCTTTCGATTTTTTCGAATATTTGCTCAATAATGCAGTGTTTTACGCTGATTTTGTAAATGCAATTCTTATTTTGGAAAAGTGAATACTTAAAAAGTTACAGCCTTTTAAATTTTAAATTTTCTCCTCCGAAATTATTTAAGTATTAGGTTAGGTTTATGGGGTATTATCCTTTCCACGCTCTTCTACCGATGTTTTCGCAAATTTGCCCAATAGTGCTGTTTTGTACGCTGATTTAGGAAATACAATTCATTTTTTGCAGAAAAGAATACTTAAAAAGTTAGTCTTTTAAATTTTGAATTTTCCCCTTCGAAATTAACTAAGTATTACATTAGGTTTATGGGGTCTTATCCTTTCACGCTCGTCTTTCGATTTTTTCGCAAATTTGCTCAATACTGCAGGTTTACAGGCTAATTTAGGAAATGCAACTCATTTTTTCCAATAATGAATACTTAAAAAGTTACAGTAATTTAAAGTTTGAATTTTCTCCTTTGAAATTAACTAGTTATTAAGTTAGGTTTAAGTGGTCTTATGCTTTCCACGCACTTCCTTTGATTTTTTCGCAAATTTGCTCATTAGTGCAGTTTTTAACGCTGATGTAGAAAATGCAACTCGTTTTTTGCAGAAATGAATACTTAAAAAAGTTACAGCCATTTACATTTTGAATTTTCTACATGGAAATTAACTAAGTATTAAATTAAATTTGTGGGGTCTTATCCTTTCCACGCAAATGTTTTCATTTTTTCGCGAATTTGTTCAACAGTGCAGTTTTATACACTAATTTAGAAAATGCAACTAATTTTTTTCAGACATGAATACTTGAAAAGTTACAGTCATTTAAATTTTGAATTTTCTCCCTTGGAATTATCTTAGTATTAAGTTATGTTTAAGTGGTCTTATGGTTTCCATGCACTTTTTTTATTTTTTTGCAAATTTGCTCAATAGTGCAGTTTTTAACGATGATGTAGAAATTGCAACTCGTTTTTTTCAGAAATGAAAGCTTGAAAAGTTACAGCCATTTGAATTTTCAATTTTCTACTTAGAAATTAATTAAGTATTATGATAGGTTTAAAGGGTCTTATCCTTTCCACGCACTTCCTTCGATTTTTTGGCAAATTTTCTCAATAGTGCAGATTTATAGGCTTATTTAGAAAATGCAACTCATTTTTTTCAAAAATTAATACTTAAAAAGTTACAGCCATTTAAATTTTGAATTTTCTCCTTCAGAATTAACTAAGTATTAGTTTAGGTTTATAGGGTCTTATCCTTTCCACGCAAATCTTTCGATTTTCTCGCAAATTTGCCCAGTAGTGCAGTTTTGTACGATGGTTTAGGAAATGCAACTCACTTTTTGCAGAAATGAAAACTCAAAAAGTTACAGTCATTTAAATTTTGAATTTTCTCATTTGAAATTAACTAATTATTAAGTTAGGTTTAAGTGGTCTTATGCTTTCCACGCACTTCCTTTGATTTTTTCGTAAATTTGCTCAATAGTGCAGTTTTTAACGCTGATGTAGAAAATGCAACTCGTTTTTTGCAGAAATGAAAACTTGAAAAGTTACAGCCATTTAAATTTTGAATTTTCTCCTTCGAAATTAACTAAGTATTAGTTTAGGTTTATGGGGTCTTATCCTTTCCACGCACTTCTTTCGATTTTTTAGAATATTTGCTCAATAATGCAAAGTTTTACGCTGATTTGAAAATACAATTCTTATTTTGCAAAAATGAATATTTAAAAAGTTACAGCCTTTTAAATTTTGAATTTTCTCCTTCGAAATTATCTAAGTGTTAGGTTAGGTTTATGGGGTCTTATCCTTTCCACGCTCTTCTACCGATTTTTTCGCAATTTGCACAATAGTGTTGTTTTGTTCGCTGATTTAGGAAATACAATTCATTTTTGCAGAAATGAATACTTAAAACGTTACGGTCTTTTAAATTTTGAATTTTCTCCTTTAAAGTTAACTAAGTCTTAAGTAAGGTTTAAGTGGTGTTATGTTTCCACGCACTTACTTTGATTTTTTCGCAAATTTGCTCAATAGTGCAGTTTTAACGCTGATGTAGAAAATGCAACTCGTTTTTTGCGAAAATGAAAACTTAAAAAGTTGCAGCCATTTAAATTTTGAATTTCTCCATCGAAATTAACTAAGTATTACGTTAGGTTTATTGGCTCTTTTCCTTTCCACGCACTTCTTTCGATTTTTTCGCAAATTTGCTCAATAGTGCAGTCTTTAACGCTGATGTAAAAAATCCAACTCGTTTTTTGCGAAATGGATACTTAAAAGTTACAGCCATTTCAATTTTGAATTTTCTCCTTTGAAATTAACTAATTATTAATTTATGTTTAAGTGTTCTATGCTTTCCACGCACTTCCTTCGATTTTTTCGCAAATTTGCTCAATAGTGCAGTCTTTAACGCTGATGTAAAAAATCCAACTCGTTTTTTGCGAAATGGATACTTAAAAGTTACAGCCATTTAAATTTGAATTTTCTCCTTCGAAGTTATCTAAGTGTTAGATTAGGTTTATGGGATCTTATCCATTCCACGCACTCCTTTCGATTTTTCACAACTTTGCTGAGTAGTGCAGTTGGTTAAGCTGATTTAGAACATGGAAGTAATTTTTTGCAGAAATGAAAACTTAAAAAGTTACAGCCATTTAAATTTTTATTTAAATTTGAATTTTCTCCTTCGAAATTAACTAAGTTTGAGGTTACGTTTAGGGATGCTAGTATTAATAATCCAGAAGTTAGTGCAATGAATCGCATTAGTTTGCCTGTGTGTGCGTCAACTTCTGACCCTCCTCACTGTTCATCATTAATGCATATTTAAACATAAAGAACATTATATATATATATATATTTATATATATATATATAGAGAGAGAGAGAGAGAGAGAGAGAGAGAGAGAGAGAGAGAGCATATGTACAGTTGGTTAAAAAAAATCCTGTCCAGAAATTCCATAATTTTTAACCAATAAATATTGGTAAGAAACATCGAGTTTTACGACAGTGAGTAAAAATTCTTGTCTGACACGTGACTGATAGATTTCCTTCAAGTACGCGCGTCTGGTGGTCTAATGTAAGGGATGTTTGTAAGTAAACATCAGAATCAAGTCACGAAACGTTGATTTCAAAAAGTTTCGGAAATCCATTCTAAAAATGATCCAAATTTTTGTATGTTTTTGGAGAAAGATTCAATTTGATATTCCATCTTACGTTTCTAACGTTTTGATTCCATTTGAGAGTTATTCAGTTATTTTTAGCGATTACTTTACACTCACTGTTATTCTCATTCCGATTCTCATTCCGATTCTCATTCCGATTCCCATTCCCATTGACAGTCCGTCGATGAGAATGGGAATGGGAATCGGAATTGGAATTTCGGGAAAGAGTTTCTTGATTGAGAAGGGATGATACTCGCACTCGCGGTAAAGGCGTCAAATGAGAATTATTAATATTTCCTAACCTAACTGAACTTAACCTAACCCAACCTTGCATTAGCTTAACCTAACCTAACTGAACTTAACCTAACCTAACTTGGGCCAAAATGCGAAAGGCGTGGATGAGATTAAGAATAGCGTGGAATGAAATGGGAAAGACAGTGCGTGGTATGATACCATCTTTTATCACGTTTTTATATACTCAGATCCAGTTAAGTAAAATAATATCACTTTTTAACTCTTTGTCAGATTAATGTAAAGGTTGTCATCCAAATATATACAGAGTGTCCATAAATAAGAGCGTAAGTCAAAAAGTATCCGCAATTTGTCTGTTTTTTTTCCAGAATTTTCTACACTGCTGATTGTTGGCGGCGCTGATGCAGTCACTGAGCGTATAGATCCTTGACACTCAGTGTTCAGTTGTAATCGCGCTGTACACATGGCCGCACCACTTTCGACTTGCACCAAAGAAGAGCAGCATGCTGTCGTTCGTTTTTTTAGGGGGCTGAGGGCGTAAAAGGGCTGAAATTCACAGATTATCTGTACATTATGGTTATCAAGTTTTGCCACAGCGGAACGTGTACGAATGGATCGAAATGTTCAAAAATGGCCGAACAAGTGGACGGCCGCCCTGAACGTTCTGCGTTGGCGACACTTGTTCGGCCAATTTAACATTTCGATGCATTCGACACGCTTCGCTGGGGCAAACTTGATCATCCTACTGTACAGATAATCTTCTATGAATTTATTTCCTGCTTAAGATGACTTCGCGCATGCGTACAAGTACTCTGTAAACAATAAAGATACGTATGACATGAAAATTTAAACCGTTTTGTTCCGTACTACATATCATGTTAAGGAAAAGTTTCTCTCATAATTAGACTCCAAAATAGGGACAATAACAGACAATAACAGGGAACTTGCTCTCTTTTCTAACCCTTTATACCAAAAAGGAACTTATACGTTCATTGTTATAAACCGTTTATTACGTGGAACGTTAATATTAAAAAAATAATAATAATTTAGGTCCTTCGACTTGAACGTTCAACACACCTGCCTCTTTCAGGTGTACAAACGAACTAATTAGAAGTAAAAAACATGACGCTTCTTCGAACATGATAAGCGTTATCAATAGTGGGTGTGAAGATTATGTAGTTTTCTTTTTTAATGTTTTGTCATACAGAATCGAAATCATGAAGATTCAGGAATTTTAAACATCCGGTTCTTAGTTCCGGTTCTCTTGATATATTTAATCGGTGTTAATAAATGTAAGAATGAATAGCTTCTTTAAAATGTTAACATTTTAATAGCCCAAACCTCAGATAAGGAAAAATAATGTTTAGAAAATTTCTTCAATAATTTAATTCAACTTAGAAAAAAAAATTATTTATATATTATATATATTATATATATATATATATATATATTATATATATATAATATAATATATATATATATATATATATACAGGGTGTCCCATAAGTCCGGCATCATAGGGGAAATTTATATTTTTCTATTTCTACAAACCATAATTCATATTTTTCTCTTTCTACAGGCCATAATGTCTGTGAGCAAGGAAGAACGAATCCAGATAATTCTACTCACAGGAAATCGGAGTCAAAGAGACTTTGCAACAAGTCTGCTAACACAACTCTGTGTTATTGGCTCGCGGTCTGGATGCAGTCTGTTAAATTCAGCAGCGGCCTCTCTTTGACTCCGATTTCCTATGAGTAGAATTATCTGGATTCGTTCTTCCTTGCTCACAGCCATTATGGCCTGTAGAAAGAGAAAAATATGAATTATGGTTTGTAGAAATAGAAAAATATGAATTTCTCCTATGATGCCGGACTTATGGGACACCCTGTATATATATATATATATATATACAGGGTGTTTCAGTTGGAAAGGTCAATACTTCGGGAGGTGATAGTATCGGTCATTGTGAGAAAAATGTTCATATGAACATGTCTAATTCTGAATGGTTACGGAGATAGAGCTGTTTGAATCTGATGCGCGAGCAGCTCTTCCTCCCCCTTCCCTCCCCTATAACCTTGAACCATGTAAGCTGTAATGTAAGCATGTAACATAAGCCAATCGACAGCTGACTGTTGTGAGTGACATTGTTTGGTGTTTGAAGCAGTGTTAAGAATGCCACACACCTTCACACATGCCGAATATGCAGATATGGTGTATGTCTACGGTTTTTTGCGATGGAAGTGCAACAGCTGCTGTTGCAGAATACCGTTGACGGTTTCCGAACCGCAGAATTCCGGATCGAAGAGTGTTTACCAGGGTTTTCAACACATTGCATGAGATTGGTACACTTCCCAGCGCTCATGTTTCATCTGAACGTGAAGGTCAACAAGATTTGGATGAAGTGGAAA
This sequence comes from Bathynomus jamesi, assembly GCA_023014485.1. Classification (NCBI taxonomy): domain Eukaryota; kingdom Metazoa; phylum Arthropoda; class Malacostraca; order Isopoda; family Cirolanidae; genus Bathynomus; species Bathynomus jamesi. Next base: position 354,291 of record JAJOZX010001745.1, on the reverse strand, counting down.
ACATTTTTCAGTTGGTAGAGCGTAGTCCTACTACTAGCTCACGAAGAATTTCTACACGTCTCGGTGTACCACACACAAGAGTATGGCGAACATTACGTGAGGAAGGCTTGCATCCATATCATGTACAGCGTGTACAACACCTTCAACCAGGAGATGCTGCCATGCGACTGGAGTTTTGTCATTGGGTAAATGCTAATCGCCGATTGCTTCGATTAATACTGTTCACCGATGAAGCTACTTTCACCCATGACGGTATCAACAACACTCGTAACTCTCATCGGTGGTCAGACGAAAATCCAAATGCCACTGTGGAAACAAATTTTCAACATCGCTTCTCTGCCAATGTGTGGTGCGGTATCATCGATGATCAGCGGACTGGCCCTGTTACTTAAGAGAATCGTCTTACAGGACAAAGTTACCTAGAATTTCTGCAAAATGAATTGCCAGGACTATTGGAGGATGTTCCTTTGGCTACATGCGCTAGTGTGTACTTTCAGCATGACGGAGCTCCTCCACATTCTACCCGTCTGGTGATGCAATACCTAAATCAAACTTTCCCTGGTCGATGGATCGGCCGCGGTGGTCCCATTCAATGGCCACCAAGGTCTCCGGACCTCTCTCCGTTAGATTATTGTTTGTGGGAGTGGATGAAAAGTCAAGTTTACAAAAGAAAGGCGGATACACGAGACGAATTGCCCGCGCGCATTTTGGATGCTGCTGCCCGCATAAAGGAACGTCAAGATTAACTCAGACGAACAACACGCGATCTTCGCACACGAGTTGCAAAGTGTATTGAGGTTGACGGTGGGATTTTCGGAAACGTATTGTAAACTGTAACAAATTTGTTACATATGCAATACCTAAATCAAACTTTCCCTGGTCGATGGATCGGCCGCGGTGGTCCCATTCAATGGCCACCAAGGTCTCCGGACCTCTCTCCTTTAGATTATTGTTTGTGGGAGTGGATGAAAAGTCAAGTTTACAAAAGAAAGGTGGATACACGAGACGAATTGCCCGCGCGCATTTTGGATGCTGCTGCCCGTATAAAGGAACGTCAAGATCAACTCAGACGAACAACACGCGATCTTCGCACACGAGTTGCAAAGTGTATTGAGGTTGACGGTGGGATTTTCGGAAACGTATTGTAAACTGTAACAAATTTGTAATTTCTGTATCTGATACCATTCAAAATGCCAATGTTTAAACATTAAATGTTAGAAACAGTAATTGGTTTCTCTTTCTTGATTACCATTAACAATGCTTTTGTAGTTGTAGATTCAAACAGCTCTATCTCCGTAACCATTCAGAATTAGACACATGTTCATATGAACTTTTTTCTCACAATGACCGATACTATCACCTCCCGAAGTATTGACCTTTCCTCCTGAAACACCCTGTGTGTGTGTATATATATATATATATATACTGTATATATACACACACACACGAGGGTAATTCAATAAGTATCCGCACTTTTTATTTTCACAATTTTATTTTCACATCTGATAGATTATAAACACATCACTTCACAACATAGTCTCCCTGTTTCTCAATACACTTAGTCGAGCGATCTACAAGCTTCCTAATGCCATCACAAAAGAATGTTTTTGACTGTGCGTAGCCAGTCATGCACCGCCTCCTTCAGGTCATCATCGCCTTGGAATCGCTGACCTCTCAAAGCGTCTTTTAGTGGTCCAAACAGGTAAAATTCCGAAGGTGCCAGGTCTGGACTGTAGGCTGGATGGTTGAGAACTTAAAATTTAAGTTCTTGAAGGAATTTTCTAGTCTGTGCAGCGGTATGAGGGCGCGCATTGTCATGTAACAGAATAACACCTTCCGACAATCTCCCTCTCCGTTTCGTGCGAATTGCTTGCTTTAACTCATTCCGAAACATGTCAGAATACGATGCACTTATTACTGTAGTTCCACGCTCTAGATAATGTTCAAAGATAGGGCCTCGTGTATTCCAAAACAGTGTTAATATAACTTCACCTGCTGACGGCTGCGCTTTGAACTTCCTTGCAACCGGAGATGTTGGATGCTTCCATTGCATGCTCTGTCGTTTGCTTTCTGGTTCATAGTGATGGATCCATGTTTCATCTCCAGTGATAATGCGCTCCAAAAAGTTTTCACCTTCATTATGATACCGCACCAAAAGACGAAAGCAGACGTCCATACGATTACGCTTGTACTCTTCTGTCAACTGTTTGGGCACCCATCTTGCACAAACCTTGTGAAAGCCAAGAATGTCATGAACTATCGAATAGGCTGACCCTTGACTGATGTCTAATGAAGATGCAATTTCTTTTATTGTTAATCTTCTGTCATCGAAAATCAGGCTCTGGCTTCTTCCTGCTTGTCACCACTGGTTGATGTTGACGGTCGTCCTGAGCGCTGAGCATCTGTCACACATGTCCGACCTTCCTTGAACATTTGAATCCACTCGTACACACTTGTTATAATGTTATAATGTTTCAGACCAACAAAGACCCTAGGATCCACTCATGGCTGGTCTACCTAACAGTGTTCGTAAATGTGTATTGTGCATGTCCTCCGTGGTGGCGGAGAGGACCCACAATTTTACGTGGGTTCCGAACCACAAAGCCTTAATTTTACTACCTTACACTATACCCAATCTATCAACATATGCGTCTAATCGATTTTTAAACATGTTTATAGACGTGCTACTGATTACTTCTACCGGCAAACTATTACAGCTATTTACTATTCTATGCGTAAAAAAGTTTTTGGCAACTGCTGTCTCGAACCTTCTACTTGTCACCTTATACCCGTTATTTCTAGTTCTATTATATTGTGATAGTTCGAAAAAGCTATCTCTATCTACGTTATCGAACCCATTCATAATTTTGAAAACCTGGATTAGATCACCCCTTAGCCTCCTAGTCTCGAGTGTAGTCAATTTTAACTCCTTAAGCCTATCCTCGTACGACTTCAACCTAAGCGACGGAATCATTTTAGTTGCTCGTCTTTGAACTCTTTCGAGTTTGTCTATATCTTTTCGCACATGCGGATTCCAAAATTGGATCGCGTACTCCAAATGGGGTCTAACTAATGATTTATAAAGAGGAACTATAATATCGCGCGATTTGTACTCAAAATTCCGAGCTATAAAACCGAACACTTTGTTCACTTTATTGACCGCTGCTGTACTTTGTTTCGCTACTTTTAAATCACCAGTTACTATAACTCCTAAATCTTTTTCCTGCTCTACGCTTGCTAACTCCTTCCCTGACATACTATGCGCAAAATTACCGTTACGCGAACCTATATGTAAAATTTTGCACTTATCGACGTTAAATCTCATTTGCCATGTGACTGACCAATCAACGATTTTATTCAGATCTTCCTGGATTTTACCTCTATCTTCGTCATTAATCGCCCTACCACCCAGCTTCGTGTCATCCGCAACATTTGTAACTGTACTGACTAGGCCGACATCTAAATCGTTAATATATATAAGAAAAAGCAAGTGGCCCAATACAGAACCCTGAGGAACGCCGCTCGCTACATTAGCCCAAGACGAATCCGCTCCATCAACGACCACCTTTGTTTTCTACCTCTCAACCACTCTTCTATCCAATTTATTACTACACCCCTGATTCCATGAGCTTTAGTTTTTTCAATGGGTCTTTTGTGCAGTACGGTGTCAAACGCTTTTTGAAAATCTAAATACAGTACATCAACCGCCCGATGACTATCGTAAACTTCAACCACGCTTTAAAAAAATTCTAAAAGATTAGTTAAGCAAGATTTGTTTCGCCTAAACCCGTGCTACGTATTTCTAACCAAGTTATGCAATTCTAAGTGTTCGACTATACGATCCCTAATTACTGATTCCAGTAGCTTACCTACAACAGATGTTAAATTGATTGGCTTATAATTTCCCGCCGCACCTTTATCGCCCTTCTTAAAGATAGGTGTTATATTTGCTAACTTGAAATTATCTGGTACGCACCCCGTAGAAATAGACGCATTAAAAATCTTTGTTAGCGGCACAATAATACTTCCTTTTAATTCTTTTAGCTGTATGGTATATATGGAATCCGGCCCCGGTGATTTACGCATTTTCATTTTATCAATATAGCGCATTACCTCCCTTTCACTAACCACAATATTATCCAAAATATTACCATTATCAAAAGGTATTATGTCTATGACCGTAGGGATATTCGTTACATCTTCTATAGTAAAAACTGACGTAAAAAATTCTTTTAGCAAGGTAGCCATTTGCTTGTTTTCAGAAACTAGCTCTCCGTTAACATTTTTCAACAGCCCCAAGACACTTTTTACTGGAATTCTATTGTTGTCGTATTGAAAGAATCGCTTGGAGTTTTCTTTACCGTCACGAGCTATGGTGATTTCAAATTCGCGCTTGGACTTTTTTATTACACTTTTCGCTTCACGCCTTAGAGATATGTAGTTGTTTCGTAACCACAAATTGTCTTTATCGCACTTATGTAGCCTATAAGCCCTATCTCTACTCTTTATAATGTCTCCTACTCTAGAAGTAAACCACAAGGGCCTGTTGTTTGCTTTCGCACGCTTAATTTTGTACGGTACACATTCCTCATTTATAGTCCTAAATACTGTTTCAAAAGACTCCCACATTAGTTTTACGTTGGAGACCCCCATTACTGTTTTCCAATTGACGTGTGACAATTCATTTCGAAATTTACAAAAGTCTGCGTGCTGGAAGTTAGGAATTTTAGTCGAGTTAGCTGGTTTCGAGTGACTTACTGAGAGGACAAACTCTACCATATTATGATCGCTATTGCTTAACGGTTCTATTACTTGAAGATCCGTGATTAGCCTATCATCCGTAGTTATTACTAAATCTAAAATACGGTCCAATCTCGTAGGTTCCCCAACCTTTTGAATAAGAAAGCTATCCTCGAGAAAATTAACTAAACGATTACCTTCTGCGTCTCCCTGCATTGTATCGTAATTCACGTTGGCGCCATTAAAGTCACCCATAACTAAGGCCTGCTCACTTCCTATTATTCTCTTTAGTTCACGATATAACGCTTCGTCCGTATCAGCTGTTTGATTAGGGGGCCTATATATAACCGCAACAACAAGTTTGAAATCGTTCAATTTAAGTTCTGCTATAGTCGAATCTATCGGTTCTGGAATTGTGTGCGTTACTTCTATAACGTTCGCAATATTATCTTTGATATACAACAGAACACCGCCTCCTCGCCTACCTATTCTGTTTTTAACGAAAAGTCTATAACCTCTAATTTGATACTCCCCTACAAAGTCACGTGTTTCAGTGCTAAGCCACGATTCATTTATCGTAATTAAATCATATTCATTACAAGCAATTAAAGAAAAAAATTCGTTTATTTTATTTCGTAGGCTACGAGCATTTAAGGATAGAACCTTCAAATTGTTTATAATTGCGACACCTTTGCGAGCGCAGGGGAAGTTTGAGGAAATTACGCTGGGACCGTTCGAGTTACGGCAGCTTGAAAAGAAGAGACAGTATCACGAAATAGTCTTCCTAAACGCGCAGCTCCAACGTCATTAAGATGAAGTCCATCTCTAAGGAACAAGTCCCTCCTGCCGTAGAAACTGTTCCAAAAATTCGCAAAATGCACTCCTTCCTGTTGGCAAAGAGACTTTAGGTTATTGTTGATATAGGTCGCCTTGCTGTAGAAATCGCTACGTTGGATGATTCGAGGAAGTATACCTGTTAAAACAATCTTATTAGTTTTTTCCTTTAGTCGCTCTACTAAGTCCCTGTACCTAGCCAGCAGCTCTTCCGATCTAGAATTTAAAACGTTATTAGTACTGACATGAATAACATACGTTGTGTCCTCAGAGGTTCCGTCTGTAAAATGGCCAACACTATTAGTTATATCCTCCACCCTTGCACCAGGGTAGCAGTAACGGCGCCTAGACGAGAGTTTCTCCCACAGAATTCCTCGAGCTGCCCTCGAACAATGGAATCGCCAACGAGTCGTATTTCCGGTTCATCGGCATCTTCGAAACCTAAAACAGAAAACTTATTGTTTGTTGTTACTGGTAGACAAGTCTTAGGTTTTCTCAATGGGGCTCCATTACGCACTTGAACGAAGGGTTGGGAACTAGGGGAAGAGAGAGGGCTATTAATACTATTATATTATTAGTAGAAAGTGAGGCAGGAGGGGTCGTAACTGGAGTCTCAAGGGATTCTAATTTTGCCGTCAGGAGCATCACCCTTTCTTCAAGCCTCACTCTGGCCTCTCTCTCACGTTCTAACTCGTTTCTCAGCACTTCCATGCTTGAGCACCACCTGCAAACTAACTATTTATTATTATTAGCCATTGTAAACGCGTAAGCGGCAAATTTCCCTTCACAACGACTTCAAGTACTTGACGGGAGTGCCATGCTATTAATTAATAAAAAAAAAATAAAAAAACGAGGGTCTGGAAATTAATAAATTAGAACGTAGCTCTACCGCGTGCTTATTGTGCCGTCACCTGCGCAAGCCCGCAAAAATGTTCCTGAAACGCAGAAACAGATTTTTGCAACACAAATTTATACTAAATGAATATATACTTAATTAAGCTACCGATGAAAGATCTGTAAAAGAAAAAGTATTAATAAAACTTATCTGTCCGCTATTCGACCGACTTTTTTCTTTCCTTTTTTTCCTTTTTCCAACGGTGGGTGACCACACCCTACTTGATCCCCGTAGCAAGGGAAAATGAACCTTATGAAACCTCGTTTTCTAATAGCTTTGAAAAACAAACAAGGGAAATTCAACCTTATGAAACCTCGTTTTCTAATAGATTCAGAAAACAAACAAGGCAAGCCACGTGCACTAGCCTTGGTTTAATTAAATAATATAGTAATAAATAAAGTCAATAAATGAAATATATTCGTTAATGAATGATTAGTAACACGAGGTAATTTAGAGTTAAGAATGCACCAAACACTATTTTTTTAAAGACACTTCAACGAAATCCACTTATTCAATTGGTAACACTGGACACTTGATAAAACACGTCTGTTCACAAGGAAAGACTGACCACCTCGCCGAGGCAACGCATTATTCCCATACTGAGCACATAAACGCGTGTGAATTTCAGCTCCTTTCATACCTTCTGCCCACAAAAAACGAACCACGGATCTCTGTTCTTCCAGAGTACAAATTGAAAGCGGCGCAGCCATGCTCACTACTCGTACGATATGTGACAGCTACGAGTAGCTTAAATAAGCCTATACTGTTGCTAGCCTAAATAAGCCTATAGATCTCAGTTTGGCTCGTTATTACGAGTATATATATATATATATATATATATATATATATATATATATATATATATGTCAGATTTAGAAATGTTGCAAAATACACGCGGCGACAGGTTCGCACAGGTTTTATCAAGATACAGAATGATGAAGAATGACTTAGGCTAGTGTAAGCTTAGGCTAGTGTAGGATTAGGCTAATGAATATTTTCTCTGGTGTTTTTCATACAGTTACAACGCCACCCCTACGATATTACAGTAATTGAAAAAACATGGAGCCCACGAAAGAGCATATTCGACATGTGATGCTGTATGAGTTCCATAAAGGATCTAACGGTAGTGAATCCGCAAAAAACATTCAAAGAGTTTATGGAAATGATGTTGTGAGCGAATGGATGTGTAGGAGATGGTTTGAGAAGTTCAGAAATGGAGACTTCAGTCTGAAAGATTATCAAGGAACAGGACGACCAAATGAGTTAGATGAAGAGTTGCTGAAAGCAACAGTGGAGGAAAACGCAACGGTAACTGTAAGAGAACTTGGCCTGCAACTTGGCGTTAGCCATATGACCATTCATCGCCATTTGAAGCTGTTAGGAAAAGTAGTGAAGGTTGGAAAATGGGTTCCGCATGATTTGCCATAAGCGAATCTTCAACATCGAATCGATATTTGCACAGCACTGCATTCTCGGCAACTGCAGGCACCGTTTTTGAATCGGATCGTCACTGGGGATGAAAAATGGGTCCTCCATAACAATATTAAGCGTTGACATCAGTGGCTTAGCCGTGAAACAAAGCCTGAACCTCAGCCAAGGAATGGACCCCATCCAAAGAAAATTTTGCTATGCGTTTGATGGGATATGCAAGGAATTATTCATTTTGAGCTTCTGCCAGATAACCAAACAATCACAGCTGAAGTCTACTGCCAACAACTCCAACGATTGAAGATGGCATTACAAGAAAAACGTCATGCATTAATTAATTGCAGAGGTGTTCTATTCCACCAGGATAACGCGCGCCCTCACACTGCTCGAATCACCACTGCCCAATTGGAGGCATTTGGTTGGGAAAAAATGCCTCATCCACCTTATTCTCCAGACATCACCTTCAGACTACCAGTTATTCAGAAGTCTGCAACACTACCTTGATGGACAACAATTGCAATCCAGGGAAGCTCTCGAAAACAAAGTGATCGCTTTTTTAACTCGAAACCAAGGGATTTCTTCGAACGTGGCATAAAACAAAACTTTTCTACAGGTGGGAGGAGGTTATAGAAAAAGAAGGGAATTATATCGATGATTAATTTGTCATTATGTCGTTTAATTTTTGTTGTGAAAAACTAAAAATTCGAGCAAATTTGTCCTTATAAGTCATTTAATTTTTGTTGTGAATGAACTAAAAAATCGAGCAGAATATATGTTACAACCTTATATATATATATATATATATATAGGCATTTTCTACATTGCCGTATGGATTTTAGGCAAAGTATGAAATGAATAATGTATTACAGTTAGGTTAGGTTAATTAAATGCCCGATTAGGTCAACTGTATGCCCTTGACGATTGGTTAGGTTAAGTCGTGATATTTTCGTTAGTTTTGACAGTAAACGAAAATATCATGACAACCTAACCGATCGTCAAGGGCGTACAGTTGACCTAACCCGGCATTCAATTAACCTTCATTAATATTCATTAGCATTAACATTCATTAACATTCATAAGCTTATATTAACCTTCATTAACATTTATTTCATACTTTGCCTAAAAACCATACGGCAATGTATAGAATGCCTAGGTATTGTATAGAATATCTGAGTTTCATACTTTGCCTGGGACAGTAGGACATACATATATATATATATATATATATATATATATATATATATATATATGGAGAGGAGGGGCGACAAGCTTGACCTTCGTGAAATGAAGGATCATCGCACGGAACATTTCAAAGGTTGAAAGGTATATAATAAATAAATAAATAATAATTTTATTACCGTCACTATATATATATATATTACCGTCACTATATATATATATATATATATACAGGGTGGGCCGTAAGTTTCCATACATAGGAAAAATTAAACGTTGTTTTTATGTTTCAGATACCCTAAGAATATGCGTTTGACGTAAGATCTTGTTTACTGATGAAGCAAATTTTTACGTCAATGGAGAGGTTAATCGGCAAAACATACGTTATTGGAGTAATGCTAACCCTAACTGGCTGAGTCCGACGAAGATGCAAGGTGCCGGTAAAGTGATGGTGTGGGCCGGGATATGGGGTGACAGAATTATTGGACCAATTTTTTTTGTCAGTGGAAATCTTAATGCCGAAAGGTATCTTAACATGTTGCAAGAAGAGATTTTCCCATCCCTGCTAAACGAGGAAGGTAACTTCCCAGTTTACTTCCAGCAAGATGGAGCTCCACCTCATTATGGTCTTCACGTGCGTCGGTATTTGGATCAGCAGCAGTTTCCGGATGCTTGGATTGGTCGGCGTGGTCCTGTGGAGTGGCCTCCCAGATCCCCAGATCTCACCCCCTTGATTTCTATCTTTGGGGGCACTTGAAGGCCATGGTGTATCAGGAAAAGATACGAGACATAAATCATCTAAAGGAACGTATCACCAACGCCATTACAAGCATAACGTCAACTGTGCTAATGCGTGTTCATCAACAGTGGGGAACACGTATTGAAATGTGTTTTCAAAACAATGGCAACCATGTAGAGCATATTATATAAATAAAAATGATGTCCATAAAAAAATGTTTATTTTTCCTATGTATGGAAACTTACGGCCCACCCTGTATATCCACGACCTTTACTTTGTATTAAAATTTATTTAAAATAATATTCTCTGCATTTATCCTTAAGTATAATATACATTTTTAAAGGTCTTCAAGAAGTAGTTTCGAGAAAACGTTCGCCTAAAGCAAAATTTTTAAAAAGCATGAAAAAATTACTAATTGGTATGAATTTATTTTCCGTTGGATATTTTAATTTTTAAATGGTAGTAACAATTTTCCAACCCAGCCATCATTGATAAGTAATGGTAAATTTTATGCTTCTTAAAAAGTTTTATGTCTGTAGGCGAACTTTTTTCCGAAAATATAGCAAATCATTTATTTCCTTTTGCACCTTCAGGGCATCTTGGGGGACAAGCCTAATCTTCAAACGAGAACTTTTCTTTTACTTTCCAATTGCTGCAAGTTTCTTATGCTTACATGCTTCACTTTCCATTAATTAATAAACTCTTTGTGTGTGTGTGTGTGTGTGTGTGTATATATATATATATATAATATATATATATATATATATATATATATATATATATATACTGGGTGATCCAGATAAATGGGACCCATAAAAACATAAAAAAAGCCAAATATTCTTAATATTTAATTCCTTTCATAAAAACTATATATCATTCGAAAGAGTAGAGTTACAAGTTTATTATGAAATATTTATTTTTTAAAAATGACTCCTTTCAAATGTGCTCCATTAGTTGCCAAGCATTCCAGTGTTCTCGCTTGTAAGTTCTGCATCACTTTTGCAAGAGTGTGCGGTGGTATGGCCTGTATCTCATTTGTGATGGCGGCCTTCAATTCTTGCAAGGTCGTTGGGTTATTTCTGTAGACCCTACTCTTTAAATATCCCCAGAGATAATAATCTAAGGGAGAAAAATCCGGAGACCTTGCGGGCCATTCAACGTCTCCAAATCTTGAGATTAACTCGCCTGGAAACGTTTGACGCAAAACTGCCATGCAGTTCCTCGTGGTATGGCAGGTAGCTCCGTCTTGTTGGAACCAGTGGTTTTCTAGACAAAGATCTCTTAATTTAGGAATAAGGAAATCGGTCAACATTTTTTCGTAGCGATCACCATTTACAGTGACCGTGTTTCCGGTGGAATCCTCGAAAAAGTACGGCCCTATGATCTGAGATGCAGTAAGACCACACCAAACAGTTACACGCTGACTATGCAACGGGACTTCGGTAATATTCAATGGATTTTCTGTTGCCCAGAAACGACAATTTTGTTTGTTTACAGTTCCATTCAAGTGAAAATGGGCTTCGTCTGACATAATAAAAGTTGTTAGAAAATTGGTGGTGTCATTTACCTTCTGTTGGATCCATTGACAGAATTGTCGTCTTCGTGCGAAATCTCCATCGTTTAGTTGTTGCACTGTTTGAATTTTATATGGAAAGAGCATTAAATTTTGCTTGAATATACGGTGTGTTGTTCCATATCCAACTCCTAACAGCTGAGAAGCAAGTCTGATGCTTATGTTAGGATTATCCTGTACAATTTCATTAGTTCTGTTAATGATCTCGTCTATCCTTGCTGTGCGCACTCTTCCAGTTGGTTTTCTTTTTCCAATGCTGCCAGTTAGGGAAAAATTTCTGACACACCGACGGATTACTTTCTTAGAAGGTGATTTTGACATCTGAAAATTTGTCTTGAAAGATCTTTGAGCTGAAACTACACTTCTTCCATGCTCATAATATTGCTCAGTTATGAAACGCAGCTATTCCACAGTCCATGCAGTCATCTTGAAGGGTTAGTTTTAACTAACACTTTTATTTTGTTTTGTATCTTATCTTGTCTTGTATTGTCAAAACCTATACAATCCTGTACAAACTTGTAACTATCCTCTTTCGAATGATGTGTATGATTTTATAAAAGGACTTATACTTTAAGAGTTACAGGGGTTTCTTTTGGGTCCCATTTCTCTGGATCACCCTTTATATATGCGATGAATTTCACAATTAAACACGTGAAATGAATGAATGATGCAAACCCACAAGGAAAAAGAAAAATGATTCTAAGGCCTTTCGTGTATTCAGAAGTACACCTCGTCAGGGAATGACATTCCCTGACGAAGTGTACTGCTGGATACACGAAAGGCCTTGGAAGCATTTTTATTTTTCCTTGTGGGTTTGCATTATATATATATATATATATATATATATATATATATATATATATATATATATTCCTTGACGAGGTGTACTTCTGAATACACAAAAGACCTTGGAATCATTTTTCTTTTTCCTTGTGGGTTTGCACCATTCATTCATTTCACGTGTCTAATTGTGAAATTCATCCCATATATATATATATATATATATATATATATATATATATATATATACATATATATATACATATATATATATATCCAGTGTGTCCACAAAGTCTTGTTCCGGTTTTAAAATTTATTACAAGAAAACCAAAAGAGGCAGAATAATGCAGTTTTTTGCATTTCGTTGCTTAACTAATGAAGCATTTTTCTTGATTTACAGGTTGTAATCTGAGTGTCCAATTGCTATTGATAGAAGCTTGAACAAAAATGGCGACTACACAGGAAAAAACTCAATGTGTAATCTGGTTTGCGGAGTCGAAATCAGTGATAACTGTTCAACGAAATTACCGTCGTCAATACGGGAAGGATCTTCCCTCCAAACCCAGCATTAGGAGGTGATTTTGCGAGTTTCGGGAGATTGGAAGTGTGATTGACTCGCCAAAACTCGTCCAAGGGACGTTCCAACGCAGCCGTAGAAAGTCTATTCGTCGTGCCTCAAGTGAACTGCATCTACCAAGATCAACGGTACACAAAGTTGTACGCAAGAGATTGCATCTTTATGCGTATAAAGTGCAAATAGTCCACGCTTTACAAACCAGATTACACACTGAGCTTTCTCCTGTGTAGTTACCACTTTTGTTCAAGATTCTATCAATAGCAACTTGACACTCAAATTACAACTTGTAAATCAAGAAAATAACTTCACTAGTTGAGCAACAAAATGCAAAAAACAGCATTATTCTATCTATTTTGGTTTTGTTGTAGTAAAATCTTAAAACTGGAACAGGACTTTGTAGACACCCTGTATATATATAAAATGTGCGTTTCATTTCTTCTTACTGTTCCGACCAAACCAACCTGTCTCTTAATGAACGTAAAAGTAATTAAGTTTCGTTTCATTTTTCATATTTTTTCGTTTATTTTTTGTTAGAAAAATATTAGTTTCTGTTCGAAAATCATTTTTTCCCCTTTTTTGGACTCATTTAAAATTAAAATTGTGTTTTCTAATTACGAAATTGCGTATCATCTTTAAAAAGTGTTGTTGTTCTCTCTCTCTCTCTCTCTCTCTCTCTCTCTCTCTCTCTCTCTCTTTCTCCTCTGAAAAGTTAAGTACTGCGAATAATTGATGAAGCATTTGATGAAGCCATTGATATAAATATGTATTACAGACGTCATATTTATTAAGTGTTACATCAAAAAATGTAAGATCTGTTTCCAAGGATACAATTACTTGTCCTTGTGAATTTCTCATTAAAATAACTTACAGTATACCTCGTTGGCACTCTCTGTATAGGCACTCTTTTACATAATTTAAGCAGTGTCTCACCTTGGATGCCATGCCATTCACTCTAGTTGGTTGTTTCTTTCTTTAACCTTCCATCAAATTCATCTTATAACAACTCAGTTAAGTTAAAACTGAATGATTCAAGGGGCCATTTCGTTACTTAGAAGAGGAAATCGTCACGAAATGGTACAGTGCGCGCGCGAAACCATAAAGAATGGACCAAAGAGGTTTGGAGAAGAATATTAGGTCGAATGAATCCAAGATTGAATTTTCAACTCAAAGAGAAAATTGTATGCGAGAAACGAAACTGGGGAAAAATTGTCAAGATGGTATGTAATGTCAACATTTGAACCTGGAGATGGAAGCGTGACTGTGGGGTGTCTTTGCGTGTGGCCAAGCAGGTTTCTGTACATATATATAGGTACAGACGGAGGGAAATCGTGTGAAAGAGAAATACTATAGCATTTTCAAGCGTCATATGAAGGAGGAGACGTATGGAATAGGATTCTAGGATTTTATTTTTCAACAGGATAAAGATCGTGAGCGGACTCCAACCTTTAAATAAAAATACCTGGAATAGCGAAAACATCAGCGGGTGTTCAAACAAGTGAAATAACCATCAAATTCATCCAATCTTAACCACACGAGTCGTTATGAGACGACCTTAATAGAAGAGTATAAAAACGGGGGGGTAGGGGGAGAGGAGGAGAAACCAACGTAGATGAATGTGAATGAAATTCAATCCTAGGAAAATCAGTGCCTAATTTGTCACAAAGGGCCTATTAATTATAACGTATACGTAGCAGAGATATTCAACGAGGGAGGATATTTTGTTGACAAGTATATCTATACCGCTGAAATAATGTAGGTCTTTATTACCTTTCTGATGTCCATATATATATACACAGGGTGTCTCAGAAGTCGCGTACTATAGCCTTTATTCAGATTTACGAGGTTAACGAGTCGAAATGGTTTATAAGTGATGTTTAATTACAATATATGTTCGATAATAGTCGAATAATAAAATTAATAGTATGTACAATTAATCAAAGAGCTATCTTAAAATAATTAAATTGAATGAAGCTACATCCGCCAATAATGGTGCGCGACTTCTGAGACACCCTGTATATAGATATATATATATATATATATATATATATATATATATATATATATATATATAATGCATGTCCAGAAACGAAAATATAAAAGGAATATTGACATTAGTTTCGACACATCAAGTGATCCTTTCAAGAGCTTTTAAATGGACAGTTCGTAAAAACCTTTAGAAGAGGTCATTTGAAACGACAAAACGGCTGAGTATATTCCCACTCTCAGTTTTCTCTGTATTCCACTTAATTTACATATCCCAGACCTAAAAATAATTCTTTAACTCTTTCAGTCGCACTGGGACTCTTCTGTGCCATTGAAAATAATATATATAGCGAGGAATAGGAGGACGAAAAGATGGTACATGTTTATTAACAGACGTTTCGGAAAAATTCATTTTCCATCATCAGTGCTAAAAAGTTTAAAAACAAATAGAAATAAATAAGTATAATAAATAAAAACGAACAATTAATTAAAATGGCGCAACAGTTAGCGAGAATTAATAGTAAGTTACAATATATTAAATTAAAAGATTAAAAATTAAATGATATAAAGTATAAAAGTATGGACAATAAGTAAATATAAAACGGTTTAGGTAAAACAGAATTGAAGGGTTTCTTACCAGATTGTTAATGTAATGGAGACTAATTATACAGAAGATTGGGAATGGTTGCCTCCTGAAAGAATTCCATATTAGGAAGATGGAGCAGGGCGGAGTGATGGTGGATTTCTTTTGAGAGTTTATTTTGCAATGTTTAAATTGAAAGCGGAACTGTAATCGTTGAGGGTTGGCTGGATACTGAGGATATAAAGGGACTCAAGTATGCGGAGGTCGATTAGTTGGTTGGCTGAATTAATGATTTTGAAGTGGGAGGAAAGTAACGGGTGGTTGCTCCAAATCAGCAATAAGGGATCACTGCCACCTCCACAACCACCCGTTACTTTCCTCCCACTTCAAAATCATTAATTCAGCCAACCAACTAATCGACCTCCGCATACTTGAGTCCCTTTATATCCTCAGTATCCAGCCAACCCTCAACGATTACAGTTCCGCTTTCAATTTAAACATTGCAAAATAAACTCTCAAAAGAAATCCACCATCACTCCGCCCGGCTCCATCTTCCTAATATGGAATTCTTTCAGGAGGCAACCATTCCCAATCTTCTGTATAATTAGTCTCCCATTACATTAACAATCTGGTAAGAAACCCTTCAATTCTGTTTTACCTAAACCGTTTTATATTTTACTTATTGTCCATACTTTTATACTTTATATCATTTAATTTTTAATCTTTTAATTTAATATATTGTAACTTACTATTAATTCTCGCTAACTGTTGCGCCATTTTAATTAATTGTTCGTTTTTATTTATTATACTTATTTATTTCTATTTGTTTTTAAACTTTTTAGCACTGATGATGGAAAATGAATTTTTCCGAAACGTCTGTTAATAAACATGTACCATCTTTTCGTCCTATTCCTCGCTAAGCTACGCTTCCCTAAGAACAAACCATTCAACCAAGTTATTTATAATATATATTATATACAGGGTGATTCAAAAGTCAGGTTACATAGGGAAATACTGTATTATGTAATGATACAGGGGAATAGTCACATCACATGTTCGATATGGCCACCGTTAACGGCATTGCACTTGTGCAGCCAGCTAGGAATATCACATCAATGCGCTCCTCCTTCGATAACATCTCATAACTCATTTACCTGCAAAGAAACAGAAAAGCCCTATGTAACCTGACTTTTGAATCACCCTGTGTGTATATATATATATATATATATATATATATATATATATATATAATCTAAAGGATCGAATTGTTAGAGTTCATATTCTTTTTGATTTCCCTCTTTCTGATCATAGACCATTGGAACTATTAATTAATTTTACCAATTTATGCGCCGCACGACATAACAACTCAATAGGTAAAAATAATCGCGTCGATTGGTTTAATGTTAATATGCAACTGAGAATACAAAGACAGAACAGGTCACCTCTTTAATAATTTAGAAATTTTGCATCTTGCCTGGCGTAATCCTTGCTCAAATGATTCTCACTGTAAACTCATAGATAGGTATTATAGTAAGATAGTATCGCTGTTAGAGAAGCAGGAAGTCCCCTGATTAAATCTTACAACTATCATACTAAGATTATTCTTGGATGGAATGATTTTATTGCCCCCCCTGAAGAGGGAATCGAAAAACGCCTACAATTTGTGGTGCTTTCGTGGTAGACCCAGATTAGGACCAGTATACATGAATATGTGTAGAAGTAGGGGTCAGTATAAGGCGGCCATAAGGCGATGTAAACAGGAAGAAGAGTCTATTCGAGCATCAAAAGCCTGTGAAGCTCACATAATAACGATATTAACAAATTTTGGAAATTTGTGAAGTATCAAACGGTGTCAAAAGTGTCCTCCTCCGACAATCGATGGGGTGTTGGGGGAGGATGAAATTGCAAAACTGTGGAAAAACCACTACTCAAACATTCTTAACAGTGTGAGTAGGGATAATCTTAAGATAGAATGCAGCGAAACGCCTAGTGGGAGGGACAAGGGAAAATACGTTGATATCAGTTCCTGAAGTAAAGAGGTTAATTAAAGAGTTAAAGAATGGTTCCGCGTCAGGGGTAGATGACTTATCGAATAAGCACTTAAAATATGCCAATGACGTGGCATGTCTGCATATATCATTGCTCTTATCAGCCATGCTTGCTCATAACTATATCCCTGCAGAGTTCATGGGGATATATATCTTGGGTCTAGGAAAGTTAATCGCCCACAATTCACCGCCTACAATTCACTGCCCACAATTCATCCTCATACATTTCACCGCAACACAATTCATCGCCCATACAATTCATCGAACTTATATATATATATATATATATATATATATATATATATATATATATATATATATATATATATATATACAGGTGTTTCAGGAGGAAAGGTCAATACTTCAGGAGGTGATAGTATCGGTCACTGTGAGAAAAAAAGTTCATATGAATATGTATCTAATTCTGAATGGTACGGAGATAGAGCTGTTTGAATCTGATGCGCGCGCAGCCCTTCCTCCCCCCGCGGTGGTCCCATTCAATGGCCACCAAGGTCTCCAGACCTCTCTCCGTTAGATTATTGTTTGTGGGGGTGGATGAAAAGTCAAGTTTACAAAAGAAAGGTGGATACACGAGACGAATTGCTCGCGCGCATTTTGGATGCTGCTGCCCGCATAAAGGAACGTCAAGATCAACTCAGACGAACAACACGCGATCTTCGCACACGAGTTGCAAAGTGCATTGAGGTTGACGGTGGGGATTTTCGAAAACGTATTGTAAACTGTAACAAATTTGTCATTTCTGTATCTGATACCATTCAAAATGCCAATGTTTAAACATTAAATGTTAGAAACAGTAATTGGTTTCTCTTTCTTGATTATCATTAGTAATGCCTTTGTATTTGTAGATTCAAACAGCTTTATCTCCGTAACCATTCAGAATTAGACACATGTTCATATGAACTTTTTTTCTCACAATGACCGATACTATCACCTCTCGAAGTACTGACCTTTCCTCCTGAAACACCCTGTGTGTGTGTGTGTGTGTATATATATATATATATATGTTCACCCCAACAAAATAAGAATGAATAAGAAAATGTTTGAAACAATATTTATTTACTAAAACCACAATAAAGAAATGTGTCAAATATTTATTCATTAAAACGATACTCAATAAATGTATTTTCGAAAATTGTCTATGATCGTGGTTACTTTTTTCAAAGGTATTTAGGTCTAAACCTATCTCTCTCGATCTTTTAACGAACCTTTGTTTACAAAAAGTTGATTTTGGTACTTACGTATTATCGGGACTAACAAACTGTTTATTATGTATTTTTGCTCTCGTCATTTTCGTTTAAACTAACGAAAATATCACAACTTAACCTAACCAATCATCAAGGGCATACAGTTGACCTAACCGGGCATTCAATTAACCTAACCGGGCATTCAGTTGATCTAACCGGGCATTCAATTGACCTAACCGGGCATTTTCCGTTTTATTTTGTCTAAAA
This sequence comes from Bathynomus jamesi, assembly GCA_023014485.1. Classification (NCBI taxonomy): domain Eukaryota; kingdom Metazoa; phylum Arthropoda; class Malacostraca; order Isopoda; family Cirolanidae; genus Bathynomus; species Bathynomus jamesi. The sequence goes on along the minus strand of JAJOZX010001745.1, from coordinate 335,463 downwards.
CACATTCTAATATGAAATGTTTTTGAGCTATACCTCTTATATATTCGACAATACAATGCTCTGAATCGCACAATTGCGATATTTTCTTTTTTTCTTTTGAGGTTCGTGCCACCTATGTACTCTTCAATTCTGATTTCACTTAAAGTTTGTTCTTTCTTAAGGCACTCCAGAAATTTCAAAATATTTGCATGATGGGCAGCAATCTGTTCTTATGGGCGATGAATTGTGGACGGTGAATTGTGGGCGATGATTTTTCCTGATACCATATATCTTGCCTCTGGTTAAAAATAAGTATGGAGACATTCTGTCCAGCAATAATTACAGGCCTATTGCTGTCGCTTCCTGCTTCTCGAAACTACTAGAAAAACTCTTGTTACTCCGATTAAATGATTTCCTATGGACATCTCCTAATCAGTTTCGTTTTAAAAGGCCCCACTCAACTGACCTGTGTATCTATGTACTTAAAGAAACACTATCTAAATACATTGACAGTAATTCAACTATTTATAGCTGTTTCCTAGATATAAGTAAGGCATATGATAGAGTGAACCACAATATTTTACTTTAAAAACTAGAAGACAGGAAGGTTCCCATGTACACATTAAATTTATTTAAATTTTGGTATTCCCACCAATCTTTTACCGTTAGGTGCAGCAATGTCCTATCCAAATGTTTTGGCGTCTCTTGCGGGGTGAGACAAGGCTCCTTGCTCTCCCTTATGCTGTTTAATGTGTGTATTAACGGATTAATTGCTTCACTTAATGAGGAAAAAGTGGGATGTTGTATAGATAACACAAGGATAAATAACTTAGTTTATGCCGATGATATGGTGTTATAAGTCCCTTTGCTAAAGGTCTGAATCGGCTACTAAAAGTCTGCGAAGTGTATTCGCAGAAACATGATATTCTTTTCACTGTTACAAAAACTATGGTTATGCAGTTTCATCCTAAAAGCTGTAATCAGTCAGCTGATGTTAGATTTAAAATGAGAGGTGAAGTAATTGAGGAAGTACAAGACTTTAAGTATTTGGGTCAAACTATCACCAGCGGCTTGAGTGATGACTCGGATATAAGAAAACAATCTCGAAGCCTTTGTGCTAAAGCGAACATGACTACAAGGAACTTCCGATTCTATACAAGTGAAGCTAAAGACGCTCTCTTTCGTACGTTCTGCAGTAATATATTCGGACAGCAACTCTGGGTGAATTATAAAAAAGGTTCTGGCAGAACCCTAAATTTGCTGTACAACAGGTCTTTTAGACTCTCAAATAAATTACCCCCGAGATGCTCAGTTTCGCCAATGTTTGCTACCCGCAATGTCCCGAGCTGCCCGGAGGCAACAAGACGTGCTCAATAAAGTCTATTCCAAAGAATTAAAAAATCAACCAACCCGATTATCCAAGCTATCCATGAGTCCTGCCGTTTGTCCTCTGAGCTATGGAATTCTTGGTACGAAAACGTCTGTCTGTAGCTCCACTTCACCTCGACATTACTGTATTATTTCTAATCAGTTGTATATATTTCTTTCCTTACTGTGTGAACTGTTATTGTATTAACAATAGTTGTCATATGGACAATAAACCTTTCCACTTTCATTTTCATATATATATATATATATATATATATAATATATATATATATATGTGTTGTGTGTGTGTGTGTGTGTGTGTGTGTGCAATAAAATCACAGAACAACAAGAAAGAAATAGACAGATTTTACAAAGTAAATTAGTTAAATACACAAACGAAAAAAATTCCCCAATAGGAACTCAATTTAAAAACAATAACCCAATCTAAATCTTTCTCAATGAATAACTTAATCTAAAGGCTACTAAATTATTGAATACATAAAAAAAAACTATATAAAGGAATTAGACAATTAACATGTACACAAAAATTATAACAGTTATTAGAAATAGTATTTAATTAAAACAGGCAATTAAGTGGCAAGAATCTTAGGAAACGAAAGACATGGTGCAATCGTCGGCACATGCTACTTCCAGAATATTCCGTTACCTATTCCGGACCTATATATTAAAACATCTAAAAATGGGATCGATGAGTCTTTTTCTATTTCAACTGTAAAATTGATAGAGGGAGTTAAATTATTAAGCTTGGGTAAGAATTAATTGAGATTTAAAGTTTCTAGCCAAAGACAAAGAACATCATCTACATATCTAAACCACGGAACGTAATTTGGCAGAATCTTCCTTAATAATTTACTTTCAAAAACTCCATATATATAAGTTACTTGAAATGGGAGAGAGGGGTTTCCCATAGCCATACCAAATTTCTGCCTAAAATATTCATTATTAAACACAAATTTCGAGTCTACTATGCACAGCTTAATTAATTCTATAATGGTAGTCACAGGTAATGGAAAATTATGCTTAACCAATTCTTCCGGAAGAAAAACTAATAGATCTTCCACCGGGACTCTTGTAAATAAAGAGGTAACATCAAAGCTTGCCAATCTAAAATTGTAATTGACACTGATACTATTTAATTTTTCTACAAGGTCTACATTATTATTTATGTGTGATTGTGAAATTGCGCCAAGGAGAGGATTAAGGATGGATACAAGCCATTTGGACAGCTTATATGAGATAGATCCTATTGAGCTAACAATAGGCCTTGCAGGATTATTTGGCTTATGAGTTTTAATCAGACCATACATATAGCGTAATGACGGCGAAGTACTCAAAAACTGTTTAAGTAATATTTCTTTACCCTTCAAAAGTTGCTTAACTTTCTTGTTAAATGCACTGTTCACTGTTTCAACTGTTTAAGCAACTTTTGAAGGGTAAAGAAATATTCCTTGATCTGCCGAAACTGCTGAGGACTTTTAACGTAAATATCGCGTTCAGAAATTTAGATGTAATTAAGAATTCATTAATTAAAAACTCCCCTTTAAGTGAACAGGATTGTGTATATAAAATTCCATGCACGATATGTAATAAATTTTACATTGGTCAAACTGGCAAGACGCTAGAGTTACGTATTAAGCAGCATAAATACAGTATAAGAACCGACCATGAATCTAACGCCATTTTCATTCACGTAAGAGATATAACTTGATTGGAAAAATGCCTCCAAATTAAGTTTTAGTAAATCTATTGTTAGTAGAAATATAATTGAATCGAGTGTGATCAAGAATAATGCTGATTTTGTTCTTAATATTAGCCCTGGGTTCTACAAATTAGATTCATACATTGTTAGAAAGGTGGTGGATTATTTTGACCGCATTCTTGCCACTTAATTGTTTGCTTTAATTAAATAAATATTATTTTAATAATTGTTAACATTTTTATGTGTACATTTTAATTGTATTATTTCTTTTTTATAGTCTTTATGTTCTCGACAGCTTAGTAGACATTTGAGACAATTTTTTTAGATTTTTTAGATTGTTTTTCACCTAAGTTGCCTATTGGGGAATTTTTCGCTTCCTCAATAGGTAACGGAATATTCTGGAAATAGCATGTGCCGACGATTGCACCATGTCTTTCGTTTCCTTAGATTCTTGCCACTTAATTGCCTGTTTTAATTAAATACTATTTCTAATAACTGTTATAATTTTTGTGTACATATTAATTGTCTAATTCCTTTATATAGTTTTTTTTTATGTATTCAATAATTTAGTAGCCTTTAGATTAAGTTATCTATTGGGGAAGTTTTAGATTGGGTTATTGTTTTTAAATTGAGTTCCTATTGGGAAATTTTTTTCGTTTGTGTATTTAACTCATTTACTTTGTAAATTCTGTCTGTTTCTTTCTTGTCCCTGAAGATGTGAATATATCACGAAAGCGCTCGGACTTCGTGTTTCCTTTTCCTTTTCCCTGTGGTTCTTTGCTTATATATATATATATATATATATACAGGGTGGGCCGAAAGTCTGGATCCATAGGAGAATATTTATTTTAATACATAAATTACAACAAATGGTAAATACTTAAAATGAATATCAACTTTAACTCGTAAATGCGTATCCGTGATACTGTACAGTAGTTCGTACTCCAGTATAAATACTCAAATACTTTTTTATTTCAGCCCAGAAATGGCTTCGAATCTAACAACAGAAGACCGGGTAGAACTTGTGCTCATGTACACAAGACAGGGCGCTACACACAGAGAAGTTGCTACCGAATTCAATAGAAATCATCCTGATAAGCATCCAGTAACACATGCGACTGTTGGCAAGTTGTTTAAACGTTTCAAAGAAACAGGAAGTGTACATGATCGACGGCGTTCTGGTCGTCCAAAAACTGCAACTGATGAAAATACCTCTGCAATGGTATGTGAAACTTTAACGAATAGTCCAGTAAAGTCAACAAGAAGATTATCACATGAAACACGCATCTCGAGAACGTCAATTCGAAGAATTATTAAAAATCATAAATTCCATCCCTAAGTGTCTCGATGTCAGAGGCCGCCAATTTTAGCATTTGTTATAATTTGTTGTTTATACTGGAGTACGAACCACTGTACAGTATCACGGATACGCATTTATGAGTTAAAGTTGATATTCATTTTAAGTATTTACCATTTGTTGTAATTTATGTATTAAAATAAATATTTTCCTATGGATCCAGACTTCGGCCCACCCTGTATATATATATATATATATATATATATATATATATTATATATACAATACGTTGATGGAATATTTTATGGATACTCTAATAACGTAATCTAACCTAACCTAACCTAACTTATGCTAACCTAAGCTATCCTAACTTAACTTAATCTAACCCTCTAAAATCTTGTTAGTAAAATTTTACGTCAATGAAATACCTTAGCCGAGAATTTGCGATACGCTGAACTGTAAGGTATAAGATGTGACCCACTGTCATCGCGTTTTTATAACCAATGGTACAATTTCTGGAAAAAAGTTCGCCTAAAATATAAAATTTATTAAAAGCATAAAAAATTACTAATAATTATTAATGACTGCGATTTGCTCTTGGAATTTTAGTAGTGTTCCGTGAAGAATAAAATATCCTGTTAGAAAAATAAAATATTGCCAATTAGTAATGTTTTATGCTTTTCAGATATTTCATGTCTCTAGGCGAACTTTTTTCCGATAGTGTACGAATGAAAATGTAATACTTTTTTCGATATTTTCAAAATTAATTTATAATCTATCATTTAACACTTAAATTAAGCCATTTACTTTATAAGAATTGAACAAATATTTTATTATTTTTAATAAATGATGCTATTTTAATTATTATCATTATTATTCAATTATATGTAACTTATAATTAATAAAAGGATCACCTGAAGATCAGGGCCCCCATGTATTCTTCATTTTTGCTTTACAGTACCAAATATAATAATAAATTAAACTGAATGCCCGGTTATGTCAACTGTATGCCCTTGACGATTGGTTAGGTTAAGTCGTGATATTTTTCGTTATTTTAACGAACATATCATTTGGTAATTGAAGCTGGGGCCCTGATCGTGGGTGATCCTAATAAAATAATAATTTTTAATTACTGTCAGTTTTCCTCCATCATAAATCAATTCTACTGACATTTAACAAAAACTGAATTTGTCTCAATCATTGCGTGACATTTGACTTTGAAATTGGACAGTAATGTCAAAATGTCGACATTTTTTTTTTAAATTAAAAAATTTGGGTATTAATTAAACATTTTATTTAATGAATGAAACCATTTTTGTTTATTTATTTATTTGTTTATTTATTTATTTGTTTGTTTGATTTAGTATTTACAAATTATTACTTTTTTCTGCAAAACTAGTTTTGTTTAGTTCATTTGTACTGAACAGGTGTACATATCATACAGTTGTACACACAGGTGTAAATATTAGTCTTACGAGTGCGATGTATTGTTATTATTATTATTATTATTGTTACTAGATAACCCCTGTGGCAAAATGAGGTATTTATGTTTGATTTAATAACCCCCCCTCCCGATTCACATCTCCTATCTCTCATCCCACTCTCCTTCCCCTTCCTCCAGCTCATCCCAATTCCCCACCCCACTCTCCTTTCCCCTCCTCCAGCTCATCCCAATTTCCCATCCCACCCTCTTTTCCCCTCTACCCAACCCATCCCAATTCCCAACAATACATACAGATATGGTCTTTTCATTACTCCATCCATCCATTCTTCTGTTTTATGTTATAAAATATTGGGTGATTTTTTTTAGACAAGTTTAAAAGATTTTAATAATACAAGATGTCCATAAATTATCTTTACAAATTCAATTAAATTTCAGTTGAATTTGTAAAGGTAATTTATGTACGCCCTATATACAATATGTCGGGTGATTTTTTAAACATCTGACACTTTGAAAGATTTTTATTTTTTTTATTAACTGAAATAAAAGCATGAAATTTTTTACTGTAACTTCTCTACACATCGGGAACTAGTCCCTAGTGCAACACATGTTCTGTGTGATGTCCTTTGAGCTCATTAACTTTTTGCACACAAACGACGAAATTTTGTAATACTTTGGACAGAGTATTTCTTGAAATCTGAGAAATTCTTGTTCAGTTGATGCTTTTAATTCTTCTATTGCGTAGATTCTGTTTGAACTGTCTTTTAAATAACCCCACAGGTAAAAGTCACAAGGGTTTAGATCTGGTGATGTTGGTGATCATGATATTCCTTTATTATAAACCGTAGGAAATCTGTTGGACAGGACTCTGCCATCGAAAGTATCGTGTAAACATCGGGAGCTGAAAGCATGAGAGCATGATTTGCACAAGGGGACTAATTCCCCATGTGTAAAAAAGGTACAGTAAAAATTTCATACTTTTCAGTTAATAAAAAATACAAACCTTTCAAAGTGTCAAATGTTTAAAAATCACACGATATATTGTACATAGGGTGTATAAATTATCTTTACAAATTCAACTGAAATTGAATTTGTAAGATAATTTATGAACATCTTGTATTATATTATTATTATTATTATTGTTATTATTATTATTATTATTATTTTCCTCTGCTCTGCAAAGTTTTGCATATAGACAATGAACAACAAATAAAACCGAAAATAGAATTCTGCAAATTTAAACAGTACTTTCACAAACTCGGCCAAACTCGGCTGAACTTAATTAAACTCAGTTAAACTCATTAAATTACAAATGAAAAGTAAAAACAAAATAATAACGAAATAAATTTGGAACCTCCAAAATTAAAAAGTTTAACAAGATCTCGTTAGTTTTGTTTCTCTTTTCTAATCGTAACGACAATTCTTGCTTCGCGTTCAGAGCGTGTTCGACATGTTAAGAATTGTTTACCGTCTTGCATAAATTTTCCAATTTGAAGCTTTTATGCTCATTGTATGTGTGTGTGTGTGTGTGTGTGGTTTTATTTTAAAGATTGTTAAAAACATCATTTAAATGTTATTATTATGAATTAAACTATAATTTCATTAATGTTTTAAGATGTTGCACCGAGAAAAATCCTTGGTTAAAACATCTATAATATATGGTTATCTATTAGCGTATTATCAGAGGTCAATCCAACAATACTATAGTTAATTCCACGGGCGTAACTAATTGGGGGACGGGGTGGGGGTGGACATGTCCCCCCCAACCTTTGAACTGAGGGGGATAATATAGGTTCTGCCCTCCCCCCCAACCTTTGAGCTAAGTTTCCTTTAATGTTAAGTATATACTTGATATACACAAGGTAGTTGTGAAAAGTCTTCTTGATTTTCCTATTACTATCATAAATATAGATCATTCTCTAAATCATAGTATTTTAAGAGCATCATTTTGGTCGCAAACACATTACCTACAGGATAGCATCATCATTATAGTTGTCCCTACCCCCACGCCAAACTTTTGAAAGCTAGGTACGCTCTTGGTTAATTCAACTCTTCTTTGATTGCGCTAACTATTGAAATTTTTATTAGAAGAATAAGCATGGTTTCATTAACTTCATTAACATTACAGTTGAATTAACTATTTGATACATTGTGCACTTATTTAGTTGTTGTAAGTAAACATCGTTCTGAAAGCGAATATCAGGCGCGGATACAGGGAGGTGGGAGGCATGCCGGTGTCATGTAAATATTGCTAGCCCAAATTATATAATATTGTACATAATATTAAAAATTATTAATTACTAGTACAGTTTCCCGTCGCTTCGCTGACGGTTAGACAGGCTAAACTACAGAAAAGAACGCAGCCGTGAAAATTTTGAGCCTCACATTGTGTCAAGCTTTCTGAATCTGGTATCTCCCAAACCTCCTCACCCCCATTCATGCAACTTGGGGCTAACCCTCTCCCCCATTACCCCACCCTCCCCATTACCCACTCATCCCCCATTACCCCACCCCCACCCCCCCCCATTACTGCCCGGGATAAATTTCAAACAGACAAAGAGACGGCTAAACTACAGAAAAGAACGCAGCCGTGAAAATTTTGAGCTTCACATAGTGTCAAGATTTCTGAATCTGATCATTTCTGAATTTTTTCTCACAATTTTTTCTCACAATTTCTGAAAGTGTGACGGACGGAGAGACGGACGGACAGACAGACAGACGGACAGCTCTCTTATTATAGTATAGATTAGAATACGGGATGTCATTCAGGTTAAAGCGAGAGGGGTCAACCCCCCCACCCCCACCCCCGCCATATATCCGCGCCTGAATATACCTTAGTCTCATTCGTAATAGAAGCGCAACCAAGAGTAGTCAACTTTTTACATTTTTTAGATTTTCAACAGAATTATTTCCATTTTCCCATTTCCCATTTCCCATTTGGGATCAATGATAATTAATTGTAATCATCTTTACAACCAACTCTCCATTTATGAATTCCATCAATCTCCAACTGCATTCCCCCATTGTAGTCGTGTTAAATGTAATAATTTGACCAAAGAGGTCCAAACCTCCTCCCTTTCAATTATCTGTCTGACCATTTGCAGTAATTGAGGCTTGCTAAATTAATTTTAATCGATCCAAGGCAATTATTCTCTTCGATTTATATCTGCCTTCTGCGCCTCCCTTTGTAATATTTCCTGAATGAAATCCTGAGTGAGGAATTAAGTAAGACTCGTATGGAAAACTTTTGAGGTCTTGCCAGTTCCTACATTTAATTTTTGGTATTTATTGTGTGTCAAAAAGACATTTTATTCGTCGAAACTGCTCGAATCCCAACCTAGGCCAAGGCTTTGTTCATCGTCGAGAACCAACAACTTCGTCAAACCGTCCAAAGTGTTCAATTTAAAAACCCACAGTGCGGGAAGTGGTCCGCACGATACTTAAAAATTCATTTAGGCATTACTGAGTTACTCTCTTGATTAGAACTATTTTTAATAAAAAAATATTATATTTCATGTAGCTTTACAAGTTTACACACATAAGTGAATTGCAGTCACTCTGATATCCAAATCTGCGCACCTCTGTATACTGTAGCCGCTTCCTAACGCATACAGAATACGAGCATTTCGCAAACAGATGCAGCCTTGAATATGACCGAATTCTAATGCGAATATGTAAGAAATGAATTTCTCTGACGATGACACAACCATACTTTCAACCTATAAAATGGCAATTTTCCAGAAACAAATTCTTTATTAAAATTTAAAGTAGTCTAAACGCCAAATAACGAAATAGGTTTTTAAATTTTAAATTATTTTTAATGCTGAACCAAAGCTGAAATAGTTTCTGATTGAAAACTAAGCTAACGATAACGGTAAGATAACGGTAACGAAGTAAACAAGAGGTGTTGTCACTTACCATTATTGGATCTTTTCCGTTTGACTGCCGCCATTGAAACATAAGAGGTGAGTGCCCCCAGCCTTCTTTACTTAGCCTTATAAGGCTAACTAACGAAAATATCACGACCTAACCTAACCAATAGTTAGGTCAACTGTACGACCTTGACGATTGGTTAGGTTAGGTCGTGATATTTTTGATAGTTAGCCTTATAAATAGGCTGACCATACGTACCGTTTTGAACGGGACAGTACCGTTTTGTATGGGTTTTTGTATGGGTTCTGTCACTGAAGAATAATTGTAAGCTCAATATGTTTATGTACTTACTTTTTCATGAATACAGAATATTACATAACCCCCGTCCCTTTTTTGCCATCCCAATGTCCCGTTTTTGTCTCAAGGAAATATGGTCAGCCTACTTATAAAGCTAACTAAAGAAGGCTGGAGTTTAATTATGTTTCAATGGCGGCAGTCAAACGGAAAAGATCCCCATTATTAAATAAAATACAGTAATATCTCCAATATAATAATCTTGTTTACATTCTTTTCAAAATGCTGTTGAGGGTGAATTACATCTTTGCAAGATTACATTTAAAATGTTTCCGTAAACAATATACGTTTTAAAGCTACAATTATTTAATTTGATATTCTTGTAAATTGAAATTGTTTGTCGAAATTAGGAACAGAGGCTAATTAAATTCCCCACACAAAATCAAAATGAATTCCGAGTAAATATAATTTCACGTGCATTTACTCTAAACCAAATATATTTTCAATTAACATCATTAATATAATTTTAACAAAACAGCGAAAATCCAAGCAATGTTTTTGCTTAAATTAAACAAAGATATTTTGAATATATTATTGTAATCAGTCTGCAGATTTAAAAGTACTCTTAAATACTACAGGGGTTCCCAAACTTTTTGAGTCATTACCCCATTTTCACATTGATATCTTCATAATGATCTCCGCCCTACCGTACCCGACGTAAAGCCAGTCCCAGTGTTGCCATGTCGTTTATTTATGCATTTTCTGTACTTTAGAAGTACAGTACTTGCAGAGTACCTAATTATTCCACTGACAAAGCCAAATTACCCCAGTGGGTAATTTACCCATAGTTTGCGAAACACTGCTCAGGGCAAAACATATAAAACAAAGAATAAAAATAGAGTACTATTATATCCTAGAATTAGTACCGTTACTCTACTAAAAAACACCAAAAATGTTTACTAATAAAATTAACATAAAAAAGCCTGTAAAACTTGACGCAAAAAAAATGAACTAAAAAAACAACAAAAAAACTCAGTTTCATCGTACTAAAAAGAAATATTTATATCAGAGTCTATACAAAGTTATCGTCATGTCTAAACTCACGTTATTGAAAGTGATTTTTCTAATCATATTTTTTAAAACTAATATCCGATTAAATATAAACAATTACTAATAGATATAACGCTAAAATGAATGGACCAGCTGTGCTTGCATTAAAGTTTCACACCTTTAATTATGTATGAAGACACCTTAAATATGGGGTGTGGGGCGGTAAGATATTCTCCTCGCGAGGCTAAGTTTTACCGTTGTTGGTAGAATCACAGGATGAAAATTTAAAATGAGGACATTCAAAGGCTCTCTCTCTCTCTCTCTCTCTCTCTCTCTCTCTCTCTCTATATATATATATATATATACAGGGTGGGCGGAAAGTAGCTCCCTATTTTGGATTGGTAAAAAAATACGTATATTATCCATTTATTTCAGAAGAAATAATATGAAAAGGTAGGCATACATGGTAGGTTTTCTCTAAAATTCAATGTGGGCTCCAACTCTTTCCACCAGCTTCTGGAGCCGCCCAGGAATGGCGTCCACTGACTTTAGCAGGAACTCCGGCGGGATGGAGGACATGACTTCCCGAATTCGGTCCTCCAGTTCTTCCAATGTCCTCGGTTTGGTGCGGTAGACTTCTTCCTTTACCCACCCCCAAAGAAAGAAGTCGCACGGTGTCAAGTCGGGGCTCCTGGCTGGCCATTGTTGTCCGTGAGTGGCTGATGCCCACTTCCCTGGGCGTTGGATGGTCGTCGTGGTCCACATCAATGGCCAGCCAGGAGCCCCGACTTGACACCGTGCGACTTCTTTCTTTGGGGGTGGGTAAAGGAAGAAGTCTACCGCACCAAACCGAGGACATTGGAAGAACTGGAGGACCAAATTCGGGAAGTCATGTCCTCCATCCCGCCGGAGTTCCTGCTAAAGTCAGTGGACGCCATTCCTGGGCGGCTCCAGAAGCTGGTGGAAAGAGTTGGAGCCCACATTGAATTTTAGAGAAAACCTACCATGTATGCCTACCTTTTCATATTATTTCTTCTGAAATAAATGGATAATATACGTGTTTTTTTACCAATCCAAAATAGGGAGCTACTTTCCGCCCACCCTGTATTAATATATATATATTATATATATATATATATATATATGGAGAGAGAGAGAGAGAGAGAGAGAGAGAAAGAGGGAGAGAGAGAGAGAGAGAGAGAATTAGAGCAATGTCGTCGAAACTGACCACTGAAAAAAATTATCAAATATTATTTCGCTTAAACGATTTACTTTTATATAAAGAAGGAAATTTAGCGTCTATTCACTGACCCATTCATACAATTAATTAATATATATATATAATATATATATATATATATATATATATATATATATATATATATATATATATATAGGCAGAGAAATATTATAAAATTTTCTGAAAGGGGAGAGAAAAATTTTAAGAAATATCTTTGACAAATAAATATCAGCTTTTGTGAAATATAACATAAATTTGATACTCAAATTAGTAAGAAAAATATAATTTTATTTGTCCCGAAATTCCCCTTGATAATTTTTTGCGTTATACTATTACCAATAATGATTTTTCCTTTCTTTTTACTTTATAAGCCCAGTTATATATATATATATATATATATATATATATATATATATATATGTGTGTGTGTGTGTGTGTGTGTGTTGCGTCAAAAACTGTGATGCCTTTTGCATTAAAGTTCAATATATTAACGATATAGGACTGGCTGCCAGTTGTTAATATTTTTAGACTTGAAAAGGCGTATTAGGTTTAGTCACGAAACGTATATAATAACCTTATTTTTTCATATGATGGCTTCCATCTTTAAATCTTTGTTAACAAAAGTTTAATTTTAGCTTTTTAAAATCTGTCACATTTATTTTTAATTTTTGTATATTTAAAAAAAAAAAATGTAAGAAAAATTATTTTCTTTCTTGGTAATTTTGTTAATTAAATTTTGCAATTTTGTTTTTAATTTTTTATTCAAAGTACAGTATAATGCGATTGCCCTTGCCCACCCAAAAATACAACGTTTTCAATGTTTCGGACGCGTTCTGTAGGACGTCCGTGATTGGTTGACGCACGAAGCAATTGACCAGTAATAATATTTCATACCGAGTGAATTTGGCTCTGAGCAATTTTCTAGTAAATAACACTAATTTTAAACACACACACACACACACACACATATATATATCAGATTTTATGTTTTTAAGTCTTCTTTTTCTTAACTTTATTTTCTTGTTTATAAGAAAATGCAATAATTTTTTGCCCTTTATTTTATGGTTTCTCAATCTAGTTAATTAAACTATTTTTAATTGTTTTTTTTTTATCTTATTTATGATCACTCGTTAGTGTAATTTAGATTATTTTTTAGTTTCTAATTAAAAATAATGATGAGATTATATTTTCTTTGACATAAAGAAGAATTTATTTGAGATTAATATTTTGTGAAATATATATATATATAACCTTTGGTTAGCTTCCGCCCGAATTGTTCATTCTGACGAAGGTCAAGCTTTTCACTCCACCTTAGACCTACAGTTTAACGTGGAATCCGAACCACGCCCCAGCAGCAGCCCAGCGTCTTAACCACTACGTCACCTAGGGTACTCATTTATCTACCAACCACTTTCTTTTATGTTGTGGAAGGATGAACAGCTGGGTTTTTGCTGCGCGCCGGCTGCCGTCGGGTCTCGAACCCGGGGCCGATGGATTCGTAGTCAGCAACACTAACCACTACACCACCGAGGCGCATACATATATATATATATATATAATGTATATGATGCAAACCCACAGGGAAAAAGAAAAATGATTTCAAGGCCTTTCGTGTACTTCTGAATACACGGTACAGCGTGAGTTTCGCCGTGTGTATGGTATTCGAAAAGCTCCTAAATACGACTCCATAGTGCAGTGGTACCGCACATTTGCTGTCACACTCTCAAACTTCGCACGTTGTTGTGCATTCGCCGCCATCTTCGAAACTGGCATATGTCTCATAAGTCTGACAGCAGATGGCGCTCGTACGTCTAGCAGAGGATGGCATAGCCGATTACAAACTCCCACAATTTATGACTACACGTGCAACAGATGAGCGCTGTATCACTTCTCGGTAGATTCTCACAACGTTTTTATTTTATCCATACCCAAACGGATCACCCTGTGTGTGTGTATATATATATATATATATATGTAATACAAGGTGTCCCAAAAGTCAGTTTACCAAGGAGAATGTTTTCTCCTGATGATTATTTTAAACATTATGATACAATTGTTTTTACAGCAAAAAGCCAGTATGTCTTCAGACCTTAAGACTACATTTGTGAAGAATTCCAGCTCTTAAGCAATGATAAGGAACATGTAAAGCAATTTGCCGGTCAACCGTTGACAGATACAAGATGTGCATCGAACAACATGGACGACATTTTGAACATTGTAACCAGAACTATTTTCATGTTTTGTAAATATGTTCAGAATTTTTTTTCTTTGTTTTCTTATGTTTTGTAAATATATTATGAAACAAGTTTTTTCTTTGTAGTAAACTCACCTTAGGAGAACATTTTCTTTGGTAAACTGACTTTTGGGACACTAGGTATATATATATATATTATATATATTATATATATATATATATACTGTATTGGTGTGTGTGTGTATATACACTGTGTGTGTGTGTGTGTATATACACTGTGTGTGTGTATATATATATATATATATCAACGTAAAGAACGACGCTTTGTATAGGAGAATTATCCGCGCGGATAATTCTCCTATACAAAGCGTCGTTCTTTACGTTAATTATACTGCGTGTTTGCAGTTATAATATATATATATATATATATATATATATATATATATATCTATATATATATATATATATATATATATGTACCTTTCCTTCCTGTTGGAAGTTCGCTTCAGTCAGCCTGTCCCAAAAAAGGGTGACCACTCTCTACCCTCCAACTATAGTTCAATTGCTTTAATTTCTGACTTTCTAAAGTTTTTAATCTATCGTTAGGAGGAAAGTTCTTAAACACTTATCTATTTACAATCTTCTTTCAGATCGTCAATATCGGTTTCGCAAGAGACGTTCTACTGGCGATCTTCTGTATATCTCTGATTCTTGGTCATCTTCCTTTCGGGATTTCGTGAAACCTTTGCTATTGCACTAGATAGATCAAAAGCTTTTGATAGAGTCTAGCCAAGTCCTTAATTTCGAAATTGCCCTCCTTCGGTTTCTATTCTTCTAGCTATGCCTTCATCGCTGATTTCCTTTCCGGCCGATCTATAGCTGCGGTTGTAGATGAACACTGTTTTTCTCCTAAAGCTCTTAATAGTGGCGTCGCTCAGGGCTCTGTCCTGTCACTCACTCACTTCGTTTTATTTATCAATAACCTTTTAAGTCGCACTTCTTGTCCGACCCACTCCTATGCCGATGATTCCACCCTTCACTTCTCCGCCTGCTTCACAAACTGTCCGTCTCAACAGTCACTCCATGCTTCGCGTAAGACGGTTATGGCGCAACTGACCTCTGATCTTTCTATTATCTCTGATTGGGGTAAAGAAAATCTAGTTGCTTTCAACGCCTCAAAAACTTCTTCTCTATACATTTTTGGTGTTTCCTTTTCTCGTGGTCTTTCCTGGAAAGATCACATGTACTCTCTTTCTAAAACAGCTTCTAAGAGGCAGGCTGGTTTTATGCGGGTGCCGGACATGCACTGTACCCGGCCCCGCACTGCGCCCAGTGCCGCGGTTGAGCTGGCCCGCTGGTAACACTGAGAGATCACATAATACAGACATCACTGTGGCGTTATGGGAACTAAACCCACTTTCCATCGTATATTATACAACAATCCTCATTATAACTTTCTTATGTTAATCATTATAAACTGAATATTCCGAATACTAACCGCCGGCCCGCAAAGTCTAGCAAAGCCTAGCCCCGTCGCCGCTAAAGGGTTAGGTATGTTGTACCGGCTTCACAATTTCTTCATCGCGACTCAGTTGCTGTCTCTGTAAAGGGGTCTTGTCCTTCCTGTATGACGTACGCTTCTCACGTGTGGATGGGCTCAACCCACACAGCTCTACTTGACCGAGTAGAATCAGGCTTTTCGTCTTATCAATTCCCCGTCTCTTACTGACTGTCTTCAATCACTCTCTCTTCGCTGCAATGTCGCCTCACTCTCTCTTACTATCGCTATCATAACGAACATTGCTCTTGTGAACTCTCTCACCGCATGCATCCTCCTTTAAGGAGAGCACGCAGTACCAGACTTTCAACATTATCATCCTTTTTCTAACGCAATCGTTAATCTGTATTCTCAATCTTTCACCTACTCAACCAGTGAACTCTGGAACAAGCTTCCTCAATCCATCTTTTCCCGTCTCTGACCTCCACTCTTTCAAACGCAGAGTGTCCAGTACCTCGAAAACTTTGGACCTTGATTTCGGCTCTCTCCTTCTCCTTCTATGCGAGGGAGCCATTTTTAACAGGCATTCGCCCTTGGCTCGTCCTCCCGACATAAAAATAAAAATTCAGGCTGATGCAATGATGAAAATGTGTGTGCATGACTGGATAATGAAATTTAAATGGGGTCAGATCACGGTAGAGATGCTTCACGAAGTGGTCGAGCCTCGACCCCAACGACTGAAAAGAACAAGATTCGTGTTAATGAACTTGTTAAAGCAGATCGACGCACAACGACTTACGAAGTAAGATGCATTAGGAAGGGTGAAAGAGTCCGTTGTCGTACGTTTAAGTAAACGTTACTCTCTTATCTTTGTTTCCTTTACTCTTAAACTCGTTTTTACTGCAACGTTTTCCTTTAGCTCTTCCTGACGCAGCTTATATATATATATATTATATATATTATATATATATATATATATGTGTGTGTGTGTGTGTGGTGTGTGTGTGTGCACCATTGAGGAAAAATTCATCGCAGCTTAATCTGACTATCCGAAACTAACCTAAAGTAACGTAAGCTAACCGACTTATGTTAATCTAACCTAACAACCTAACTTAATCTACCCCCTCCCCTAAAAGGAATACTATAACCTCATTGATAGAATGTCTCGTTAAGGAAATGTTTGACGGCGGGTCAAAATGAGTGTTTTGGGTTTTATGGGGTCATGAACTCCCTCCTTGGGAGTAATTACCTCATGATCGTTATTTATATAACCTGGAAACAAAAGTACGTTCCTCAGACGTTCATAAACATTTTATGAACGTCTCGTAGTAACTACTGTCGTAAGATATATATATATATATATATATATATATATATTATAATATATACAGGGAGATTCACTAGCTGGTAGCCCCAGAGTATCGTATTAGCGAGAAAAATACTTTTCCTTCCAGTGGTTTACTTAAATAGATGTACTATCGTTCTATTGAGGTCTTAATTATGAATTTGGGGGCTATCTCGGATGTAGATGCGATGTGTGGTGTGATGTGAAGGGTGACTAATTTGTGTGACTGTAAAGTAAGTTCCTACTTTAAATGATTCCCCCTTCAAAATAAATTTAAAAATTAATATATATATATTTATAGAACGAGTATATATATATATATATATATATATATATATATAGAACGATAGTACATCTATTTAAGTACAAATTAAAGGAGGAAAACAATAAACGACTGGAAGGAAAAGCATTTTTCTCCTAAATTTTGGGAAACAAGAGTGTTCTAAATTAGGAAGAGGACAATGTCCTTACAAATGACCCTTAATAAATTTTTAATCCATCAATTAAGGTCAGACGGGGAGTGAACAAAGGACAAAAAAAAGGTCATCATTGGAAGAATGCCATTTGGGGAGATCTTTTTAACCGATTTCATGACCAGTTTCTAACAATTCGTAGTTGTACTTTTTTTCTTGGTACTTTCTTATCGTGTTCCTATAAAACACTGTTACGTGGAACCCTGTTCTTACCCCTTTAGTATCCAGGGTTATTTTCAACAGCGAATAAAATCGTCTGGCGTTAGCCAGGACAAATCAGTATACAATGCTGTTGGCGATAAAAGGTCAATTGAGCGTAATATTATTATTATTATTATTATTATTATTATTATTATTATTTATGAAATTATTTCACGAAAGTAACACGTGAATAATTAATATTTAAGGTGAAAATAACCACGAAGGAAAATTAAAAAAACGAAAAAGTGCTCAAATGTTCAATTCAAATTAAAAATCTGTATTTAGAAAGAATAAAAGTGACAGAGTTTTACAATTTTTTGATATGTGATATGTCATTAATATACTCACAATACTCTTATCTGACTATGCCGTTAAAAGGATGGAAGCTTATAGGCAAAATTAATGGCATTTAGTTTATTTATAATAATAATAATAATAGCAGTAGGTGTTCCTAAGCGTTTGAGCATGTTTAATTTTCTTTCATGATCATTTTCACCATATATATATAATATATATAAAACGGTGTGCCATAAAAAAAGGGGTACATTTCATAAAGGTTATAAAATGAACATTTTTCATTTAATTTTAATAAAACTTCTAAACAATAAAACATATGTATTTATCTATACGCAAACAAGTTTTCAGACTAAAATATCAAATAATTCAAATTCTATCAACATTTAACGAATTAATATGATTTTTCTACTCAACATGCAAAAATTATTAAACCTTTTTAATATTTTTTAAAAATAATTTTTAACGTAAAATTTACCTGAAATTATTAAAAATTGTTCGAAATGCTTTCCTTCCATTTCAATAACTTTTTTATTCTTGGCCGGAATTGGGAACTTAGCAGAGCGAGTCTACAGGACTAAGATAAAAGATGTCGCTCATTTACGCGAGATCATCATTCAAAAATGGGAAAAGCTTCCACAGGAACAAGTAAATCGAGCCATAGATGAATTCCGGCCAAGAATAAAAAAAGTTATTGAAATGGAAGGAAAGCATTTCGAACAATTTTTTTAATAATTTCAGGTAAATTTTACGTTAAAAATTATTTTTATAAAAAATACTAAAAGGTTTAATAATTTTTGCATGTTAAGTAGAAAAATCATACTCTTTCGTTAAATGTTGATAGAATGTGAATTATTCGATATTTTAGTCTGAAAACTTGTTTGCTTATAGATAAATACATATGTTTTATTGTGTAGAAGTTTTATTAAAATTAAATAACAAATGTTGATTTTATAGCCTTTTTAAAATGTACCTTTTTTTATGGCACACCCGTTATTCCTATTTTAATATCTTTATTGTTGTTTTATTCATTGCATTGCTGTTTACAAATAAGAACCGGTTTTTAAATGTCAAATAACCAAATTTTGCGTGTTTCTCAACAATAGAAACTATGTTCTTTAAATATACTAATTGGAAGCACTATCAGCAGTTTAAAACTGAATATATATTTACAGAGTAGAGCATCTATTATCCGAAAACAGGTTATCCAAAATATCGATTATCGGAAATGCTCCTCAGTCACTAATTCACCAATACCGATTCCCTCCCCTCTTTTTTTCAGATTTGTTTTTTGTTGTTTATCGTGCAGTGTTGTGAATCTCAGAAATGAGTTGAAAAAGGAAGCGAAAGGTCCCTCTATCCAGAACAAAGTGCAAATCATAACCAGACTAAAGAAAGGTGAAATAGCTACGAATTTTGCCGAAGAATTTGACGTTGGAAATTCCATACTAACGGACATAAAAAAAAGAGTAAGCATAACATGTTAAAGTTTGTGACAGAAGTATAAGTGAGGTTGATAGCCGAAATCGCAAATCAATGAAGACCGCAGTGGATGAAAAACTAGAGACTGGTGTATACAAATGGTTTGTGCAAAGAGAAGTGTAGGTGAGCCTATTTCAGGGCCTCTGTTATGTGAAAAGGCCTTGCTTTTCAAACCCTAGATACAGCACTTAAGTGGTTTGAATTACAAGGAAAACTGACAGGATGTCTTTTCTTTCATTAAAGAGAATTCGTGATTTAGCAACTGCGAAAAAGACTTTCCAACACATATATATATTATATATATATATCGGGTGGCCAAAAAAAACTTTACTTAATTCAAAGTTTAATAACTGCAACAATTCAAAACTTATGCGATTGAGCTTTGGCGTACATTAAAAGATGGTTTATAATCTATAACTGCTGGAATTTTCAAATATGTAGGTTCTATAGTTTTGTTACAGTGAACAATTTAAAAGCATATGTCTAAAATAGCATGCCGGAAAATGAATTTGAACTTAACAAAATTTACTTAAACAAATGGTCAATGTGACCACCTCCCTGTTGGTAAACTGCCCTCAATCGCTTCTTCCACGAGGAGATGCACTTTCGAACCTCATCTAGGTGATATCCTCCCATGCTCTACTGATTTTCTCCTTAAGTTCATCTTCGGTGAATTTGTCTTTCGGCTGCCGTAAACCTTCACCATGAGGGAATCCCATACTGAATAGTCCATCGGATTAGAGTCGGGAGACTGAGGCGGCCATTCATCCTTTTTGATGAAATTAGGGTCTCTTGCTCTAGATGATTTTGGGTCGCTCGGCTTGTATGTGCGGGTGCCCATCTTGCTGGAAAATGTAGGCCTCATCAGGATACAGTTGACGACAATCAGGAAGTAACCCATTATCTAACAGGTTGATGTAGCGCTCAGAGTTAACTTTAGTTGTTTGTGGCAATAAAATGAATTCGTGTTTTCCCCTTCCATGAAATTCCCGCCGATACCATTACTTTTCTGCTGAATCGTGAGGTTTCATGATAAAGCCTGGAGGGAGGAATGTCCTTTTTCCTTGAACCATAAACCCGTCATTTTGCCTGTTTTTGGCCACCTCCACGTGAAATCCTTTTCGTCTGTAAACACAACTTTTTGCACGTCTTCAGCTGAGTAGCGTTCATATAGGGATTTACAGCGGGTCTTTCTACGCTGTCTTACATTCTGATCACGCCGAGAAACTCGAATTCTCTTTTAGGCCTTCAATTTCAAACGTTTTTACAATCCTTGTACAGAGGAGCGAGAAATCCCAAGGTCGTACGCAATCTATCTCTGGGAGCGATGAGTCCTGGTGTATTCTCCTGGGATTGAATCAGTTCCTCCACGGCAGCCTTATTTTCTTCTGTTGAAACACTTTGGGCTGCCGCTGCCGGGTTTTCTAGCTGTTGATCCAGTATCCTTTATCTTTCCTTATTAAGTTATAAACATTTGACGAGTCCAGTTCTTTGCGGGGAATTCTCGGACAATCCTATTTCCATTCCAACCTTTTTCCTTGACACATGCTTCTATGATGGCTTTATCACTCTTACTTAACGTCATGCTGGCGGGGTTTTTGCGGGAAAATAAAGAAAGAAAATTCACATTAGGTTAGCCTACGCCAGCGCACGTGTCATACTACGCTACATTAGGTTTAGCCTACGCTAGCGCACGTACGTGTCAGATGCACACCAGGCATGCTATTTTTAGACATATGCTTTTAAATTGTTCACTGTAACAAAAGTATAGAACCTACATATTTGAAAATTCCAGCAATCATAGAGTATATGCATCTTTAATGTGTGCAAAATCTCAATCGCATAAGTTTTGAATTGTTGCAGTTATTAAACTTTCATTAAGTAAAGTTTTTTTGTGGCCACCCGATATATATATTATTATATAATATATATATATATATATATATATATTATATATATATTCTCATTTTGTTGCAAATGCACATGTTTCTGGCACATCTGGATTCCTACAAAAATTGTAGAAAAAGTGTCAAATAGGATTTGCTTGAAAATGCCACAGAAAGTTAATAAAAGTAAAAACAAAATTCCTGTCATTGCCTAATTAAGGGCATATATTTACCAAAGATGTAATTACCTACAGTTTAGTTGGATAATCAGGAAAGGCAATGAGTTGCAGGAAAACATGTGCATAAGTGGTGATTTCTTTTCACTTTTTTGGGGTAGACCTTTGGTATGCATTTGCACCTCAGCACCATGAACTATTGTTTCGTTACTGACCCATTATATTTTTGATGGTCATTTTAATGCAAACTAATTCAGTTTCAAAGTTTAAGTTAGACCCCGTTAATAATATTGCTAAAAGAAATGTATTGGTGTTGCTGACCTTTAAGAAAGGACCAATCTAACAGGGAGTCCAACACATTCTTGCATGTAGCGTCCTTTCGTGACCCGGAGATTAGGACGACTACGTTCTCACTTATCAATTGCCGGAGTTCACATTCAGGGGTAACTGAGCAGTCACAGTTGAAGCCGCTCTCGTTAGTCGTGCCCCTTCTTCCTGTTCGGTGGTATGCATGCTACCAAAGGTCCCATTTTTGGGGAAGGAAAGAAGCTAAGCTAATTAATATACAAGTAATTAATATATAATTAATTAATTAATATACAATTAAAAAATGAAGCCAAAGACAAAAAATTGTTCTAGAGAAAAAAAAGAAATATTTGAAGGATTAAATATAAATTCAGTGAAAGTAGACTTGACAAGTATAAATTCAACATGATTGCAAGTAGATTGGGAATTGCTACTTCGTGAAAAAAATCCAGAATAAATACAGCTTATAATAGAAAACTAAGAGACAAAGGAGAAACGCAGCAAACACGAAAGAAAAGTCAGAATAGCATTTAAACAACGGAAACAAACCGTAAAGAATATCCACGGATGCAGAACTGGAGCAGGGAGAGACAAGCTACAAAAAAGCTACACGAAATGGAAGTGGAACTAAAACAATTATTAATTCATAATACAAACGAAGAGGAAATCAAGGGAGCAGAAAACATAAGAAATAACTCAAAATACTTTTAAACTCTTGCGAAAGAAAAACGAAATGTAAAGAGAGAATTGGTCTGTTAAAAGGTAGAGTAGAGGAAATGAATACACAAATGACCCAGAAGAGATGAGCGAGTTGCTTAAGGAAAACTCCAACTTGGTTTTCATCCCCACTAAGCCCGAAATGAAAATAAAAAATCCGAATGAATCCTTTGACGTAGATACAAATCAGTCAAGAATAAAAACAGACACAAATTTATTAATGGATTTTGAATTCTTTTGGTAGGACATAATTAAAACTATCTCAAAAAATTAGAAAATTCAGCACCAAGGCCAGCCACAAGAAATGTCATTTTTCTGAAGAAATGCAAAGAGAGTATAGCCGGGCCACTATACTTACTCTGGAGAGAATTATTCAACACAAGGTAAATTCCTCTCCATTTAAAGAGCGCGAGTATAGCTCTTTCATTCAAAGGAGGTAACAGAGTAATATCAAAGAACTATCGGCCAGTAGCTATCACCACCCACCTTATAAAATGTTTTGAACTTGTAATTAGAAACAAAATTACTTACTTCCTACAGGAAAACAATTTATTCAATTCGAACCAATATGGCTTCAGGGTTGAAAGATCATGCCTATCACAATTATTAGACCACTACGAGGAAATACTGGAAAGATTGTGTCGAGGTCAAAACATGGATGCATTATACATATATACTGTTTTTCCTAAAAATGTGATCATGGAGTGCGACATGAAATTATAGCACACAAACTTAAGGATATAGGAATTATTGGAAAGTTTGGATGATGTATAATGTATATCTAATATTCTGAATCAAAGAACACAAAGAATGGTAATAAATGGCGTTAAATCTGAAATCTCAGAAGTCGTCAGGTCTGTCCCACAAGCTACAGTATTAGCTCCTTTGCTGTTTATCATAATGATTGCAGACATTATGCAGATATTAATGACAGTGCATTTCGTATTTCGCAAATGACACAAAGTTATACAAGGATATATCAATAGAGGCGACATCAGTGGTGTAGTGCTGTGGGAACGCGTGGGAACGGCGTTCCCTTACTTTTTTTGGTAGACGGAACGGCGTTCCCTCACTATTTCAAATAAATCCGAACTTACAAATCTCTAACGTCATGAAATTTTAATTCCCACCCCTAGAAGAAATATAAGAAAGAATCATTAACTGTTTCATTTCTTTTAGCTTCGACTGAGGCAATGCTAGCCTATAAAGATCTGGTGAAACAGTCACCACGGCGTACCAGTTGTTAACTTTTTTTTAGTTAATCATTCCAGTTGTTAGCTATTTTTATTGATCGTACTGGATGTCATATACTAATGACACTGGAAATACTGCATCTTCAACCTTGGAATATATCCTAATATCCAGTGCATATGACCTCAAAATATCCCTGAAATTGGTCAGATTTCAAAAGATTTCCCGGGGGCTTACAGTGCCCCCGGACCCCCAGCTGTATGGGCTCGCCGCGCTCGCCATTGTCCCCCCCCCCCGCATCTGAGTAACACTTTCGAAATGCGTTCCCTCACTTCTTTATTTAGCACTACACCACTGGGCGACATAGAATAATTATAAAACGACGTTGAAACATTATTCAAGTGAGCGAAAGACAACAGTATGACGTTCAACGATGAAAAAGTCCAGCATATGGGAGCAAAAAGGAGCTACAAAATAAAGGATACAAAACACTGCAAGGCAGATACGAGATAACACCAAACCCGAAGTCAGGGATCTTGAAATAATAATGTAATCGGATGCAGAATTCAGAGAGCACTACAGCATTAAAATTACAACAGCTAGAAAAATAATGAGAATTATCTGGGAGAGCTTCCGTAGCAGAAAAGCAAACATCGTGCTAATATTATGAAAGAGTTTAGTCCTACTCATAATTGAGTATTGCTCAGTACTCACAAACCCATGCAGAAAACTAGACACTGCAAATGTAGAAGCCATACAAATGACTTTTACGTCCAAGAGAGAGGATACGAAAGAGGAAGACCGCTGGTCTCGACTACAAAACCTGAAACTCAACTTCCTGGAAAGAAGATGTGAACGATATACAATAATATACATGAAGAAAATACCTAAGTGATGTATCCCAAACTTTAGAAGTGATATAGAAACACAGTGAAATGAGAGAAGAGGTAGATTCTGTACTATCCCAACTGCGATATACTTGAAGCATACAAACTTTAATGTTACAATTTCATGTTATAATTAAAAATTATAATAATAATAATTACAATTTAATGTTATAATTATTATAATAATTATATCTGGGAACCCTTTTGATGTTCAAAATTTTACAAAATATATTCATTGGTTGCAATACTATTCACTAATTTTAACTATGGTAAGTCTTCACATATAACCTTTATATATATATATATATATATATATATATATATATATATAATATATATATATACACGAGTGTGTGTTGTGTGTGTGTGTGTGTGTGTGTATATATATATGTATGTATATTCATTTTTTTATACTTACTGTTTATGTAAGCTAATTATCTGTACGCAAACTTTATTTCAATATAATTAGTGTTACGCTTCTCTTGAGCGACTACTGAAGTCAAGCATCAGTGAGAGGAGGGCTAGAAACTGGTACAGCACAGCACTCAGGCCAAGTAATGCGACCCATTGTTTTATTTCCTCTATTATTATTACCAGCATCATCACGGTTCGAGCCCCCAACCTCAATGCTTTCACTTCGCTTCAAGAAAAACAGTGTTACCCACTGAGCAGCGAATGCTGGGAAACATATATATATATATATATATAAAGACGTAAAGTGATAAAATATAAAATCCGTTTCGACGTATGTCTGTCACTTACTGCGTATTTTACAAAACCTTGTGAATATTTTAACAGTAAACCTTCTGGATTTGATTTGAAAGTGAATCGTTTCGATGGGATATATATATATATATATATATATAAGAAACACAGTGATAAGAGAGAGAGAGAAGTGCCGCAAAAGGCTGAGAAAATCGTAGTTGAAAGCTTGAATTTGCGTAATAGACAGAGGAGTATATCTCTCTTAAGCCCACTGCTACGAGACAAAATATATCTTTGAAAAACTGATATCTGAATTTTGTTCGGTTTTGTATCTCGTGAAATATTTTGACATTATTGATTTTTTTTTTTTTTACTAAAAATTGTGAGAATAAAAACTATTTACTCGCTCCTGATGAAAATATGCTTGTTTAATCAATATATAGTACATCTTCTGATCTAATATAACTAATCAGGTCTTAAAAAGATTTTGCGCTGCGAACATGGTTGTGTGTATGGTTTTAATGGTAACAAACGTCACCGTCATGTGCGAATGACATATTATAAGGAGGCGGCGTCTTAACTAAAACTGATGGTGAATGTGAGGTATACAGTTGAGTGTACAGGATATGTATAGGATGTGTATCAATGATGATGATGATGATAAGTAGCCAAAAAATAGCTCGTAAGTAGCAAAAAAAAACAGTTTTACATAAGGGAAAGCTGAGTAAATCTAAGGAAGAGAACGTTTACGAAAGCCTGAAACCTAATTGTTAGGATGCGAAAGAACTAAAAGGATGTTCTCAGTTTTGATACAATTATGCGCCAACTCAACTCGAATCGAAGCAAAATTTAAAGATGTAAATGAATTTAGGGGAAGTGCAATGGCGTTTACGAGGGTTTGGAGTATCAGCATCGAAATATCGGATGAGGATGGAGGAAGTGCACGTACAAGCTTGGAAGAGGAAGTTAGAAGAAGTAAAAAAGATAGTAGAACGATGTTGAATGATGACGAATGTGTAGAAAGGAAGAAAACATTTTAAACGTTTAATGATTGTGTGTGTGGTGTGTGTGTGTGTGTGTGTGTGTGTGTTTGTGTAGTATAAAGAAAATATTAAAAAACTGCGTGTTACAGCAAGATAAGCGTGTATGGGAGAGTCGATGCGTGTCGAGGTGTGGATGGAACGTGCTGAAAATGAGTAGGAGTTAAAGTAAAATTATGACAACTTAGAGAGTCAAAGAGATAGACAGACAAATAGACAGACAGACAGACAGAATCTCAACATGCGATCCTCTGATTAAAACCGAGAATATTTAAGTTTTCTATTATATAGTCGTGACAGAATATATATATATATATATATATATATATATATATATATATATATATATATATAAAAGCATTGTGGAAAAGGGGAAAAAACTGGAAATGAAGGCGAAACCTCTTGATTAAAAGAGAGAAAAGGCGGTTCTTGATCTGGACGATATCCCTCGTTTTTCTTCTCCTTTATTGACAGTCCAATGAGACTCGGGCCAGGGTTAGATTACTCGAGATTATTTATGTCGGTTTTTCCATCTCTCAACGACTGTCACTCATTCCTCCTATCTTGTCTGAATGCCAAGCTGGCACTGTGCCAATTAGAAGTGTCTTTTGGACCCTTTGTGCCGATTTATGGTCAGTGTGATCGTTTTTTACCAACCGAATGAATTGTCGCTCTAAATTTTATTCTTAAATTTATTCTTTAAAACGTTTAAAACGAGATTCTTGTTTTAAAGACTTGAAATTTCAAAAATTCAAAATGAAGAATTGTACGATATTCACTCGAGTTTTTGGTATATTAAATGATTCATTCGTATATATTTATTAATTTTATTAATATATTAAGTTTAAAAGAAACCAGAATATTCATTCTCAAATAATAATAATAATAATAATAATAATAATAATAATAATAATATTAATAATAATAATTTTATAGTTTATTTTAATAATATGTTAAATCGCTTTAAGTTTTTACGAGTTCATACAGCGTGTATATATATATATATTATATATATATATATATATAATATATATATATATACACACAAAACATTATTAGTACTTTAAAAGAAAGTTTGTTTTTAACATCGAAACACTTTCCTATACTTTAAAAAGGGTTCCCCCCCCTTTTAATTTCTTTTATAATTATCATTTTTTAGGAGAAAAAAATAAAAAGAAGTCTTTTGTTCAGGCATTAATGCATGTTTTTAGTTAAATTCTTTTCAAAGCATTTTTAAGCATTATTCTATCACATTCGCGGGCATAAAAACAGTAAAAGCAGCTTCATGCAGCCAAGCCAGCTTCATGCAACCAAGCCAAGCTTCATGCAGCCAGTTCTTAAAGCATTAATTATTTATAGGTTTGAATATATATATATATTGCGAGACGAATCAAAATATGTATTAAAATTGAAATCCAGATTTTCACATTTTATCATGAAGACAAATTTAGATTTTGATCTAAGGCTTAGAAAGTAAATCTGGACTTACTCTTTTAGGAAAACCCGATATTAAAGACGTAAAGAGCTATTTCATAGGAAGTTATGGCGACCTCAGATATCGTAATATCCGCAAGTCTCCTTTTGTTCATTGACTTAAGATTTCCTTTAGTGAGTAAAAAGTATTCTTTTTTTGGATGTTATTGAAAACTGCTGTATATCTATTCAGTACGTCCGCTTGCCTTAGAACCTAACCTGTGTTGTTTCCATGGAGTATTTTGAGGTGTGTTTTGGCATACTATTTAGAAAGTTATTGACAATTAGGAAATTACTCATTGAAAGTTTTAGTATGGAAAGCGAGAAATTTTTATTATTATTATTATTATTATTAGTAGTAGTAGTAGTAGTAGTAGTAGTAGCAGTAGTAGTAGTATTGGGTAATGTTTTTAAGCATTCTACTGAATATATCACTCTTAAAAACTGTCAGCTCTGTTTACTTTCGAACGTAGAGTAAAAAAAAAACAATATTTCAGTGTAATGATAGTAGACCGACACGGAAAGAAATATTTTGGGGAAATAAAATAATTTCCTAAATTCATTTGTTTAAAAATCATGTAATATTTTAGGTATACTAACCAAAATACAGTTTCGAATAAAACAAATTATTTAAAGTATTTTAATTTAAACAAATGTTTATCTGGTTAATATTAACACATTTTATCCAAAATATTAATTTTTTAAAATTTAATATTAATTGTTTTAGTTTTAAAAAGAGTGCATTTTTCTTCCATTATTTTAATTAAAGTTTTTAAATGTGAATATAAAATTTATACCTATAAAAATGATTTAATAAGATTTTAATATAAACAAAATTATACAAGAATTAGAGCCACAACTCCGAATGGCTTAGCGAGAAAAGTACTCTGTACGTTGAATGATGAATATCTTAGGAGACCGGATTTCGAATCCAGTAGAGTATAATAATTTTCATTTTTATTTCTTTAAGTACAATGTACCCAAGTTAAAGAGTTAGAGTTAAGTAAAAATTTAATACAAAAAAATTCAAGAAATTTGGTCTATTTCGTGTGATAAATTTGCTCGTGACTAATTCCAAAGTTTATATAAACATAATTTAGGATTAAGTAAATTTTTTGTTTCCAAATTTAAAAAAAAATATTTTTCTAAATTAACTTAAGAAAGAAAAGTTATTAAATTTTTAACCAAGTAATTAATATTAAATGAATAAACAAACTCAAAAATTATAATTTAACGGTTTTATTTCAACACA
This sequence comes from Bathynomus jamesi, assembly GCA_023014485.1. Classification (NCBI taxonomy): domain Eukaryota; kingdom Metazoa; phylum Arthropoda; class Malacostraca; order Isopoda; family Cirolanidae; genus Bathynomus; species Bathynomus jamesi. The sequence continues at coordinate 306,081 of JAJOZX010001745.1, read as the reverse complement.
GAAAAATTAATGACAAAAATGTTTTATTCCGCCAGTGTCCTTTATTCTCAATGTACCATGGACCAATTAAATGTACTCTTTAAATACTTTTAGTTCAGAATATATTTAGACCTTTTAGTGTCCGTTCTAAAGTAGTTACAACAGAGTTTTTTTTAAAGTACACATGACCCTGTATGAATACAAATGATTTATATATAATTTTTTTGGCATATTCATCGAAGTGCTGTGTCATATATACATGGTGGCCACAAAGTCCCTTTGCAGGAAAAACAAAAGCAACGTACAGATATGCTGTAATTTCACTGCAAAGGGACTTTGCGGCCACTCTGTACTGAATGCAATTCAGTTTGACTTATAAAATGCTTCAATATCCACTGACGTTCATAATAAACTAATAATTTTTTATTCGCAACGAACTTGACTTTGACGACCTGTGTTTCATCTTGTTTCGCGTTTAAACATCTTCTTTAATATATAGTAAGCTTTAAATGCAAAGGGGAGTCCTCCGCACAAGAATGAGCAAACCTGTCTGGTGTTCGTGGGAATCAAAACCTCGAAAGATTAATAATTACGATATTATGTAAAGAAATAAAGGCAAAATGTCATATACTGAAGTTCTCATGGATAATTAATCCTTACGAGTATATACACAGGGTGATTACAAAAAGTATACAATTTCAAAAACTTATTGTGATCAAACTATTTCTGATAAAAAAATAATAACGATGTGAATGGAAACAGTAACTCGCAAGGTTTTTATTTAGTTTATACAGGGTGTTTCAAGGCGACCCTAGAAATATGGAAAAGAAACACTTCATATTAGTTATGGAATTACTATGACAAACTTCAAATACCAAATACCAAATACCGACTACAAATTCCTAAATTTGTAGTTTGTATTTGGTATTTGAAGTTTGTCATAGTAATTCCGTAACTAATATGAAGTGTTTCTGTTCCATATTTCTGGAGTCGACCTGAAATAACCTGTAGATGTTCAATAGGATTTGCGTGGGTAACCCTGGCAATGTCCAAACGAAATTCAAACTCTTCCCGCACTTTCTGTAAGATATCTCGGTTAATGGATGCTATGGCTTGACGAATCCGGTTTTTTTTCCGGTTGTTTTTCCGGGTTACCCACGGAAATCGTATTGAACATCTATAAACTAACAAAAACTTTGTGAATTACTTTCAATCGACATTATTATTATTATTATTTTTGCATCAGGAATAGTTTGATCACAATTAATTTTTTAAATTATATACTTCTTTTGCAATCACCCTGTATTGTATGAAATGAATAATAAAGTTAATTGCTAAGGGGACCATAGCGCCTATTCATACTACAGTTTATTAATTTATAGCACGATTCATTTGGGATATATATATATATATATATATACTACAGGGTGAGTCAAAGGTCCGGAAACATAGGAAATAATTGGAAATTGTTATTACAATAATTTCCAGGGTGTTGGCTTGGTCGTCGTGGTCCAGTGGAGTGGCCTCCCCGCTCCCCCGACCTGATACCGCTGGACTTTTACTTCTGGGGACACTTCAAAGCCATTGTGCATGATCTGAAGATCCGGGACACAGACCACTTGAAGCAGCGCATTACAGAAGCCTGTGCTGCATTCCAGCCCGATGTCCTGGAAAGAGTCCAGGTCGAGTAGGGAAACAGAGTCCAGAAATGTCTGGAAGTGAAAGGAGAACATATAGAGCACATCTTATAACATTACTTGTAACATGTATTTTTGCAATAAAAGTTTCCTATCGTTCCTATGTTTCCAGACTTTTGACTTACCCTGTGTGTGTGTGTGTGTATATATATATATATATATGTGTATAGAAACGACGAAAGTATAGAGGAGCGTTCTGCACACGAGGAAGAGAAATAACGAACAAATGAAAAATGAGGAGAACCGCCCGGGAATCGAACCCAGGATCTTCCGATTGCCGGTCAGATGCGCTATTCATTACACCACGGGCCTCGATCAGTCATAAGTCGAAATTCTCCTACATAGGGCAGAAACCAATGCCCTGAGAGGGCACCCTCGCAAATCGTGAATATGTACATTTAACTGCAATGACCACGCAGTATATTAATGTATAGAAACGACGTAAGTATAGAGGAGCGTTCTGCACACGAGGAAGAGAAATAACGAACAAATGAAAAATGAGGTGAACCGCCCTGGAATCGAACCCAGGGTTCGATTCCCGGGCGGTTCACCTTATTTTTCATTTGTTCGTTATTTCTCTTCCTCGTGTGCAGAACGCTCCTCTATACTTACGTCGTTTCTATACATTAATATACTGCGTGGTCATTGCAGTTATATATATATATATATATATATATATATATATATATATATATACATATATATATTACACTGTTTATATTGCAGTTTTCAAGTTAAAACTTCAGATACACTTATTTATATTGGAATTTTACCAATTTCGTATATCAGAACAAATTAGATGCCCATTTTTTATCATTTAACCTTCGACACTACGCTAAGTTCTATTTTAATACAATATTACGTTGTTAAATTAGCATTACGCTTAAAAAACTACAGTTAATTACACTGGTATGCATCAATTTTGCTGTCAAGGGTTTTGTAAGTGATTCTTATAGAGTTTTTCCTGCTGATTTCGAATCTGCAATCCGCTTTTCTCAATCAGCTCAGGTTATCCGGATATGGCCTCATAAGTAAAATAGAATTTTTCGTGATTTTGTCAAAGCGGAATTGGAACAGTAACATCTATCATCACTTGTTTCACTTGTATAATATCTTTTTTTACTTTTCAGGCATATAGATAAAATATTTCATAATGAATAGAGCGTGTAAAAATGATCCCAATAGATTCTGCTACATATGTGGGACGGTTACCATGCCAAATAACCAGTCCCAAATCACAAAATTTGTGAAGACAATGTATAGAGCATACTTTGGAATTAAGCTAGGGGACCAGGACAAAAATCTCGCCCCTCATATGTGCTGCAAGACGTGCATTGAAAATTTGAGAAGATGGAGCAAAGGCAGAGCGAAATCTTTGCCTTTTGGAATTCCCATGATTTGGAGAGAAGGAAAGGATCACGTGACAGATTGCTATTTCTGCATGACAAACCTCCAAGGTGGGCTTATAAATTTATTTTTCTTAAATATTTTGAAATCCTCGTATGAAACTTGACATAATATTCACCATAATGTAATATTCACCATATATAGCATAATATTCACCATAATGGTAATCATACATTTACATATACATATTGTTATAGAAAATACATTTACACATACATATTGTTATACAAGTTACATTTACATATACAATGATTGCATATTTTCTTTCTTTTTCATTCATATTGTCCCCGAAGGGCCAATATGAATGAAAAAGAAAGAAAATATACAGACTCCATCGACCTATTTCATATCTTACAGACCGCAGCCTTCCCTCACGAGCCGCCACTGTCTGAATGCTTCTTCTATTTCATATGCAAGTTTTATATCCATGTTTCTGTGTTTCTATTTTCAGGAGTTAACAAGAAGAAAAACACATTGTTGTATACCCTGACATTCCTTCTGCTATGAGACCTGTACCCCATGGTCCTGGAATTCAAATACCCGACCCACCTCAAACCCTGGACTTCGATGATTCTGATGATGAATCAATGACCAATGCCAATGACCAGTCCCAGTCGTATATACCTCAAAATACCGCTTCAAATGAGCAGAGGCCTCTCAACCAGGCCAAACTTAATGATCTTACCAGGGATTTAGGACTTTCCAAATTAGCTGCCGAGATCTTGGGCTCACGACTTCGAGAGGACAACTTGCTGGCTCCGGGAACAACATTCTCCTGGTATAGGAAACGAGAGGAAGAATTCCGCAAGTTTTTTGCAGTGCACGAAAATACCTCTTCCTTAGTGTACTGCTGCAATGTTGAGGGGCTAATCGAATCCTTGGGCCTGCCATATAACGCATCAGAATGGAGGCTATTTATAGACTCGTCTAAACGAAGTTTGAAAGCAGTACTTCTCAACATTGGGAATAGGGTTGCATCAGTCCCTGTAGCACATTCCGTACAACTTACTGAGAGCTACGATAACATGAAAATTTTACTGGATGCTCTCGTATACGACCAACATAACTGGAGGATCTGTGGAGATTTGAAGGTAATACTAATATCATAAGTAAACTATTGCTATTGACTATGTTGTTTTTCCAAAGGTTATTTGAGAGCGTATAAGAACACAACTTCCCCACAGAAGTGATACAGTCCAATGCATAGATTTTTTTTATCTGATAGAACAAATTCTCTAAATTCTTTAAATATTTTCATTTTTTTTCAGATTGTGGCATTTGTATTGGGAATGCAAGGGGGATACACGAAATACCCATGTTTCCTCTGCAAATGGGATAGCCGAGCGGATGAGAAGCACTATGCACAGCGTGAATGGGCATCCAGAGAGAATTTTGAACCTGGGTCGCATAATGTCGTTTCAGTGCCCCTTGTACCACCAACAAAAATTTTGCTCCCACCACTTCATATTAAGCTGGGCTTGATGAAAAATTTCATCAAATCAATGAATAAGGAGGGTTCAGCATTCCGATATCTCGAGAGTAAATTTCCTCATATATCTGATGCTAAACTAAATGCTGGGTTTTTGATGGTCCTCAAATTCGAACTTTGATCAAGGATACTCAGTTCGAAAACGCAATGACTCCAACTGAGAAGAATGCCTGGCAGGCATTCAAATCAGTTGTCACTGATTTCTTGGCAAGCGTAGAAGTCCAGAATACGAGTCCGTTGTCGAAAACTTGATGGAAGCTTTCAAAGCTCATGGGTCGCGCATGTCCATAAAAATGCACTTTTTGTGGTCCCACTTGGACTATTTTCCTGAAAATTGCGGGGATTATAGTGAGGAACAGGGTGAACGATTTCACCAAGATATCAAAATAATGGAAGAGAGGTACCAGGGAAACTGGGATATCAATATGCTGGCGGACTATTGCTGGTGTTTGAAGCGAGACGTGCCCGAAGAAAAACACAGACGGAAAGCCAAAAAAACTTCATTCCTTCCTCAATAAACTTTTTTCCATATTCATTGTATGAATAAAAGTATTTATTCACACAATGTTTTCATTTTTCACGAGTGTTCTTATAATATTACTCGTATCTACAGTGTTTAAGCTAAAAAAATCAAAAGATTTGGGATAAAATTGGACTTATAATAAATGGCCAATAGAGAAAAAAACCTGACCTGATTGAGGAAAACCAATGTCATTTTCGAATTCAGCATGGTCGAATTATATAATATGAGTTGAAAAAACCCTCACAGCAGACAAAAAAATTTCATATGCATACCAGTGTTATGATTAAATTGACAATGGCGAAGAGTTTATAAGAAAATTTAGATTTACCTCAACACTTTATAACAAAAAGAAAAAACAAGTGTAGAAATTTAGAATTTATATATAAATCAATAATATTTATAAACAAAATACGATATAAACACTTAATATTGTTATTTAACCCGGCCATTATTTAAAATAAGTTCTCCATTGTATATCGTATAATTAAAAAAAAAATTTCCCAGCACACCGATCAGGAAAGGTTTTTCCTCTTAAACTATAGGAAATTTAAGTTTAAACTCTAGCAATAAACTTCGTCCCAAGTATAGAACCAAATAAATAAATGAATTCTAAAACTTTGTCTACTTTTTTTTACAAAATTGGAATTATTTTACCTGCAAGATTTTGAACACGTGATCAATTAAACCTGAATGTTTGGTTTCGAATGAAAACAAGGATTCGACAAAGAATAGAACGAATTAAATCGTTGTTATTTGAACAATTACTTTAACTGTTTACTTTGAAAATAAAAACGTGATTTGTGATGAAAAACAACTTTTATTTTCTCCTATATTTTATTTATTTTTAAAGATAACACTGATAAACACTGATTTTTGAATCGGTATAAATTCAGCTGATTTTTATGTTTTCGCATGTGCTGATTTAAAAAATCGTATTTATATTGTTCCATCATCCACTGTTTTTGAAGGATTGAAAATCCATTTTTTCCATTTATATTTAAATTTTTTTCCACAAAACTTGGGTGCGGTCAGCGACGAACACGGTGAAAAGTTCATCAGGATATTTCTAATATGGAAAAATAGATATGCAGGAAAATGAACCCAAATAATAACAAAATTATAAAAAAAAAAGGTTGGATGAAGTTGCCAAACTTACTATTGGCATATGTATAAGAAAAATGCATAAATTTGAAATAATTTGACAACTGAGGTCACTTGAAACCGAATTGAAAATTCTATATACTGTAGAGATCAAAGACTGAAATTCGAAATGCATGTCTTGATAATGTGGGTTGAATGTAATAAAAATTATTTTGAAAAGTTTTTGAATGTATACATATGTAAACCTGGTAAAAGTTCCGTTCGTCGGTCTCTCCTCACATGAAAGTTAAGCTAGTGTCCCTACCTCTAGACCTTGCCCGATGGGAAAGCGAGTTGCCTTCTTGCGATCTCCATTACACATAGCCAGGTACACCTAGCTCATCTGGTACCGTCCTGAGCCAGGCATCTATCTTCTTTTGAAGATTTCAACTTTGACCCCTATGACGTTTCTGAGGTCCTTTGGAAGCTAGTTAGAAAGTCTTGAGCCCCTTGACAACCAAGCTATTTTCCTTCAGTGTTGAGGGTATCCCTTATCGGGCCTTTAGTTTGGGAACACTACACATTCTACCTTTCCTATTTTCCAGTGTTGTTTGGATGTCAATGAGGTTCAGTTTGAGGTTAGGTACCAGTTTTTCGATCATTTTCCATATGTAAACTATGGTGTATCTCTCTCTCTTCTTTATAGCGAATACAGATTTAATTTACGTAGTCTTTCCTAGTAGCTGAGTTCTTTGCAGTCATCAATGTTGGTTGTGAAATTCCTCTGGACTTCTTCTAGTTTATTAATTTCTTCGTTTTTGTATGGGGCTGTCAAGACTGAGCAGTATTTTCTGAATTTTCTGTCTATCTGAGGTATGGTATGCTATCTGTTTAAGTTCTTCATTTCTTCCATATCTCAAGAGCTGAAATTTCTCGGTGTTAAAATTCATGTTATTGTCTTCTGACCATTTGTATCATTTGTATATTCTGTTTGTGCCCTTCTGTAGGGCTTCTACTCTTCTGCATTACCGATTTTTCTGCTGTTCTATGTATCGTCTGCAAAAGAGGGTACTATACTGTTGTCTGCTTCATTGGCTATGTCTGTCAGCGTGATAATGAATAGGAGTGGGTTATTACTGTTCCTTGTGGACCTGAGCTGCGTACTTCCGGTTCTAATGATGATACACCTTGGTTTTTACGGTTTGCTGCCGTTCCTTAAGGAAGTTGTAGAGCCATTTGCCCACTTTACCTGTTATTCCCATGTGTTTCATTTCATGTGATATTACGTCACGATCACACTTATTGAGTGCTTTAGCAAAATCCGTTTATATTACGTGGTAGTTATCATTTCTCTTAAATGTATCTATGATATTGTTATAGTACTCTATTAGTTGTGATAGGCATGATTTTCCTGATCGGAAACTGTGTTGGTTCTCACTGAATCTTTCCTGTGTCTACAAAAAGTCATATATTTTCTCTCTGACTGTTCTCTGAAATATTTTAGTGAGATGTGAGGTCAGTGACACCGGTCTATAGTTCTTTGCTTGAGACCTATCCCCCCTTTATATATATGGGAACAATGTTCACTCTTTTTAATATGCTCAGTATTTCGCCAGTGTTCACGGATCTTCTCCATAACCAATAAAGGGGTGTAGCTATTTTGTTCTTACAGTTTTTAATCAACAAGGCATTCCATTTGTCCGGACCTGCAGCTGAATGTGATTTCATTTGGCCTATAACTTTCGCTATATCTTCTGCGGTAAATTCAAAATCAATTATACATTCTCCATTAAATTCCTCTTCAAAAATGGTATTTCTGTCAGATACCGCTTTATCTCTATTTGGGGTAGCTAGTAACTACTGAAAGCCGTTTTATATTGAGCTCTCAATATTTCAGATATTTCTTTTAGATCATCAGTTAGCTCATTATTTTCTTTCCTTAAGGGTTCAATAGCGGTCCGCGTTTTGTTTTCTTTTCGCGAAGCTATAGAAGTATTCTGGGTTATCTTTTATTGCTTTCACCACACCTTCCTCTTCTCTCTCTGAATAGCCCTTAATAAGGTTTTGTATTTCCTGTTTATATTTTCCAATTTTATTTTTACCAATTTTACGTTTTTGGTGGTGGTGTCTGCGCAATTAATTAACTTCGTGGTTACTCTCCTTTATATAGAGGATGTCCCATAAGTTAGGTTTCATAGGAAAATTTATTTTAAATTAAATTTACAAAAGTAATACATTAGAACGAAAACAAATGTTCAAATTGATGTCTTGTGTTGGGACTTTTTTTTTTGTTGCAGTAGAATAATACACAATGACAAATATAGAAGTGAGTTATACTCCTGAGGAAAAGGCGGAGGCTTTTGTAAATTTAATTTAAAATAAATTTTCCTATGAGACCGGACTTGTGGGGACAACCTTTATATATATATACAAAGAGAGAGAGAGAGAGAGAGAGAGAGAGAGAAGCTGGTACATGCAGTCTTATTGAAAAACGCTTTCAAAAATTAGTTTCCATCTTCATTGCAAAAATTTTTAAGAATGACCAAATAATTATGAAGAGTAATAATAGTTAAATATAATAAACATTAAGGATATAAGAGATAGTAAACTATAAAAATAAACAAATAATTAAAGTATAAACAAGTGGTTACAAGGGAATACATTTATAAAAATACTGTAGTTTATTAATTAGACTTACCAGAATTTAGGGAAAGGTTATAAAATGGAGGTTGCAAAAAAAGAAGTCTCTTAAATATTTAACACAGATGTTGAATGATGTGACCATTTCAAAAGAGTTTTTTTTGAGAACTAAAAGAAATATATATAATATATATACTGTGTATATATATATATATATATATATATATATAAGTTAAAGAGCATGTGTCGAGAGACAAGAGACAAGAGACTCGACTATTCACGTTCCAACAAATGTCCTCCGTGATTTTAACAAGCTATATTTGCAGAAGAGATAATATAATGGATTATGGTTTCAAATTAAACACATTACCTCAACTTTTAACGATTTTTACAGTTATGCAGCTGGACTCTGACGCGCGATGATAAATATCATTGTGATCGTACAAAAAAAAAGCGTAATCTGTGTTCTGGTTAGTTGAACTTTCGGTGTGTATACTGAAAGGAACTTCCAACCGCTAAAACACTCACAAAGTAGCATAAACAGTTCAAGGAAACCAGAAGTGTCTTGCCAAAGGAATCATCAGGTAGTCCACGAACGTCAGATGAAGATATTGAATACATAAGACTATTTTTTAGTACCCCAAAAACGTAGATTCTGTGCCATTTATTAACCAACAATTCACAAAGTCCCGTATAAATGCCTTCGTCTACATTTCTACACGCTTACAGTATAAACTCCAACTTGTACAAGAAATTAAATCTGACAATTCACAATTGACAAGCGTGTGAAGTTTGCGTCTTAGATAAAGATCAGAATTTTTTGAAGAGAAGACTTTTCACCAAAGTAATACCGTTTCACACAAGCGGGAATTATTGATTATTAATTATTAAAAATTATGAATTATTATTATCAAGTAAATCTCCACAATTGTAGAGTTTCGAGCTCAGAACATCCACAACCTACTATCGAATACGTGCGCAACAACGCCAAAGTGAAAATAGGTTGTGGCCCCGGCCCGTCACCGTCACCGTCATCGTCACCGTCACTTGTGGGCTAATGCATAAAAAGGTTCTCGGTCCATTTTTCTTCGCAGAGGAAATGGTTAAACCGATACAACCTTTCTGGATATGCTTGAAACCTTTGTCATCCTTCAAGTTGAAGAAGAATTAGACATAATCTCTCAACAAGTAGAATACCACCACATTACAGCAGCATTATGCGTGCTGTCACGAACGAGATGGGAGAAATTAGATGGGAGGAGGGATCAGGCTCAATCACTTGGCTCCGAAGATCATGGGATTTGACGCTATCGAATTTTTCCTTTGGAATACGCAGAAGACCTCGTTTATTCCGAAACGTAAACAGTGTGAAATTACTTAAAGTGGAGATTTTATATATATATATATATATATATATATATATAATATATATATATATATATATATATATATATATATATAGCACCCATCAACAGTGTCGCCGGAGATGTTGAACTGATGGTGAGTTGAAATCGAGTATCGATTAACTATTTGCAGAATCACAAAAAATGAAAATGAAAATGAAAAGGTTCATGTGACAAATATCAATGACAGTTCACATACTAAGGATAAAAATATATACACAATTGTTTAGAAATAATACAGTAATGTCGGAGTTAAGTGGCGCTACAGACAGACGTTTTCGTACCAAGACGTCCATAGCTTAGGCTTTAGAGGACAAACGACAGGACTCATGGATAGCTTGGATAATCGGGTTGGTTGATTTTTTAATTATTTGCATTAGACTGTATTGACCACGTCTTGTTACCTCCGGGAAACTCGGGACATTGCGGGTAGCAAACATTTGCGAAGCTGAGCATCTCGGGGGTAATTTATGTAAGAGTCTAAAAGACCTGTTGTACAGCAAATTTAGGGTTTTGCCAGAACCTTTCATAATTTACTCAGAGTTGCTGTCCGTATATATTACTGCAGAAAGTACGAAAGAGAGTGCCTTTAGCTTCACTTGTACAGAGTCGGAAGTTCCTTATAGTCATATTTGCTTTAGCACAAATGCTTCGAGATTGTTTTCTTATGTCTGAGTCATCACTCAAGGAGCTGGTGATAGTTTGACCCAAATACTTAAACTCTTGTACGTCCTCAGTTACTTCACCTCTCATTTTAAACCTGACATCAGCTGGCTGATTACAGCTTTTAGGATGAATTGCATAACCTTAGTTTTTGTAACATTAAAAAGAATATCATGTTTCTGCGAATACACTTCGCAGACTTTTAGTAGCCGATTCAGACCTTTAACAGAGGGATTTATTAACACCATATCATCGGCATAAACTAAGTTATTTATCCTTGTGTTATCTATACAACATCCCACTGTTGCCTCATTAAGTGAAGCAATTAATCCGTCAATATACACATTAAACAGCATAGGAGAGAGCAAGGAGCCTTGTCTCACCCCCAAGAAGAGCCAAAACATTCGGATAGTACATTGCCCCACCTAACGGTAAAAGATTGGTGGGAATAACAAAATTTCAATAAATTTAATATGTACATGGGAACCTTCCTGTCTTCTAGTTTTTTAAATAAAATATTGTGGTTCACTCTATTATATGCCTTACTTATATCAAGGAAACAGCTATAAATAGTTGAATTACTGTCAGTGTATTTAGATATTATTTCTTTAAGTATATAGATACAGAGGTCAGTTGAGTGGGACCTTTTAAAACGAAATTGATTAGATGTCCATAGGTAATTAATCATTTAATCGGAGTAACAAGAGTTTTTCTAGCACGCAAGAAGGACACAAAAGGGACATATGTAAAGGTTTATTGATAAAACTTGAAATATTGTACGTTATTTTAAAAGTAGAGCATTATTTTATCTTCTTTATATCATGAAATATAGCTTATTAAAGTCACGAAGACCATTTGTCGAAACCTATATGATATTTAATGTTATTTTTATAATATTGATTGAAATGATAAAGAAATGAATCAGATTATATACAGCTAATAAAGGCATGAGCGCAATACGAGCATTTATCGCTAAAAAAAATTTTTTTAGATCCTATCAATTATCTCTTCGATATAATTACAATTCTAAATTTTACTCTCAGTTTCACGGAATTCAACAGAGCTATATATATATATATATATATATATATATATATATAACCTTTGTTACCTTGGGGTTTTTTTCCGCTCCAATTGTTCATTCTGACGAAGGTCAAGCATGTCACTACACTTTAGACCAACAGTTTAACGTGGAATCCGAACCACGCCCACCAGCAGCCCAGCGTCTTAACCACTAGGCTACCCAGGATACCCATTTCTTTATTGTGTGGAAGGATGAAGAGCTGGGTTTTGCTGCGCCCCTGCTGCCGTCACCGGGTCTCGATCCCGAGGCCGATGGATACGTAGTCAGCGACGCTAACCACTGTACGACCGAAGCGCATATATACACCTTTCAACCTTTCAAATGTTCCGCGCGATGATTCATCATTTTACGAAGTAGTGGAAGAATTTTAGGATAAATATATTCAATCGACCTATCAAATTAGCAGGAAGTCGAAACTTGGTACACTTGTAAACTGAACCCTACTGATGAATATATTAAAAGTCCCAACAAATCCAAGTTGTGCTCCAGCCGCCATCTTGGAAAATGGCGGCCGAATTTCGGTTTTTTGGAAATAACTTCAGACCCGTAAAAGATACGAAACTTTACCAAGAGAGCAAAATCATTCTACATAAAAAGGAAAACATTTTCTGTTCCTAACTTTGTTTTGTACGATGAAAAATAAAAAAGTTACGCAAAATACAAAATTCCTTTATTCTATGAATCAGTGCAGACATGACGTTCAAACTTGGTTAATGGGTAGAAATTCGAATATTTTGTTGCAATTTATTATTTCAGAACCATGACAGTTTGTTTTTTATAGGTAGTTTGGTAAAAAAGTAAAGCACAAAAGAAAGAGCTAGAGAAAAATACTGTAATGTAATTTTTTTGATGACGGGTAGGAGCTAAGTTATCGGTTTGGAGTAACATTATTTAAAACAGTTATTTTATTCCTTCATTAGACATCTAAGTATTGAAAATGGAAATAATTATGAATGCTATTCTCAATACATACATTACTAATATATTTTATGTAAAATATAACATGCATTTTTCCTTATCTTGTATACTGAAGAAAAATGTAACATAGGAAGAATTTTCATGTATTGATGATGACCATGATGTTCAGACAGGTTTTATGGATTGAACATAAAATAACATCTTATTGAATGGTCACAGTAATCCTTAGACACTTGGGAACATCACTATAGCTAACTATAATCGTCTGTTGTTACCTAAAATGAAAATGTAGTAATCTAAGTCTTGGAGTGTAACGCAGTAATACAGTATATAGCTTTAACACTAAGGCACTGTGTGACATCTCTAATGTTGAATAAAGTCATCTAACATGAGCTAGGAAATAAAATGTAATTGTGTCTCCCTGTTTTAAGTATAATTTTCTAATTACTACGCAAAAATAAGCTAGATTGTACATTTATTGCATTATGTGTAGTGTCATATTGCAACACACTCAGTTATCAGTTGTCTAGTAGCGTTTCAACATAAGAGTTCTCGCAGGTAGTTCCTTCACATCCTCCACACATCGCTGAACACAGCAAACCAAACTGTATGCACTTGCATCTCTTGGTGCATCCTAGCTTGCAGTTACATGAAATGAGGTTAAGAAGTTGTGATGGAGCGGCTTCCTTGGTAGTAGGGACAGGCCTCAGTGATTTCCCTGTCATGGACCATCCCCACTCTGTTGGCTCCAGGCAGTTTCCTAACCATTCTTGGACCTGCAAGTACATTCTGTATGAGTGTTGCTCTGCTGCTGCACTGGTCGGAGGTAGGGATGCTAAATGCAAAAAACTTCACTTTTTTCTACGTGAAGGTCAAAATATGAAAATAAAAACCCACTCTAATAGACAGAGTTTATTTCCACGACAGTTTCGACGCCCACTGGCATCCTCCTCGGGTGGTGGGCGTCGAAACTGTCGTGGAAATAAACTCTGTCTATTAGAGTGGGTTTTTATTTTCGTAGGGATGCTAGTTGAAAAGATGTATCTAACTTCTTTTTTGCTACTATGCGATTACACATGAAGTATCTTAGCTCATCCAAGGACTTTGATTTTGATCCGTACATTTTTAAGAGGAACTTTTCCCCAGCAGCTTTGATATCTTCTTTACTGGCATCCTTTTGGTTAAATATTTTCATTTCTTCTCTCATTTCTGTATGGTTCTGTAGCAGTTGGAGACCTCTAACTTTTCCTTTTTTATACAAAGCTGATGTGGTATCGCATCCAGTCATGGCGTGAGCAGATAGCAAAACTTCACAAGCCTTCCCCATGTTTTTTTTCTCACTTTGGATGCTGAAAATACGGGGTGTGCTGTTTGATTTCCCTGGTTTGAGAAACCAAATTTCAAAGTCTTCATGGGCTAGAGCAGTTAGAAGCACTAGAAGATCCGTATCCTGGCCAACAACTACTGTTTGATTTTTGTGTTTAGCTTGATCTAGAGCAGCCTTAAGAATAACAGTATCTGCATCACTCTCCGCCTGAACAACAGAATAACCTTTGATCTTCATACTAGACACAAGAGATGCAATCAGGGCCCGTTTGTTGTTTCTGTTAGCAAGAAAATCTGATTGTGGTATAGTGGTTGGTGTATTCTCATTAAATATGATATCTCTAGAAGTTCTTTTTGCTGCTCGTCGCTCTTGCTCGGCTGTCTTAGTGGTTTCTCTGTCAGGATAACCATCAAACACCACTGTACAGTTTTTACCGTAATTGCTCTCTACAGAGGTTGTATACAAGTCAAACAGCTGACCAAATGTAGCGGGTTTTGGCCAAACAACGCAATGAAGAAGGTTTCCTCCATCTAAAATGTATTGAGGATTGGCTGGTAAAGCTAACATCTCGTTGTGCGACTGAAAAGCATTGATCAGAGAAGACTTTGTGCCTTTTCTTAACAATGTTTAGTCAACTAATGATGGAGGCACACTTGCCAGCTCATACTGAAAGTACCCTTTAGCTTCTGTTTTGCTTATGTCCAAACATATCATTCTGTGGAAGAGTTCTTGTGGGGAATGCAGGATTACAGTTTTTTCTTTCATCTTTATTGTGCCAGATGACAGGTTAGACAAAGGAACTACTTTCTTCTTCGTTTGCAGTCGAATATCAGAGAAGCTATGACTTGAGAGTGCTTTCATTGTTTCTGTACCAATCTCTAGTGCCCTATCACATGTTATTGATGAATCTGCTATCAACCCATTTGAGAGGTTTACCAACTGTCCTGATAATTGACCAAATGGGTTATGTTCTTTTAGCCAGCAAACAAATGTCACAAAGTCGTTTAAATCTCTTGTTTGACGAGAAGTTCCGGATTCTATGTTCTGATGACTAATTGTTACACTTATTCCTGCGAACTCTGATAACGTTCCAGTTATTTCACCACAAGCTGGAGCAGACAACACCCATCTCTGTAAAGTTGAATCTGTGATTCCCCGACCATGTGTAAGTCCACCTATTGCTTTAAAGCTACGCATTAAAACTTGCTCAATGCACATATCTGTTGACACACCAGACCAGAATCTGTCACTGTGCCTGATTGTGAAGTAACCATCTTTCGTGAATCTTTGGAAGTCCTCAGATGACATTTTGTTGGGCAAATCCTCCATCAAAGTTAGATACAGATGTACAGATGGGCACATTTTGCATAGTGTATATGACCTGCACTATGAAAGTAAGGAAGCATATATTTGACAGTTTCAATATGCAAATTCCAGTCTGCTGTTCGTTCTGTTCTTATAAACTGAAGGATAAGCATGACTTGCTGAAAATACTGAAGCCATAACTTAGGTGTTTTGCCTGAATTCTGCATATCTTTTTTGACTTTCTCAAACAGATTTATGTAGTTCTCAATAGCAACACACTCAAAAACATCTTCAGAAGTTAGTGCCTTTGCTGAATACTGTTTTGATATTTCACACAGTATGTTTTGTGATTCTTCAGCTTTTGAAGCCAATTCGTCATGAATGAGAGTAAAGAGTGCTGCAGCTGTTAGAATATGAGCACGTACGGCTCTGGCATATGAATGGCCTTTCATCATGTGGGGTACAGTCGCTTTTCCATAAACAGTTTGCCACAACTCCTCAATCCCACTACCACTCATTATATGTCCTACTGCTCCCATGTATGACATCAACAAATGAAAACCTCCTAAGCGAACAACTATTGAAGATACAAGACTAGCAACTGGTTCTGACTCAACAATATCTACAGACTTCAAGAACAAGGGTTGGTCAAAAGTAACTACACATGCCTGATTATGACTTTGGCTTTCTTTTGCGGCAAACATCAAAGCTGAGTAAAGGGTTGTCAGATTTCCTGGTTCTAGATTTATGAAAGGAACTGCCAGCACACGACTTACATTCCATGTTCCATTTGTAACTGCATATTTCATATAGCCATTCCAGCTTGGTAATTTATTTTGAACTTCACTAAATCCAGCCAACCACAGAACATCAAGTTTGAAACCTCTGCGAACTACATCTCCATCTTCATGTGTTATGTCACTTAAGATTATGCTCTTCAAACCTGATGTGGGAGGTTTTTTGTAAGGGATAATGGGTATTTGATTTTAAGTAGTGTCACATTTTTCACCAATATTACGTGCCAAAGGAGGGCATTTCGAGACAGAGTTTCCTGGAGTAACACACTTTATTCCTCCAAGTGCATGAAAGGTACCCAAACCATCCAGGGTTCTTGTGTTCACATCAGCATTATCAAAGACAAACTGTATAAATGCATCTGGTTGTACTGTTGACCGTGGGCTATTAACAGCACAATTTAGGAAGTTTGTGGCTTCTTTGTATGAAGAGCATGCACCCACAGCATGCAAAATGTCTATTAGATGTCTTGATCCATAATTGCGATATAGGTGTACAGAAAGTCCCAAATGCAGTGGAGATAGGAATGAACGTGGCCTCATAGCAGAAATTATCGAATGGTTGATAAAAGTTCTCTTGCGATCTATACTTTCAGGTGTAGGTTGAGTTTTAGTTGAAATAAGAATCTCAGTGAAAGCTGTAAGTGTCGGGGGAACTAAAGTCTGACCCTCAGCCTTCATGTCATCAATGTCTGGGTACATGCTACAATCATACACTGTTTTACAAATGTCTTCTTTGATGATTTTTGCAGCTGTTTCAACAATACGTAATCGTTCACTAGTCTCATCTGTCTTCTTGTTTTCATACCATTGTTCTGTTAAAATCCTCCGTCCTCCGCACTGTAAAGGTCTTCTTTTTGTGCACCAGAAACTTCTATCATAATATCTTTCAGCTCACTCAAACTGTACTGACACTCATCATTACTTTCAATGTATTCCAAAAGTTTTTTGAAAGCAGACGAAGCTACTGATTCTTCTGGACGTCCTGCTGAATCTCTTTGTGCAATGCGCTTGAATGTGCTGTAACATACAAAGTGAAAACGACCTTCTTCTGCTACTAAATCAATGGAATTTGCAATACGTGAATATACTTCCTGCCCCCAACTATCACTGCGCTGTTCACAAATTGAAATAATTTTTTCTCGAAATTCAAGAGTAGCCACATTATATACAGTGAGGCGTCTATTTTTTTAATGTTTTGTGTCAGGTAAACTTGCTTTCTCTCCACAAAATATACAGTCACTTAGAAAGTTAAATGTCTTTATTTCTGAACGAAGAACTCTGTTGGCTTGTGAAGTTGATTGTTCTGAAGGTTCCTTATTGACAGCAGCTATACTGTGCTTTCTTGTGTAGTTTCTCCGACAGATTTTGTGTACTGGTACACTCTTCAGTTCCTGAAATGTCTTGTATTTATCATCTCCTCTATCTTTGCTTGCTTGAATCAGAGTCTTGATCCCTCTTTCCACAAATACCCCGCTTCCCACATCGATCTCTTCTGCACATATCAAGCACTTCATCTTGACTCATAAATAGCGTCCATTACCTGAAAAGAAAGAAAAATATTAGTTCGTCTGTCATTCACTTTGAACTATTACTTCGGTATATTAACTCATAAACTCCGATTGAGTGAATAAATGTTACAGATGAATCCGTAGATATAATCATAATTAAGAGTATTTATTAGAAGTAGAATATAGGAAATTAGGGACAGAGTTGCCCATATCTGCTAGAAACAAGAAAATGTATTGGTATAAATATTTAGAAAACCAGGTACTGTCACAATTTATATTTCTACTAGCTCGTTCCTGTGAAATATTTTTTCACAAAATCACCCATACAAAGTAAGAGAGGTTTCTGAAAATAGGCAGTCATAACAAAACATTCGCTTTTTTTACCTACAAACCCAGTTTGAACGTCGTGTCCGCATTGATTCATAGAATGAAAAATCTTTGGTTTTACATAACTTTTTTATTTTTCATCGTACAAAACAAAGTTAGGAATAGAAAATGTTTGTCTTCTTATGTAAAATGATATTGCTCTCTTGGTACAGTTTCGTATCTTTTACGGTTCTAAAGTTATTTCCAAAAAACCGAAATTCGGCCGCCATTTTCCAAGATGGCGGCTGAAGCACAACTTGGATTTATTGGGACTTTTAATATATTCAGCAGTAGGGTTCAGTTTACAAGTGTACCAAGTTTCGACTTCCTGCTAATTTGTTAGGTCGATTTTCCTAAAATTCCTCTACTAAAGGTCAAGCTTGTCGCCCCTCCTCTCCGTCGCCCGTCCTCTATATAGATATACTGTGTGTATATCTATATATATATATATATATGAATAGAAGGATCAACACAACGGCAAACATTTTCATTTATTTGTACTTCAGACGTTTCGACAATTCTTTTGTCATCATAAGCCCAACACTAGCAAATGCATTTCTTTGCCATTACGAAGAAATTTGGTTGAAAAGTTGTCCTAGTAGTTTTAAACCCATATATTACAGAAGATACGTGGATGACACTTTCTTAATATTTAACTATCCTTCACACGTAAAACTTTTTCTTTGGGAACCAATTATTTAAGTTGTATGTTTTATAAATATAAGATTAGTGCTATAGTAACATTATTAACAAGAAGTTACCGTATTTGTTCGGATTACTTTTCGTTAAACGAAGAATTTAAATTTTTAAAACAGTACTTTATTAACAATTACTACCCTTCTCATCTATTCGATAACCAATTAAAGAAATTTTTAAATAACACTTTTAATACTAAACTCCCCATAACTACAGTACAAAAAGAAACCAGATATATTAAATTACCTTTTTATGGTTATTTATCATTGCGTATTCGAGGTGAATTGTCCAAACTGCTCAAGTCTAGTTATCCCCAAATAAATTTTAGATTCGCCTTCGTCAACCCACTTAAATTATCAAATTTTTTAAAGTTCAAAGATGAATTCCCCAAAACTGTATGCCCCAATGTTGTTTACAAATACACGTGCGACAGCTGTAAGGCTGCGTATATTGGCAGCACTCAACTCCAACTGGAGGTGCGCCTTTCTCAACATTTGGGCTTGTCAGTCCGTACCAACCGTCCCCTCAGTAGCCCTCCACAATCCGCAATTAGAAACCATAGTAATGAAAACAACCATCCCCTTCACAAAACTCAGTTTGAAATTTTAACTAGATCCAATAACCTCACAGAACTCCGAATTTTAGAATCTTTGTACATCTATAGAAACAAACCCTCCCTTAACAATAATAGCTCATCCTACAAATTACAGCTTTTTAACTAACCAACCGACTCTCGTAGACATACCCTTTCTAATCCTCTGACCATCCAGTGTTCTCTTAGGCTTTGCCAAGTATGGAGGTGGATGTAAACATTGTGTATTTACCTATTGAGGTAATTTAATTTAATTTTAGTTTTTATAGTGATGAAACTTAAATGATTTTAATTTTGTATTGATGCAATTTTCATTTTGCTTTAAGGTTTTAATTTTAATGGTTTTAATATTGTATTGATGTAATTTTCACTTTTCACTTTTTACTTTTGTTTTAAGGTTTTAAGACTTAATTCACTGATGATGACAAAAATTGTCGAAACGTCTGAAGTACAAATAAATGAAAATGTTTGCCGTTGTGTTGATCCTTCTGTTCATCTGTAAGCTCCGTTTCCCTAAGGAGAAGTCAATAGCTTTGATATTAACCCAGAGATATGGCCGATCGACATTGAACTATTACAGACAATGTGAAAGAGTCTATTTGAAACTTAACAAGGCTATTTGTGATGAGAGTTTCTTGTCTAAGTGCAAAAGTTATAATATTGTGCCTAATTTCCTTAGATTTAAACTCTATAATAAACGCCTCCACAACTCCAAACTATATAAATCATGGCAACATAAATTATTAAATTTGGAGCTTCAATCGAAAACTAAAACAGTGAGTTTTCTCAAGCTGAAATATAAGAATTCTCTGTGTGGTCTAAAATCTAGGGTGTCTTATATTGATTATCATTGTTTAGTTACTAAATTTCAAACTTGCTGTGATAAAATTGTCAATAGACATAAAAGGATACATGCTGCCAAATTGGAAAAATTGGGAATCACTCAGTCGTTTTTTAATAATCCAGATAATTTTATTTTTAATTTCTCTAATAGAGTTTTAAGTATTAGAGAGAAAGAAATATTGTCGTTAGGCTTAAATTTTGATCTACCTCATTATAAACTAAATTTTTATAAATTTTTCTCTGGCTTTGAAAATCTTCTCATGAATATTAAGAATTGTGAGATCCGACCAAATTTCTCGTTTCATAACTTGGTAAAACAAGTGGAGAGTATCTCTTTTAAGAATTTTTATAATTTTAAACCCCATAAGGTGTTTTCTCCCCTTTTAATAAGCAAGATTTTAAAATTCTTAATAATTTGAAAAAGGATAACTCTGTCATCATTACAAAACCGGATAAGGGTAAAGGAGTAGTGCTGATTGATTCAACAGTTTACATAAATAGAATGGAGACAATTTTGTCGGATACGTCTAAATTTAAAAGGGTAAAAGAGAATGTTCTGTCTAAATTACTAAAACTCGAAGATAAACTTAATAGGTGTTTGCGTAAATTAAAAAATAGCAATATTATTGCTGACAATACATACAATTTTTTATTTGCTTCTGGTTCTAATCCAGGAATTCTATATGGTTTACCTAAAGTCCATAAGCCAAATTTCCCACTAAGACCTATTCTTTCGGCATGTGGTACATTCAATTATAATTTAG